>CM019063.1:274627122-274980073 GCA_009667805.1 Leptobrachium leishanense | reverse complement strand
TTCATTCCCTTTCTTTATGGAATACATTTTAATGTGAACTTGGAGATGTGTTTTGGAGGTGCAGGCCTATTGTGCAGAATGTTTGTGTGAGCTTTGATTATGCAAGAATGCTATCCACTGCATGTTTGAGTTGTGAGTCAGCCTTGTCAGGCAAACACTGTCCCTATCGGATTCATTGGGACAATGGGTTATGTAAGGCCGGATGCACACTAGGCGTTTTCTTCTGCGCACTAGGCGTTTTCTTCTGCGCACTAGCGCGCGTTAAAACGCACTTACCGGCGTTCGTCGCAGCGTTGTGATGCTGCGGACGGAGCCAGTCACATGCTTGTGAGCGCGCACTAAGTAGCATGCATGCGTCTAGAGATCCTCACCGTTGATGCGCTAGGATGCGTGTCAACGGGGCTGCAAAGCGCGATCCTATGAAGGAAAAAAAACACCTAGTGTGCACCCGGCCTAAATTGTGTGCGATAACTGATTGCAAGTTTGCTTCACCCCATTATCGTATTAATCTGCCAGCCGTTTCAAGCCTGACTAACTCACTTATGTACATCAACCTGACGTACTCACGTAAGAATCTGAGAACCAGAATGAAGCCTGCAGTGGTCTTTAAACCAGCCAATCAGAACTGTTGGGGTGGGCGGGAAGCTTGAAAAGTGTGTTACACCTTTGCATAAATACTGGTGTGTTTTTCCAATAAAGTCAGTTAATCCTGGTTGAACACTCAGCCAACCTGGTGTCTCATTCAGGGTACTCACAATCACACTCAGAAGGCACGGAGCAGCAATCTGGAAATTCAAAGAGGCAGAGGATCACACCAATCGGGTCTGGAGCTGCAGAACAGGCTGCTTGAGGCACCGAGTTCCGAGCAACTCAGCAGCCGGGCTGATCTTCGCAAAGGAGGGTGCCTGGGGAGCAACCTAGTCTTGGCCTCCGCTCCAATGAGTGAGTCTTGGCCAGAGGTGGCAGGAAGGGTGAGTGCTATTTTTATGGAATCCATATCCACAAATTTGTCAGACTCTTAACTATGTACTGGATACAGGTACATTTTTAAAGGAAACTAAAGGGTTACAACAGGCATGGTAGTGTGGAGGGGGTGAAAAGGGGTAAATCTCCAGTTCCTCACCCCATTCTGTTTTAACTATAGTATGCGCTTAACATACGATAACCCCACTGATGAGACAGTACGTGCCAATATTTGTGTAATGGAATAGACCGCATACTACGCTCAGCTACCATTAACTGTCAGTTCTACCTGGCTGTGCATAATTTGAAATACTTAGTATATATATTCCATGTGAATACTGGGTCATAATCAGTGATATAAAGACACAGGAGTGTAGCCTGCTGAATGAGCATCACAACATCCAGGGAACATGTGAAGTTTTAACAAAGAATTTAAACAGTTAACCTGCCTGGCGGTATTCCCGAGTGTGACTCGGGTTAAATTTCGCTACCGCGATCGGTAACCCCGAGCCACACTCGGGCTGGATGCATACTCACCGCATCCTTCGCTCCCTCGTCGACTCCGCAGTCACCGCAGTGTGATCGCGGCAGCCGGCGACTTTGCTTCCTGGTTCCGCTCCCTGCGAGTCACACAATACAGGGGGGGGGGGGGGGCGGGACCAGGCAGCAAATTCAAAAACGTAAAAAAATATATTACAGTAAAAAAAATTACAATTAAATTACAATTTAGACTACATCTGCTCATTGGAACACCCTGGCATGAGATCCCTTTCATTACACTGGGTTCTGTTCCTGATTTCACTGCAAGGCACATTACTGCATGCGTTTTAACAAGCAACAAAAGACTTTAAAAGCGTGTATTATAATGCACTGTTAGATCGCAAGGATTCAGGCTGCTGTGAACACACACTTTAACTTGCTGTTTGCATGCTAGTCGCTCCAGGGACTTCCGCATTGTGGAAGCCCTGGATTGGATGCTGGAGACAAGCGCTGCTGGAGAGGAGGGAAGATTTAACTAAAAAATATACAATGTACAAATAATTGTACAGATGCTGCTGATACTATTAAAGGGGTGTCCATTTTTCATTAGCGTATTCCTTTAACAAACTGTATTTAATAATAACAAGAACTAAACTCTCCCATTACGTATTTTATGCATTTATTATTTTACAGTAATATATAAATCTATGTACAAAAAAACATAAACAGGTTTAATAAATAAAGAATTACAAATCTCACAGTCCAGATATAAATCCCACAGATTTGTTTGGTTTTAAGAAAACCACGTTTGAGTTGTTCGTGCGTTTCAAGTCTTTAACTCCGTTTTAAGATTAAGGCATTATTAACTGCAGTTTTTGCTGATACAGCAAACATGATTATGGTTTAAAATTCGAAACTGAGGAATTATGACATCATACCATGCATGCTCTACACAGATTTGTATATTTAAATAATAGTAATAAAAATACACTTATGCCCTCAACGGAAATCCCAGACTTTGTGTAGTGGGAAATGAATAAAGGAAAGGTCACGACAGGCAAATGTTTTTACAAAGAATTCCACCTTACCAAAAGCAATTAATACAGAAAAGGTTCACTAAAACATTCTGGGTAGGAAATGCCAGTCTACAATATCTCACTTATTTCTGCATCAAAACTCTGCCATAGTACAGACACCCTACATGCCTGTATACTACCATGCTAAACCTCAAACGTAGGTTAGAGGATGCAACAACACACAAACCACTCTAGGAAAGCGGTTCCAGGCTTGTTCGGCTTGTGATGGTGTCAGACAATTACTTGTATTATTTTACAATTTGTGGAGTATTTTACCTTCGTTCGCCTTCATTTTCATTATTATTGCCGCTTTTCACGAGAAAATCAACACCATTTAGCAACTGTCACAAACCTACCTCCTGCTGATGAGAGCTAACAGGCCTGTAATGGCTATGGATCAGCAACCTTTGCCCGTCAGATGTTTTGGAACTACATCGCCCATGATGCACTGCGGCTCATTAGGTTGGCTGTGCCTCAAAGGAAATATAGTTCAAAAGTATCTCTGGAGGACAAAGGTTGCTGACCACTGCAAGTCTAACCTGTACTTACGGAGCGTTTGAACTACAGAAAACTATTGATTCAAAAAAGTTAGTAATTGTGGACATCATATACTGTATATTGTGGACATCATATATTGTATAGATGTATTATTATTTTTTTTAAACTCATCCATCCTTACAAAAAAAAAAAAAAGTAAAAAGTCCAAAGTGTACTGAGGTTTTAAATCGAATGCTGTGACTTCTGTAGTTTTGGGGGTCTCAGCCAAAGCAGTTTTTTGTTCTAATATAGAGACGTCAGTTACACTCTAGCACATGGCTGTCAAACTCCAGCTCCCAGGTGTATCTGAACTACAACTCCCAATGCTCCCATGATTCTCTAACAATCTACTGCACTGCAGGAATTCTGGGAATTGTAGGCATCAACATCCAGGTGGGATGCGCGTTTGACAGCCCTGCTCTAACGCCTATTAGACAACCATCATATACTTCATAAATCAAATGGGGCATAACAGAACCGGAAAGAAGTTGAATTACATTTATATCAATCAAGTTTCAAGTAGATTTCTGGTGGGCAAAAGATACAAATTTACAGTGAGAGTTTCTTTTTTTATAAACTGTGAAGCCAATATTATTCCAATGTTTTAATTTATGCTCGGGTGTATATTAACTTATTTATGGGTCACAGATATTGCATTAGCTGACTATGGTGGCATTGTTTTGAATAGTAGTGGAGGTTGGACTTTTTACCGCGAGGATTGTTCAAATACAGATTTAAATAGGCTGAAAAATTGCTTTTTTGAGTGCATATATAAATATATATTTATTTACAGGGTTATTCAGAGATAGGTGAAAAGCAGGAGAATGACTGGAGAAGGGAAAATTCTAGGTCACAATAGCCGATTTGGAAAGTGAGATGAATGGGAGAATTTTTATGGTTTGGATATTTTGACCTAGAATTTTCCATTCTCCAGTCATTCTCCGGCTTTTCACCGCTCTCTGAATAACCCTGTTCGATAACAAACGCACATGTATTGAATACCTTTCTTAGGCACCACTTTATGTATTAAGTGTCTTTGGTTGCAAGAAGATGGTCGTTTCTTTGTGGGTGGCTGCTTATTAATATGTGAAACCAGTTGTTCATTTTGTATTCATTTTTCATTTGTTCACTTGAGATTGAAGATTAGAAAAACAAATCTATTCTACATTTTAACAAAGGTGAAAAGCGTGGGGGGGGGGGGATTGATTCCTTTCAGCTTTCATATTTTAAAGTTAAGCGCCATCAGCTTTTGTGACTGTTCCTCCAGAAGAGAGTGAGCCATTTTCTCTCGCGACAATGCGTTGTTCAACTCTTCACAAGCAGTTTTAAACTTTTCGTATGGGACCATTTTCTGAAGAATAAGCAAAATTCATGTCACTTTTTAAATAATGCATAGTTCATAAAAATGTGATACATGTCAAGATTAAAAGCATACATCCATAAAGTGAATAGAAAACCTAAGAGGTTCTAAACAAATAGCAGTGTATAAAAACAGCAAAGACATCTGTTGGGCATCCAGTCAGAAAGATCTCCATAAAGCGATATGACAGTAGCATGAATCCAAATGCAAAGAAACGTATAACCATTATATAGATGTGACAGATTTTGTTAAAATATCCTTCATGCAGGTGTATTCAGATCAACTTTATATACAAGTGAATGATTACGACTTCACACAGCTACCCAAAATTAATGGGAGTTTAATTGCGGGACTAACCTGTGTTTAATATTTTTTTTTTTTAAATTTATTTTGTGGTCTGGATTAGTTGCAGTTAACTAACCCCATGTTTTTCTTCCGCTTAGAGTCTCTAAAGAAGACCCACTCGGTTTCAAATATTTTGTCCTTTAAAAGACAAAGGCCCCTATTACACTCTATTACACAAAACCGTTAGCGCGCGCAAATTAACGCGCTATTACGATCCGAGCGCATTTTTTCAGCCTTCAACTTTTTTCGAGCGCAAATCTGAAGCACAAAGCCGGGCGCAAATGACCGTTGCCTGCAGGAATCGGTGGGCAGACTGTTTTCACGGGATTCAGCCAATCCGAATTAAGAACCACCATTTGCTAGGTTTCGGTTGTTGTGCCTGTCAAAATCAATCTGCGTATATGTGCTGCAACAAAAATAAAAACTTAAACAATTTACTAATTTTATTGTTTGGGTATGTGTAGAATGTGTACTGTGCTGTATTTTTTTTTTGTGCAGGTTCATTTCGTGTCGGCCATGACGTTCAGATTGTAAGTTAACACCAGGTTTTCAAAGACGTTAAAATGATGCGTGCAAACGACATGAGTTACATTTTGCACTAAGATTGTAATACCATGCACGCATACGCATACTAACGCATTGGTGCTCACTATTACAAACGCATTGGTGCTCACAATGTTAAGTATAGGATGCGAGCAGGAACTTGCAATCGCGCTGGGTTCGCGCAGGGTCACTCGCGTTGGACGTTAACGAGCATGGTTTGCGCAAACGTCTTAATACGATGTTATGCGCTAATGGTTTTTTTCTCACGCAAATGCGATGCGCGAGGAATGTAATAGGGGCCAAAGAGTGATCAGAATTGGTCTGCCGCTGGCAGGTGAGCTTGCACTTTAATGGCCTTTGCAGTAGTACTAAAAACCTTGTTCATTTTACAAATCAGGATTTGGGATAGAGAGAAAAGGTAATACATTTCTGGTCAACTGGAATCTATAATCTATTTAAAACTTTAAAGGTGTGGGAAAAGATTTTTTTTTATAGTTTGCAGTTTCTCATTTCTTCCAATAATTGAAATAACACGTTAAATTGTATTTTTATTTGTTGTTACGTCAGCATTTCCCCACCCTTATTTTTCTTCTGTACCCAATTATCATCTTTGCAAATATCTGAAAATACAAACATTTAAAAAAAAATTGTTTTTGTTCTTTGAAAAATAATTTCAAATTTAGTTGGAAGTTTAAAGTTGGAAATTATTATTTTCTTTGTCCAAAGTCTGAGATTTTCCTTTAATGCTTTGGGCAGGTTTTCGATGTAACCATGTTATTGAAGATTTTCTTAGAACTTCCCACTTCTGACTTTGTGGTTTAGGTGTTTGAACTTTGTCACTATATGAGGTGCACCATTTGGAACTAAACATGAATTAGGATATTTGCATTTTATAGCAATTTATTCATGCTTTGGATCACCGCATAGCTAGCTACTGTAATTCATACATTATAATGCAAAATAGAATACAAAAAGTATATTACTAAATACTTACAGAGTGAGTGTATGGTTGGTCTTGCAGTTTGAGGCTTTTCTTACATTCAGATGTTCTTTGAATTTCATTCAGTCTCTCCTTTAATTCCGACAGCTCCAAACGTAGCGACCGGCGCTCCACTTCACCTGAATGCAGTCTCTGTGTAAGCTCCAATATATGCTTCTTCAAAGAACCCAAGCAATGCTATTTAGAAATGAAATTTGTCAAACCATACCAGTGTCTAAATGAAACAGTCATGATGGTCAAAACCTAAATTAAAGAACAAAACCCTTACTTTATATATTCTCATAGTGTAATAGAACATGGGAAATCCATGACGAAAATAAGTACAGTTTAGAAACCGCCACATACTCACAATTGACCCCCCCCCCCGCCTCAAACAACAGAGCATAAATGATTGACTGACACTGCAAACATAAAGCAGGGGCATGTATTGTAATGGAGACTATATACATACACACCATGATTGGTGTTGTATTTGTCAGATAGGAGTTTTCAGTTTGAGAATTGAGTCTTTGAAGTCCATTGGCCAATCTATGGACCAAAGAATTGGGGTCTGTACATATCCTAGACCTGTCGCAACCAACAGTCTTGTGTCCCAATACAACACTCAGTTTCCTCATCAGCTTGGAGAAGGAATTCCTGGCCGACTTCATAAGGTGTTCCTGAGAACTCAATTCTAAAAGCAAAGTTGAAGGGGGAAAAAATTACTATGGTCGCAAATCAAACAATTTAAAAAAAAAAATCATATTTTTTGTTTTCTACTTCACCGTCATCATAAGCCAATTAATGGACATTAAAAGGGACATGCATGCTTTGCTAGTGCGCTTTTAAAAATGAGCACTGCCTTTTGAATGAGTCGGTAGTCTCATTCAACAGACATAAAATGTAAAGGATATTTTTTCATATTTAATTGCTTTTCTTACTTGGAGTTTTCCACGCCCACCTCAGGAGGCAGTTTGAGCTAACCAATCAGTGCCTATACCTAGAGAGAGCTAAAAAAAACGCACTGAGCATGTGCGTCCGAGTTGCTCCTCCTCCCTCCTGTACAGTGAGCTGAGGGGAGGACGGGGCTGACCTTTCACCCCCAGCTACTGCAGAGACAGGGAAGGAAATCGAGAAAAAGCGACAGCAGAGTGGGACAACAAAGAAAAGCACAGAGACACAGCAAGAAACGGTAAAGAGAGAAAGATAGCAAGATAAAGCAGAGAGAGCACAAGAAAAGGTGCAGTGAGAGAGCGCGCGCACAAGAGACAGACAGCACAAGAAGAGTGAGAGGGAGTGACAGCATGGGGGAGTTTGAGTGAGACAGTGAGTATGTAAATCTTGAAAGAGCGCAAGTGAGCGAGTCACTGGGTGAGTGAATCAGTCTGTGTGTGAGAGAGCGGGAGTGTGGGAGCGAGACAGCAGGTGAGTGTGTTTTGCTTTCACAGTTGCAGAGATGCTAATATTCAGTTCCTCGGTTTCCCCAGTCTGAGGTCCTGAGCTTCACAGCTTGTGTTAGTTCACACAGTTACAGGTATTTATAAAGCGATAGCAAGTTTCGAAGCGCTGTACAATGGCAGAGGCAGAATAACAAATGTCCATACAAGTTAAACACACAGAACATAGAGAGGACCCTGCCCAAGAGCTTACAATCGAAGAGGAGAGGGGTGACACGCTAGGTGAGGGTAATAGCGGAGTATGTGAAGTAGTGAGGTGCATGGGGGCTGTGGGCAAGATGGAGCAAAAAATGTAGTTCATTTGAATATTTGATGGGTGCAATAGTGGGCGGGGAGGAGGCGGGGAATATTCAGAACGTATGAGCTGAAGAAAACACCCCTGAGGGGCGTCGCCGGAGAAGATGAAATGACAGAATTTAGAGCAAGAAAATAAAAAATTTACACATTTTTAAAACGATTTATTCTAGTTTGACATTTAAACACTTTTATACCTAATAGACAATTTAAAAAACTTTTTCTAGACATGCATATCCCTTTAATGTAATAGACATTTGTGGCCTGTGAATATAGTGTAAATGGGTGACATCAAACTATAGTAGTTTAAACATTGCTACAATAGTGTTGACTGACTGCTATGCATTGTAAAGTCTTATTTGTTATGATGAGGGGGGCACAATAAATAAAACTATGGTTGAAAAGTATGGATAAAAATACTAGTTTGTTTTCATTACATGCACAAAGCAGTAGTATTGGATCTGGTATGCAAGTATCAGATATTTTCCAGCGCACCGGCTGTTCCCTTCATTCGGTTTCCTGATTATTAGACTATTTTTGCAACTTGATCCAATAGGTTTATTCTCAAAGGCCTCAGTTGACGAAGAAGAGCATTACTTGTTGGAATGAATGTGAGACAGATGGTAACATAAAACAATAATAATTAATAGAAGAATACACTCATGAGTCCTCACCTGATTTGTATAATATGCCAAGCAGCTCTGACATTGAACATTCAATAATATTAAGCAGCCGAGAACTGCTGAACCACATCTGTGCTTCTTTGAAGTTCATATCTGCATTATTTTGTCCTGTTCCGGCCGAAAAAAGTCAGAACATTAGATGTTTATATTGGACACCTTCCTGACACATTTGAAGCACCTTAGTTTTTTGTATTTAACGTGTACTGAACGTTATTGTAAATGTAGTGCTCAAACACTACCGGCTGGGTGGTTAGAGGTAACATCACTGCAGAGCACAGGACATGACGTCCAGAAGGGCAACTGAGGTCCTAGAGGTTGGCAGATTTACTGAACATGGAGGAATGCTTCCGGATTGGGCTCAATTACACCTATCGCTTTCCGATTGGACGTTCAGTTCCGAAAGTCTCCAAATACGTACGGATAGGTTAATGTATTAGCACGCGAAAATTTTAAGTATATATGTATTTTGTTGTCAATATATTTTATTCCCTGATGAAGTCCGTATAGGACGAAACGCGTTGGAACATGCGAATAAATTTTATTTACTGCAACACGCTGATTTTTGGTGATCCATTTGGAACTTCACAGTTTTGGGATACTTTGTTACCCACACGGTTTGCTGGATACCCAATTGATGCGCCATATATACTCGACTATTCAGTGAGTGAGGTCCTAGGGGGCCAATTTTATACATGGTTGTTAATATACTGCACCATTACGGTTCATTTATTATTGCAGATCCACCCATCTTGTATATATAGCCCTAAATATCAGAAAGGAAACGCAGACATGGACATGCACAACATGTTGGATAAGTACATGCTTTCAGTGTTACCATAATGAACACACGTGAAAATAAATTGCATTTCAAACCATTAACACCTACGTGGAACTTTTTACAGGTTTCACATACCTGTCGAGTAGGTATCTCAAACCGCATCCCATCAGATATTTTTGAACTACAAGTATTATAAAGCACCAACAAATTCTGTAGCACTGTACAATGGGTGGGACATAACAAAATATACTGTACATACAAGTTAGACAAGCTCAAATCAATGGTAGAAGAGGACCCTGCTCATGAGCTTACAATCCTCTTGGAAGGACTACAACATGATTCTCTGGCCATCTGTTGCATTCAACTAATTTGGGGGATTTTAGCACGTGGGAAGCCAGAGTTTGAAATCTCTGCTTTAGGGGAGGAAACAAATGCATTTTACTGTAACAATACAATGGAATAAAAATGAAATTTCAAATAGGAGACATTTGATAAAATGCAGGACCAACGACAATATCTTCTCTGCAAAATAAGAAAAGGCCTTTCAGAATCTACTGATCTGGCTCATTATATCCTCTTACCCAATGTATGCTCCTCCTGAGCTTCTCCAGTGCATACTAGCAGTCCCATACCCTTGGTGAGATCATCCTTCCAAATAAAGAATGCTCTTCTGTGTTTGCCGAGTTGTCGGAGTCTATTTGCTGCCAGTACTGCAATAACGCCTTTTCGAAATCTATATATTGAGCTAGTAGGACAATCTTTCTTCAATTCAGTATAGATCCGTTTCTTTTCCTCGGTGTGTCTCAAGGCCTGTACAAGACTTCGGATTGTCTTCTGAACATCAGCAAAGGAGTTCACTTGCAATTGAAGACCATCTCTTTGAGTTGCCAAACAGCATGCCCTGCTATATAACGGGTATAATGCCCCTGTAACAAGGGCACAGGCAGCAAGAAGAGAGCGAATATCCTTTTCAGTGTTAATTAGTAAATGTTTCAAGTTTACATTTTCGATGGCCATCTGATGTTTTGTTTTTTCACAAACCGCAATCCTGGTTTCCGAATTCTGAGCCTCATTCTGTAATTTCTGCAAAGCAAGAGCAAATTGGTTGTACTATTGTCTTTCAGTTATATTCAGTGCTTTTTTTCTGGAAAAAATAGGTGGGGGGGGGGGTTCTCACATCTGGGGAAAAACTGAATATTAGGACATGAAAATCGTCATAATAAACAATAGTTGTAGCTCATGTAGCGCTCACTCCCAGAGGAGCCGCTGAATAAACCTCGGGTTAGTCTCACCGCACTAGGAAATAACTATACACCAGCACTGTTGTGGATTTTTATGTATTATATTCTTTACTGATCCCAATAAAGCAGCTTATATTACGTATATACGGTATTTAAATTACAGGAATTCGTAACGCGGGAAAAACAAGCGGCGGCAAAAGAAACGGTTTCCCCCCCCTCAGTTCTGGAGTGTAAGTCCCGTGAATAATAGCTCAAAAATGTGTATGTGTATTGTCTCGGGTACCGTATTCAACTGGCCAGTGAATGAAACAAAACAATCTTCGACTAGTCACCGTTGGGGCCCTGTGGATTTAAACAATACTGCAGCGTGCTTTCTTATTTGGGAACTGCAGCCTGGGAGGCCTCTCACCCATCCGATAGACGAAACGGTCCAGCACCCGATCAAGATCTTCTCCGCTGTGTACTGGGACTCTGTGCCACTGAATCCGCTCCCTGCTTGCCGAATCTCCGAAACTGGAACAACCATCCACCGCCTGCACTCCCAATCGATCAGCACGGTCTCCTAACTCGGGGTCCAGCCAGAACCAGCTTGTCATCCAGACCTCTCAGCGCTGCGTAGGTAGGTCTCAGCACGGTCACGGTCCCGATCTCCAGCACCAGTGAGACAGCGTCTGTACTCCGGCCTGGTCGCGATCCTTGACAGCTCTCACGTGCGTCCTCCTCCTTTCACTGGTCCACTCACTCTGACCTCGTCTTCCACGAGGCCGCTGATCTGCTTCCTCCGCCTATCCCACCCCCTTCCTGTCCTCCCGCAAAGGATGATGGTAGGTGTAGTTCAGTTTTTTCCCCAGCATAGTCAACTATATCTCTGTCTCCCTCTGGTGGCCAGAATAATTAAATGCAGCAGAACACAGTTTTTAAAGCAGCGCTACACTCCCTTTAAGGAAGACACTATAAAAGGGAACTAGGGATGCACCAATACTAGTATTGGTACCGATACCGGGTTCTCCGAGTACTTGGTACTCGTGCAGATGCCCCCGATACCGGAAGCCAGCATTGAGCTGGCTTGCCGGCACTCGAGGGGCTGGGGCAGCTGTCCAAATGCTCTAACGGCATTCGGACAGGCCCCTGCAGCTCACCACGTGCCTTCCAACGAGTGCCGCCGGCACAGTCTTCGAGCGGCCGCTCGTTGGGAAGGCCCCTGCCGCGATCTCGCAAGATCTGTAACTCTGCACAAGATCGCGGCTGGGGGCTTCCCAACAAGCGGCTGCTCGTTACAGCTTGGCAGTAACGGGATTTGTACTGAAAAGACAGATTTTCCAGTAGGATTAAGTTTATCGACAATTCTATACCCTAATCGGTTGCAGCCACATGCTCTTGGTGCTTGCACCATGCAGTACCCATGCTTATTTTTTTTTCTTTTTATAGCTATTTAGAAAAAAGGTATTTATTTTAGAAATTTCAAAAAGAAGTTGAATATGACCAGTAACCTAATTATAGGAACTCACAAGAAACAAGTGAAGGCAAGCAAGGGGAGCGTGTGAATAAGGGAAAAGTGTAAAAGAACAAAGAGGGGAATGGATAATGAATCAAAGGGGAAGCAGACCTGGGATTTTTCTTTAGCCTTCTTAAGGACAGCAGAGTAACGTTGCTCCAGATCTTTCTTAAGTTGCTGGTGACGCTTTTCTTGTGCCTTCATTTGTTCACAAAGCTTCTTGAGTGTGATTTTACAGTTTTTCTGCATGTTATCCAAAGCATCCGCCTTGTTCTTGCAAACATTTTCTAGATGGGAAACCTAAACATGCGAGAGGAAGACATAAATATAAAATATAACCAGTTAAACAGTGGCACTTAACTACGAGCTTTAACTGCATATGCCAACCTACACTATGCTCTTTCATTGGCTGGTCCTGCTTAGGTTCCCTCCTTCCTGTTGCTTTCTGGCTGACACGGACTATTCAATCAAAGTGCATTGGTCAATGACTAATAGATGCCTACACAGATAATAGGTCCAAAAGTAGCAAGGATATTGGTGGCAATTAAAACCGCTTCCTCAAATGATCCTGTAGGTACAGTGTGCCCATAGGTGAACTCAAAATTTTGTGAATTATGAAACCTATACTTTTCAGGTAGGTATTTGACTTGTAACTGGTTCTGGCAGCTGCAGGGCAAGTATTTATAAAGCACCAACAAGTTCTGTAGCACTGTACAAAGGAAAGACAGAATAACACACAAATTACACACATAAAACAGTAGGAGAGAGGACCCTGCTCAAGAGCTCACAATCCAACCAGTGTCTTTTGCAGCATGTCCATGTTTGATATGGCTGTGCACTTTTTCCCAACACTGAGGCCAGATTTTAAGGATTACCTTGGGAAAATGCAGACTAAATACTGAAATCACTGATAACCAAATCAAATCACCGGTGCTTCAGATATCAGGTATCCACTATCAGGTCAGGTTTGCCAGAGGACAGATTTGGGAACCACAGTGGCGGTGCAATGACTGGTTGCATGCCAGAGGCATATGCCATAGCCTGATACAAATTCTTTAATATAAAATAGGTTCTTATTTTAGATTACAGAGGACAATAAATTGAATAATCCTGTGGAAATTAAAAAACAGCCCGTGACATTTTTTTAAATCTGAAATACACAGATCTAGCCACAATTTAATAAAATTTCCCATTTTATATTTTTAACAAAAAAAAAACACGACTTTTATTGATTTATATAATAAAATATACATTAGAGAAACACAAAAGTAAATATTACCTTTTCATTTGCTTGCCGTAGGTCTGAGATTAGGACATCAACATTTTCCTGCAATACAATGCAAAGCTCCGACCAGGTGAAGTTGCTCAACATGTCCTCCGGTTGTTTTATAATCACAAAGCCAGCTACTAAACGCTGGTATAACGTGTGGAGGAATGTTAGCTTCTTCTAGAACAAAAAAAAAAAAAAAAAGTCCTTACATTAAATTAAAAAATAAATTGTTGCTGATTGACTTTTAAAAATCTTTCAGTTGATGGACATGTTGTGCTACATGGCTCTCAAGATCTTAGGGGCAGCTTAAGTCAATAGGCACTTTCTTCAAGGGCTTCTATTACGAGCCTCCACCTTCAATGTAGCAATCATGAAAACACAAAGCATGTTTAGCAGCCACATTTTTTGCAGCCAGGCTGCACCTAGTAGTACTGTACCTCTTCATCCTTTTGATACATTGTAGCTTGCCTGTGAATTTCAATTCCCATGTCCAACACTCTCTCCTGTTCAGCCCGCCAGCTTTGGTGCACCGTCTCCAAGTCCAGCTTGTAATTTTCTATCAGAGATTCAGAATCTGCAAGCTTCAAACCCCAACTTTGCAGCTCTTCCTTAGCAAATTTCAGATCAGACTTGGTTCTCTGGAAATCAAATTGAAATTAATAAATGTTCCGGTTAAGTTAAAGAACGCTATCCATTGTAGAAAGATAATAAAAAGTCGGCAACAGCATAGTTGATACAAAATAACAGCATGCAAGTACTGTTCTATAACAAATTCAATTTAACGGTTTGGTCAAAAAAGTCACAAAATGTTACACGCTTTACAAAAATGTATGATTTATAACACAAAGCTAAAATTCAAGCATTCCACATAAGCGTCAGGATTGAAAGAGAAGAATCGCAACCATTGTTATACAGTCTTGACGTAATAAGTGCCAAAAATAACAATACTCTCATCCCGTCTTAATAATGAACACCAAAATCTCATGTACAAACACACACAGCGCAATGAAAAACATCAGAAAGTTTATCTAGAAATATTAATTTATCCAAAGATAAAAAATAAATAACTTTATGTAACACTGTATATCTAAATTCCATCAAAGACGGCATGTTTCTATCTAAGCTGTGCAGGGCTGTCTGCCAAGAAAGCAAAAAGACTTGAATGAGAATGGAGGCAACACTTACCTCCAGGTCATTATGCAATGCTAGCACCATATCTTTGGATCGTTCCAATTCTGCTCGTGCCTTCTCATTAGTACGCTTTGATGCTTCACACTGAGTAAAATAGGGAAGAAAAATAAATATGTATACAAAAAGGCGAAACAAATAGGTTACGGACACAGACGTGTAAACCAGTTATTGTAGCGTCAGGATAGGGATTCTCAGAGCCAGCACATAAAGCTTTATCAGTACATTAACCTCCCTGGTGGTATTCCAAAGTGTGACTCGGGGTTAAATTTCACTACCGCGAACAGTAACCCCGAGCCACACTCGGGCTGGATGCATATTCACCTCCTCCTGGCTCCCTGGCTGTCCCCCACAGTGTGATCGCGGCGAGTTGCTTCCTGGTAAGGCTCCCTGCGAGTCACACGATGCAGGGGGCGGGACCAGCAGCAGACTTAGAAAAAAATTATATTACACTGTATAATCTAAAGTGCAATGTTTATGAACGGCCACTAGGTGGCAATACAGGATAAGAAACAGACCATACATAGTCTCACCCTTGTTTTCAGACAGATTGTGTTTTTTTTGTATTTTATTGATTATCATTTTGGATAATTATTTTTGGGATAATAAATTATGTCGTGTTTCAAAACTTTATCGGACTTTGTGTATTTACATATATATATATATTTACATATATATATATATATTTTACCAGTAAGGACTCTTGATTGCACGGATTTCAGTGCGTGATTCCTAATTATTACAGGCTAACTATGAACAAAAACACGTTTCCTTTTGAAAAAAATTAGACCGCCAGGGAGGTTAAAGGGGCGGGAGGGGGGGGCACAGCACACAAATATACATTCATATACAGTGGTGTTCAAAATTATTCAACCCCCAATGCTGTTAAGGGTTTTAGGGAATTTAGTGTACATTTGTAATTGTATTCAGAATGAAATCCTACAAGGACTTTTTAAAGAACCATATGCAACTAAAATGACATCAATTGGTTTTGTAATACAGTAGTAAATGTTTCTTTTGTGAATTCTTCATTGACACAATTATTCAACCCCTTAAAGACTACCACTCTGAAGAACAGAGGTTCATTCAAGTGTTTTCAATCAGGTATTGAAAACACCTGTGGATGTTACGGAGCAGCAATAAAGCATAATCAGCACCAATTAGGCAGCTTTAAAATGACTGATACTCAGCTCCTACTAGACATTTACTGTTGTGGTTACAAACATGGTTAAGTCAAGAGAATGGTCCAGGAAGACAAGAGAAGAGGTGATTACTCTTCACAGGAAGGGCAATGGCTATAAGAAGATTGCAAAGATGTTAAAACATACCAAGAGAGACCATAGGAAGCATCATTCGCAAATTCAAGGCAAAGGGCACTGTTGAAACGCTATGGCAGAAAGAAGATGCTGACTTCGACTGCTGTGCGCTACCTGAAGCGTAGAGTGGAAAAAAGTCCCCGTGTGACTGCTGAGGAACTGAGAAAAGATTTGTCAGATGTGGGTACTGAAGTTTCAGCTCAGACAATACGGCGCACACTGCGTAATGAAGGCCTCCATGCCAGAACTCCCAGGCGCACCCTCTTGCTGTCTCCAAGGAATAAGAAGAGTCGACTGCAGTATGCCAAAAGTCATGTGGACAAACCACAGAAGTTTTGGGATAGTGTTCTGTGGACTGATGAAACAAAATTAGAACTGTTTAGGCCCATGGATCAACGCTATGTTTGGAGGAGGAAGAACAAGGCCTATGAAGAAAAGAACATCTTGCCTACTGTGAAGCATTGCGGGGGGGGGGGGGGTCAATCATGCTTTGGGGCTGTTTTGCTTCTGCAGGTACAGGGAAGCTTCAGCGTGTGCAAGGTACCATGAATTCTCTTCAGTACCAGGAGATATTGGATGACAATGTGATGCAGTCCGTCACAAACCTGAGGCTTGGGAGACGTTGGACCTTTCAACAGGACAATGATCCCAAGCATACCTCCAAGTCCACTAGAGCATGGTTGCAGATTAAAGGCTGGAACATTTTGGAGTGGCTATCGCAGTCACCTGACTTAAATCCGATTGAGAACCTCTGGTGGGACTTAAAGAAAGCAGTTGCAGTGCGCAAGCCTAAGAATGTGACTGAACTGGAGGCTTTTGCCCATGACGAATGGGCGAAGATATCCGTAGATCGCTGCAAGACACTTGTGTCAAGCTATGCTTCACGTTTAAAAGTTGTTATAACTGTAAAAGGATGTTGTACTAAGTACTAAGATTGAATGTCACTTGGGGGTTGAATAAAACTGATAATGATGGGAGCACAGAAAAGACATTTGTGGTTATTTCATTATAAATGTTATGTTATATTTGTCTGACCTACACGTGCCTCTTTGATTTAATTGTAAGCAAGATGACTGAATGATCAAAATCAATGTCAAACTGGCCAAAACACTCAATTTCAGTGGGGGTTGAATAATTTTGAACACAACTGTACAGGTCAGGTCCAGAAATATTGGGACATCGACGCAATTCTAACATCTTTGGCTCTATACACCACCACAATGGAGTTGGAATGAAACAAACACAATATGCTTTAACTGCAGACTGTCAGCTTTAAATTTGAGGGTATGTACATCCAACTCAGGTGAACGGTGTAGGACTTACAGCAGTTTGCAGATGTGCCTCCCACTTGTTAAGGGACCAAAAGTAATGGGACAGAATCATAAATCAAACTTTCCCTTCTTAACACTTGGTTGCAAATCCTTTGCAGTCAATCGCAGTCTGAAGTCTGGAACGCATAGACATTACCAGACGCTGGTTTCATCCCTGGTGATGCTCTGCCAGGCCTCTACTGCAACGGTCTTCAGTTCCTGCTTGTTCTTGGGGCATTTTCCCTTCAGGTTTTGTCTTCAGCAAGTGAAATGCATGCTCAATGGGATTCAGGTCAGGTGATTGACTTGGCCATTGCATAACATTCCACTTCTGTCCCTTCTCCCTGGTTGCTTTTGCAGTATGCTTTGGGTCACTGTCCATCTGCACTGTGAAGCATCGTCCAATGAGTTCTGCAGCATTTGGCTGAATGTGAGCAGAGAATATTGCCCGAAACACTTCAGAATTCATCCTGCTGCTTTTGTCAGCAGTCACATCAATAAATACAAGAGAACCAGTTCCATTGGCAGTCATACATGTCCACGCCATGACACTACCACCACCATGCTTCACTGATGAGGTGGTATGCTTAGGATCGGGAGTTCCTTTCCTTCTCCATACTCTGGTACAAGTTGATCTTGGTCTCATCTGTCCATAGGATCTTGTTCCAGAACTGTGAAGTCTTTGTTAGGTGTTGTTTGGCAAACTCTAATCTGGCCTTCCTGTTTTTGAGGCTCACCAATGGTTTACATCTTGTGGTGAACCCTCGGTATTCACTCTGGTGAAGTCTTCTCTTGATTGTTGACTTTGACACACATACACCTATCTCCGGGAGAGGTTCTTGATCTGGCCAACTGTTGTGAAGGGTGTTTTCTTCACCAGGGAAAGAATTCTTCGGTCATCCACCACAGTTTTCTGTGGTCTCCCGGGTCTTTTGGGTGTTCCTGAGCTCACCGGTGCGTTCCTTCTTTTTGAGAATGTTCCAAACAGTTGTTTTGGCCACGCCTAATGTTCTTGCTATCTCTCTGATGGGTTTGTTTGATTTCTTCAGCCTAAGGATGGCTTGCTTCACTGATAGTGACAGCTCTTTGGATCTCATCTTGAGAGTTGACAGCAACAGATTCCAAATGCAAATAGCACACTTGAACTCTGGGCCTTTTATCTGCACATTGTAATTGGGTTAATGAGGGAATATCACACACCTGGCCATGGAACAGCTGAGAAGCCAATTGTCCCATTACCTTTGGTCCCTTAACAAGTGGGAGGCACATCTGCAAGTCCTACACCGTTCACCTGAGTTGTATGTACATAACCTCAAATTAAAGCTGACAGTCTGCAGTTAAGGCACATTGTGTTTGTTTCATTCCAACTCCATTGTGGTGGTGTAAAGAGCCAAAGATGTTAGGTCCAGAAATATTGGGACAGCGACACAATTCTGACTGTATACATTTTCTTTTTAGGTCTCTTAGATAAACAAAAAGTACTAGTTACATTCTAGTTTATTTTTTATGGGGTATACCATTACAGGGGAAGAGAACGTTGTTGTAGAATAACAGATGTTTTTGGACAACAACTCCCTTGGTTCTCAGTCTGGTTCTGTAGGAGATGGGTCTCTAAAATGTGCCTTGAGGCCTGACTATAAATCAAAGCAATGATACTATTCTTGTAAAGCGCTGTGGAAACTGTTGGTGCTATATAAATGACAATAATAAGAATAATAATCATATGGCAACATCTTGCATAATGATACAGGATGGAAAAAGCCTCGATTCCATCTGGTCCAAACTTTTAAAATCCGCAAGACTTCATCTGGGATATAAGAAGAAAGGAGTTGAATAGAGTAAATTTTTACACATTACTTACCAATAAAGGGCCACATTACAATCTTAACGCCAACGTTAGCCGCGGTGGCTACCGCATATTACAATCCAAAAGCTAATGGGTTAAGTAACCCGTTTGCGTTTGGTGCCTTGCGCTTTTCAGCACGAGATTACTGTACTTTGTGCTTTCTATACTTAACATGGGGAGCGCAAAGGGTTACTCCGTGTTAGGATTACAATCTACTAGCACTGATTAACGTCCGGCTGCAATTAACAGAAAGTTAACCACAGCCAGGACTTGGTGTTAACGGATTCTGCAGAAGTGGAATCCGTTAACACCAGCCTAAAATAAAAATAAAAAAAGTGATTGTATACTCACCTCCTATCCCGCGGCGAGGTCCGCCTCCCCCGTCCGGCGGGAGCAGGCCGAGACTGGGGGAAAAAAGTTCCACAGTGTTCCCCTGCGTATCACTACGCCGGCCAAATCTCACGAGGCGAGAGCTGGCAGGTCATGTGACCGCCGGCGTCTGTCTCAAATGGAGTCTTATGGACTCCATTGAGTGGATACTCGCGGCGGCGCTCAGCGCTGCCGCGAGCATCCAAGGGTGTAGCGCGCGGTAACAATGCAGGCAGCTTTTTAAGCACCTGCATTGTAATTCCACGCTAAAACGGGGGTGGTAGGGAAAAAAGCGCGAGCGCAGTTTTTTTTATCCCTACTGCCCCAGTTTTCGCATGGATGAATGTAATGTGGCCCAAAGACTATCTAACTCTGTGGAAGTCTTCCTGGCAGTCGTTTGTGATGGTACGTGGCATTGTGGCTGGAGATCTGGATTTCTGAGGATTAGCGTTGACAACATATGATGCGCCTTTTATTAAATTAAATCCTGTGAGGGAGGTTCTGACAGGCTTAAAAGGGTTTTTTTCATAAATATCTTGCATCACGAACTTTATTTTTATTGTTTCAAATATACTCCCTCTATTTCTTTACTTACACATTGTCACCAACATCTCGAGTAGGAGACAGGGGGAGTTATATTAAGTTAAGGTCATGTTATAAAGTACCAGACTCTGCCATATCAATACAGGGGTATTCAGGTTATAGAAAGGACAGAGCAAAGACAGGAGGAGGTATAGCTATTTATGTTGAGGAGTCCATTAAGTTCACCCCCTTACAGAATTATAGCTCCCCTGCCACCTTTGATTTCTTCTCCGGTATAATTGAGATCCCATTCAGTAAATCAATCATTGTTGCTGGATTTTAAATCGCCCACCAAGCTCTCCAGTGCACTCCCTCTCTGACATAACTGAAATCCTTCATAACTTACTTGAACAAAACCTAAAAAGTGAACTGCTGGTCCTCGGCGTTTTCAATATTGATTGCTCACTGTTTAAGGCCCTGCAGATAACTCAATCTCCTCCCCCACTCGCATTAATATGAATAGCCCTAGCCATATCCTGCTGGACTGGATTCTCCATGTCCCGATAGAATACAGGAGGCAGGCGTTCTCGCCAATAGCTTCAGTGACCACTGTCTAGTGTACGGTGTGCGCAAAATAAAAGCCACAAAATCTCCCCCAAAAGGTAATAAATCACCAGGTCTTTCAAGAAATTTATTTTGAATCCTTCCTACGTGATCTCAAACAGCTCCCATGGTACAGACTAAACCTTATCCCAGACTTGAACTGTGCAATTGCTTTCAGTCCAAGCTCCTGCAAGTCTGGATTGCCCATGCCCTGCTGCGTAAAGTGCGAGTAAAAGGGGCTCCTCTCCCCTGGGTTACAGCTGACCTCACACACATGTACCAGATTTGAAATTTGACCATAGTGAATCTCTAGAGTACTGGTTCCATGAATGATCACTGAATACCGAAAATGCCGGAATGCATGCACAAAAACAAAAATGGCTAAAGCCCAATACTTCAATGAAAAGCTAAACAATAACCTATCAAACCCTAGAAATTTTTGGAGAATCATAAGTAACATACAAGCACCCCCAGTCCACTCCCAGCCGGCTCAAAGTAAACAACCAAACCCTGCAACACCCCCTAGATGTTGCAAACGCCTTTAATAATTATTTTGTTGAGTGCGCCACCACCCTAATTGCTAAGCTAGCAAATGACACACCTACAGAAAGGCCACACACAGGTCAGGCCCCTCCAACTGTGCAGGGACCCCATATTGCAGATAAATGCAACTTTAGACCAGTGCCTGTCAGTGTAGTTACTAAACTGCTCCGTAATCAAAAAATGAAATCCCAATCTGGACCTGATCAAATCCCAGCAATGCTGCTGAAAATCAGTGCCCGGCAATTGCAAAACCTGTCGCAACACTCAATGAATCACTGGCAACTGGATACATACCCAAACTCTGGGAGACTGCGAGAGTGGTACCTATCCATAAAAGTGGTGACAGTACTTTGGTATCCAACTACCGTCTCATTGCTCCCCGTTATGTCAAACTTTGGAAAAACGCGTGTACACACAATTACGTGATTATTATCAATCTTCAAACTATTTAACCCCAGATCAATCCGGCTTTCGTCCAAATCACTCAACTACAACCGCCCTTTTAAAAGTTTGCAACGATACCCAAGCTGGCATGGAACAAGGAGACCTAACTGGAGCCATGTTCCTTGATCTTGCCAAGGCCTTTGACACAGTAGACCCTGGCATCTTATTACAAAAACGCAAAATCTCTGGTATTGGTGATCACACACTAACCTGGTTTGAATCATATGTATCCAAACCGATCACAACGTGTTCATCTCTGGCAGCTCCTCCCTCCCCGTCACGTGTGGAGTACCCCAAGGCTCAATACTCGGCCCCCTGCTATTCACATTATTCATAAATGATCTGCCCAACGTCTGCAAAGCCTCAACTGTACACATGTATGCAGATGACACTGTAATCTATACCAGCAAACCAGATCTCCCACAGCTGGAGGCCGTGCTGCAAGAACAATTCACAGGAGGTAGAAAAGTGGATCACAGATAACAAACTTTTTTTCTAAATACTGACAAAACTGTAACAATGCTCTTTGGAACAGCACCTAAACTACATAAACTGCAAAATCCCCATCTACATGTCAGGACAAAAATCAAATGGCACGCTGACCACAGTCACTTCTCTCAAATATCTAGGTATGTGGTTAGACCCAAATCTATCCTTTGGCCCCCACATAGAAAAACTCTCATCTAAACTTTACCCCACACTAGCCTGAGCCCTGCGGTAAAAAAGCAGATTGTACAACAAATGCTTATGCCGGCTATTGAATACGGAGATGTAGTGTATGCAGCTGCCCCACAAACACACCTTCAGAAACTTACTACATTGTATAACTCTTTCTGCCGTTTTGTGCTCCAATGTAACTACATGACCAACCATTGTGACATGTTAAAAAAGAGCTAAACTGTCCATCACTGGAATCTAGACACACCCTTCACCTTTCCAACTTGGTGTTTAAGAGCTTTTCTGGGAAGCTACCACCCTACCTGAATAGGCTGCTTCCCGTAGCAGTTCCCTCATCCTATAACCTCCGATCCAGGACCTGCACCTTACTTGCAATACCACAATACAAAAAGAAAGCGGCTCGATCCTCATTTTCCTAGAGCACCACAGTTATGGAATAACCTTCCAGACACCATCAAATCTTCCCCCAGTCTTAAGTCCCTCAAGAGCACCTTACTAGCATACCTCTGTACAGGATGCACCTGTAAACATGTAACATAGTAACTATATTACTTACATATCATATTTACTTTCCGTGTTAATCTATATTTGTGTTTTGTTCTTAATATCTTGCATTTATTACTTTGTATTTCTGTAACGACTGTAAAATATCAATGCTCTTGAACCCAGGACATACTTGAAAACTAGAGAAATCTCAATGTATCTTTCCTGGTAAAATCCTTTATAAATAAAATATACCATGTGTGTTTTGCTATTGTGTTTGTTTTGACGAAAACGAAAGTCTCTGATCCAGAAAACATCAATGACGTGATATTCTTGCACTATGAGCCAGAGATTGAAGGCAAATCCCAACAGGCAACAACAGACCCTGTATGTCAAAGACACGCAAAGTGTCCAATCCTTTGGTTTTCATTCACAAACTGCAGGAATTTAGGGGGGATTCCATTTGGTCCCGGAGACACCTTTATCATCCTTCTCCAGCATTGCATCCATGCTTAAGGTCGATACACAATCATAGGATGACATGAAACTCTCAGGCATGGGTAAACTGTCCTGACCACTGAAATATCCTAACAAGAAGCAGGAAAACCAGTGGCCTTTTAGTCAGGCAGTACTAGAAGGGCAGTCACCAAATTCTGCTTTATTTCATTGTAGCACTTTTTCAAATGGCTGAGAGATGTGTGGTCTACATCACAGACTTTTTTGAAAAGATGGCTGAATTTACCTCTTATATGGATGCAAGATCTGGAGGAAATACAACTTCTCCTAGGCATGGAGGAGAAGAAAACCAGGGTCCCTCCAAAATTGAAGCCTCCCCCACAAACTGGTTGTAAAAGAGCCAGGAAGACATCTATCTGGCACCATGGCAAACCGTATGCTCACAGATGGCCGATCCATTCTCAGAGCCAGCAATTTGGCACAGATAAATTCTAGAGACAATTGACTAGATGTCCATCAATACGCCAAAGCTACGAGTTTCTATATATCACATGCCAAGGGAAACACTGCCAGAATAATCACCAAGCACTTACAGTTTGTACTGAAAGAACCCGGTTGGGTGAAGTAGAGGTAAAATCACTGCTAACTGTGGAGAGAGACTATGGAGACACAAGTTCGATCCCGGCAAGAGCGCCTCTCCAGTAAGTGTCCTTGGGCAAGACACCCAATGGTACATACTCGCCACCCAGGACATACTTGAAAACGAGCGAAATCTCAATGTATCCTTCCTGGTAAAACACAAAAAAAAAAGTGCCTGTGTGGAAAAATCTACATTGCAAAAACAATGGAGCATATGGCAGAATTTCTAAAGATGAGAAACCAATACTATTCAGGACTAGAATATTAAATATGTGGGTAACAGCTGCTTGATCCAAGGAAAAAAAAAAATCTGTCACTCGGGTTAAGAAGACATTTTTTCCATGTTTGTTGCATACTTCTTGGTTTCTTCGACTTCATTCTAGACATGGCAAAATCAGTAACAAATGCACTGTGGAGCGGATCAGAACCCAAGTGCTATCTAGGCCCTTTTTCTTAGCCGTGTATGGTCCCTGCATTAGCCTTAGGAGTAGCACTATGGTATCTTTTTATGTATATTAGGCATTTTCCACGTTAAAGGACTGAAAAGTTGTGTTTTATTAGTTTAGCAACCGGTTTTGTTTTATACCTTTTTTTGCTTTGTTTTGTGCCATCCCCATTGTAGAGGTTTAGCTGCAATGTGACTCCTCTGTAGCTACTTATCCAGCAATAATATTTTTCCTTTTGGGCGTTTTCTGTGTGAGAAGGCTATCGAATCAAATAGTTCACAAACCACCCTGATATCATGCAAGACATCTCAACAGGGTCATGAAGACGCCTGACATGTAGTGCTCTCGCAGGCAATCTTTGAATATATTTTTCTTGGGCTGCACGGTTCGTCTGCTAACAGTTGTCTCCATGGTCCTCCCCTTTTACTGAACTTGGCACTGATGTGAACCATAGAAAGCTGCTTAGCTAATGTCTGCTGTGTCTGTGTTTCATTGTAAAAAGTAAAAAAATAAAAAGTCCACTTTCACTGTTAAAGCTAATTGCCCGCAGGTATCATGTTTCCAGCTACTCCACAGCTTCCCAGCTCCGGCCTCAGAAGAGCTTCTCCAACTTTAAAAAAGTATTCACCCCTCTTGGGGGAAGACCTGGCAGTTGTTGCTGTTTAGAGAAATGTCATTATTTCCACAGTACAATGCCCCCCCCCCCCTCTCCAGGCTGTTGAATAGAAGCAGATGCTGAAGTTAAGCTTTTGGCATCAATAAACATTGTATAAATAGCAATATAGCAATATTCCTGAAAGAAATGCACATAAATCCCACGTGCTACATTTACTACAAACGAAAAAGGTTTTAAACCGAAGCACATCAGGAATATTTGCTCCATGAACAATAGGGTGCAACAGGCGTATGAGGCACCATCCAGGGCAATGATACACTGGTGGTGGAGGGGTGTTATTTCAACGTTAATAAATAATGTTATCAAGTGTATTAAACGATAAAATGATCAAGTAGCAGGGAAAGGTTTGTGTGAATAAAAAAACATTAACATTGAAATTTGATTATGACATAACAAAACATAACCAGTCAGTTCAAGGTTCTGACGTTATTTCCTGGGCACAGGAGGATTCGTATAGACCTGAACCCAAAGTATTGGTTATAGACCTTAAACGGAACTTAATGAGTGTTTCAGGTAGTGTACCTAATCGTACGTTAAAACACATTCCATCACAGCGAGTGCTGAAAGTGGCTGGCACTTTCTGTTTGGCACATGCTGATGTGGCGCTCCAAGCCGTTGCCAACATATCACAATATTGAATCGATGTATTAAATCTCTTTCCTAATGTTATCTGCCAAGCTGGCAGTTGTGCAAGGCTTGTTACATTGCACTCCTTCATTTAGAAAAGCGTGATGGTGTGGCATGTCGCACCATTTTACTGGAAGTGACCTTGTGTCAGTTCCAAAGAATAAGCGGCTTTGTTCTGTGTGAATGTTATTCCCATCCTGTGCTTTTGTCGTGGCTGGGCTGCCACCTAGCAGCCGCTAAAAGCACTTGCTGTGTCAGGATGTGATCCTGACCACAAGAGGTAGGTTTCCTGAAACTCATTAATATCCTTTCAATCATTTATGCTCTTGGTATGGTCTTGGGCCATGATATTGGAGAAGCATTGAGCATGCTGTTCTGAAGAAACCTAGTAGATTGCAATGTCTTACAATGTGACTGTAACCAAAGCTCCCTCTACCGTTTGTGCCATCACCCGCCTTGGCACCTTTGCCCACACTATACATGCCCACTGTGCTTGTTGGAGAACTGTGGATGCTGGCCTCCTGCCAAGAGATCATGGGCCTATTTGGCAAAGCCAGTTCAAGGACAATGGGCATAAGGGGCACCTAAGGGTTAAGGAGTTAAATATATTTCTATCTTGAAACTGTTAGCATTGTAGGAGTTAGTGTTAGAGATTCAATGTAGATGTATTGTTCTTGCTATCTATGTGTCCTTAGATAGCAAACAATGACATCAGCTCAATATTGTCTAGTTTGTACTAATTAGGTTTCTGTGTCTCATTAAGAAATTCAACTCCCCCTCATTTAGACAATGTATTCTGTCAATTGTGTCAGAATACCTCCCCACCCTTTTCGGTTTTCCATATAACTGCTCTCATTTTCCAATAAAGATATTCACTCCCCTGCCTTAAGCGGTGTCTGATGTTTGGGGAGAGATGCATAGAAACCTCAGCACTCAGAGTTCTGGCTGAGGGTTGTGAGAAGGAAAGCTGCTGCGGATCAGCTTGGCTGGAGAGCAGGGACGTACAATGTAACAGGTTTGGGTCTGGTCCACAAGCCGTAGACCAGTAACCCCCAATTGCCGTTATAGTGACCATTGTGTCTGGAGTGTGTCAACAAAAAACGTCAGAAAGCCCTCACACCATTGTAGTGAAAAAGGAGATTTATTGGAGTGACGCAATGTTTCGGCTTATTCTTGAAAAGGTCTCAAGCATGATGGAGCACATGTTCAGATATAGTTTCACAAAGCTACTTGTTTTTACACAGTTATGTTGTGCCAGTTTTCCTTTTTCTGTATGCTTGCGGGCTGGACGCTCAGAAGATCACTTTGGAACCATGGTATGGGTATCCTAAGCATGTGTATTATCACATTGTATTACAAATCAGCAACAACTACTGTGCATACAAATACTAGTGAAAAAGGAAAAGACTGTGGCAAGTTGTATCTGTAACAAGTATCTTGTTTATATCAAATTTAGAAAAAGCCTGTCCCTTGTATCAAAATACAAAGACTTACTGTATGTCATGGATTATCCACATATTAAAAATCATACGCATTTCTTTTGTGTGTCCTGTCTAATACAGATTAGGTTGAGAGCACGGGCTCATTATGTATTAAATAGCTAGACTTACACAAGTAAGGGAAGGAGCACTAGCTTTGCATTGCATACAGATTGCTCAAATCCAGCAGGATCCAAAGAAACAAACGGTCAGCAAGAGGTGGTGTCCCTACTCGTGTGATTTGAAAATTGGACGGTAACATCAATTAATCGGACACGTCTACGTTTAAATAAACCTGTAAATGAACCCAAGTAATTCCGCGCTCCAGGCCATTCCAGATATAAAATCCACGACAAGAGTGATTATTTTTTCACTGTCTGAGAAGCGGTCAATACGCAATTCCCAGTCTCCAGACCTTTGTAACGAGCAAAGGAGAAGAAAACAGAAGTAGGCCGAAGGCCATGCATTCGGAGCCAAACATTGCCGGTGTTACCTCATTAGATGTGTCTTCCAGGCGGCTCCGGTAATCCGTCAAGGTTTGTCTCAAAGTCTCAAGGACAGCAGCAGAGCCAGCAAGTTTAAGTTGGTCTTTGTAGCTCCCTGAAGAAAAAACGGAACGAAAACAAAAATGAAACAGAATAGACATGTTACAGGAGGTACGGCCATAATAATAAGAGGTTTAATAACCTAAACAAGTGGAAAAACATTTTCAAAGAAGGCTAAAATATTAAAAAAGTTATTAACCGATAATAAATAGATGAATAGGGTTGGGCGTGATGGACAAATTTTTCATGGGAAATATGAGCTCGTTTTCCATTTACAAATTTTTTTTGAGCATGAGGGGGGCAAAAAAGAAAATATGTTTTGCACTGTGTATTTTGAATATCATTATTTTCATAATTGAACCGGCTCACGTGCAGCAGTAATAAAAAAAAAAAAAAAAAACACAAAAAAAATGTCATACGACAGCTGCAGCAATCCATATACCCTTTTTGTAGGCTGTGGTTTTTTGGACCTAAAACTTCCAGCTCATTAGTTAGTACGACCACCCAAGATTCCTACGTTCATAACAACATTCTTTTGTTCTGATTCAGAAAGGTGACCTATGACAAACTAGGTGATACATTTTCCAATCCCAAGCACTGTAATTGAGCAAAATGCAATAACGCACAAAAGGCTTGGTTTTACTATTTTATTTGGAAGAAAAAGAAGCCTTGGCCCTACTTTATTTCCCAAAGCAATGCCAAAAGAAACAAAAATCCTTTTCATTTTAAACCAAAATGTAATTTGTTTTAACTTTGCAAAACAGTGAGGTGCACTAAATCATTTTAACAATTGAGCACTAACCATAGCAGCTTGTGCGAACAGCAAATGTTTCATGGGTGAAATTACAACCTGCGACTTCTTTAACAATGCAAATGCAAAGCTTTTTCCAATTTTAGACTTTGCATTAATACTTCTCAAATGAAACTTCAATAAGTACCATTAGTTTAGGCATTTATAATGACCAATTTGTCTGGCATCAATGGTCTTGATTACATCAAGCATTCCTTAAAGCAAACCCGTCGTGATTCAGGTCATACAAATCAAATTGTTGAAGCAGAAGAACTGTTCTACCACTTGTTGGCATAGCGTTCAGAATAGACCGCTGTGCCAACATTTGTGACCGGCAACAAAGGAGAAGCCGTATGGAGATACTGGCACTCCCAGCACACTGACCATCATTGGCTGCAAAGGGCTGCTGAGTTCAGGCAATCCCCATGCAGCCATTGACGGTCAGCCCCCTGGGAAGGGAGGTGGAACAGAAAACCACAGGACTTGCTATACTTCCAGGCGGCGTTTAAGCTCACGTGCTGCCAGGACTGCATAGCATCCCCAAGGCACTAAGGGGTTAAGAGAGCATTTCAAAGAAGTGAATATTAGGAAATTCCACAGGAAAGCAACAGTTCAAGAGAAATCTTGAAGTCTGGCAAGAGAGGAAGAAATGACAATGGGAGGGTAGGAGTTGATCATATGAAGATTGTAGAGGGTGAGAAGGAGAATACTTAAAGATCAGAGGTGGAAGATGTGAAGGGAACATGGTTTGAGAGAGCTTTGAAGACTACAGTGTGGTTTTTGGTGTCTTATCCGGGTATGGGAAGCCAGCGAAGGGATTGGCAGATGGGAGTAGCTGATGCAGTCCAATGGTAGATTAGGCTGGAGCATCATTTAATGATCAATGATAGAGAGTGAACCAGGGTGGGACAATTCCTGCATTAGAAAAAAAGCGTATCTAGATTTTTTCCATTGTATATTTGCTGCACAACAATTTAATCCCAAACTTATGAATTCAGTTTCCTGCACAAAACAGAATGATAGGTGCACTGTCTCTTTTCGTTATTACTTCTCACAGCATCAAGAGTTAAATGGGGAAAAAAATATAAAAAATAAATAAATAAAAAAAAATCAACCTATACCCAACATGGGGATAATCCCGCCCCAGTCACTAGCCACCTGAACACAGTCTGTCCATATAAGGCCATGGCTGGAGCAGCAAATCCTCAATCCCGGTCCCTTGAGGGATGCTCCCGGACAGTTTCTTTTTCTTCATTCCATTGGCACACGAGGCTGAGGCCGTGTCACAGTCTATTTCCCACGATCGTGGGATCACGATCTCATGGGTGCCCTTTCCTCCCGCAAGAGCAGTGTCTGGCGCCATCTTGGTTTTTGGACCATAGAAGATGGAGCGGTTTGCTGGCAGCTGTTTACACGCACAGGTGCACTCTTCCTCAGTTTTATTATGTCCCTTTATTAAGTGGCTACACAGAGCCCATATAGGTCCCCCCAGGACTGACTCTACGGGGTGCTCCCTTCACCTGGCAGCCTTGTATGACAAGGCCCAATGCTCCCCTCAGTAGCCGCGCCATTCCAAAACCTCAGCCGGCTTTGCCACTATGTAATCCTCCCTTAGGGCTTCTATTGTGGACACTATGTCCGCAGCCCTTACCTCCATCAGTTCCAACCTCCAAGTCCAATTTAAAAAAAAATAAAAATCATCAATGGATGATGTGATGGCCTCCATGAAATGTGTCACTGCACTGCAACCACTACTCCGTTAGTGGTCCCTCCAAGACTTCCCCTGCCTATTGTTGACCCTGCTCTGACTGTTCCCTCCCATTAGACCCCACCTGGGTCTAAGGCCCGTGCCAAGTCCAGGCACTCAGATACTGCTCCTAGAGTGGCTGGCATCTCTGTATTAATGCCTTCCCCTGATCGTGAGATTGGCTCGCGAAAAAGAGCCCCTGCTGACCGCGGGGCGCACCAAGTGGTCTCTGATTAAAGACTTTGGCCCACGGGTCAGAACCTACTCCCAGATTACTGTATAGTGACTCAGAGGCTGAGGAACCCGAGCCAAGGGAGGAGGGAGAAGTCCTCTAACTTCAAGCCCCAGAGGATTCCGACCTGTTGGTCAAGGAGGCGCACAGCACCCACACTCCCCCCCCCCTTCACGATCTGTGATCAGTAGTGATCCTGAGGGTCAACCTATGTTCGATCAGTCGGAGGTCTCGCACACTTGTTCAACAGTGTGGACCCTGCAACCACATGTGGAGCAATAGGTTGGCAATCACATGCGGTTGCCTATGGATCGCGAGTATAGACTCAATGAGAGTTGCGTATCCCCCACCCGACCACATCTGGAAAGACGTGCATCACACCTGAGGCAAATGCTCATTTCCAGAAGTATATGGCCAGGAAAGGGTGGTCTGCTAGACGGGGCATCCACCATGCTCTTCAAGCCTGTGAGGACAAGGTACTTGACATGGCGGCTCCTCCGATACACTTTTCTGACATTGCCAAGGAGGCTCGTCTGAATTTTACCACCATGGACTCCGCTCTAGTCAGTGGTTGGGTCCAACTCTCCCTTTGTTAGGTGGTGCGAACAAAGCCATCGCCGCAGGACGTCGCAAGACAATACTGCTTAAGATTGATCACCAGTTGTCAGCTATGGCTGACAAAAATTTAGGCATTAAAGCTCAGGGCCTGTTATATGGGGTGAATTTTGCATCCTGTTTCAGGTCCTGGCGCGTACGTGGATACCGTGGCACAGGTTCCTTTCTGCCTAGAAAACCAGCAGGTAATGCAAGATAATGCACCTGGGACGTAAAAACCCAGGGGCTAAATATAGAATATTTGATACAGTCCTAACCTCAACATCTGAGGGTTGGGATTTAGGGGTCATTATTTCAGAGGATCTAAGGGTAAGTAGTCAATGTAATCGAGCAGCAGGAAATGCTAGCAGAATGCTTGGTTGTGTAGGGAGAGGTATTAGCAGTAGGAAAAGGGAAGTGCTCATGTCACTGTACAGAGCACTGGTGAGACCTCACTTGGAGTACTGTGTGCAGTACTGGAGACCGTATCTCCAGAAGGATATAGACATCTTAGAGAGAGTTCAGAGAAGGGCTACTAAAATGGTGTACGGCTTGAAGGAGAAAAGTTACCAGGAAAGGCTTAATGATCTTAACATGTACAGCTTGGAAAAAAGACGAGACAGAGGAGATATGATAGAAACATTTAAATACGTAAAGGGAATCCACAAGGTAGAGGAAGGGAGTATATTTAAAAGGAAACAAAGTAGCAAAACAAGAGGACATAGTCTTAGATTAGAGGGGCAAAGGTTTAAAAGTAACATCAGGAAGCATTATTTTACTGAGAGGGTGGTGGATACATGGAACAGTCTTCCAGTAGAAGTGGTAGAGGCCAAAACAGTAATTGAATATAAGCAGGCATGGGATAGGCATAAGGCTATCCTAAACAAAAGATAAATCCAGGTAAAGTATCCATGTAATTGGGCAGACTAGATGGGCCGAAAGGTTCTTATCTGCCGACATTTTTCTATGTTTCTATTACCGTACCTTATTCTGGATCATTCAGTGACAATTGGGGGGAGGTCGTCGAATCTGGCATCAGCGCTGGCTTCTGGTATCGGTAGAAGTATCAGGAGCATTTGCACGAATACAAATACTCATACAAATGCCCTGTATTGGCACCAGTACCGATACTAGTATCCGTGCATCCCTACTTTCTAGAAAAAGTAGGTCAAATGATTAATTGGTTTTTCAGTGCCTACATAGTTGCCTATTTGGTAACAGGGAACCGCTAAAGAAGAGCTGTCAAACTCACGGCCCCCAGATGTTGAGGCCTACAAGTCCCAGAATTGCATCAATGCCAAAGATGGCCAGAGAATCATGGGAGATGTAGGTCAGAAACATCTGGGGGGCCAGAGTATGACAGCCCTGCACTGATATTTCCCTTAATGGCTCTACCAAGACTGGATTAGCATCTCAAAAAGCAACAGTAAAGATACCAGCAGCTGCGCTTCTTTGCACCTGTTCTCGTGCAAACCACCAGAAGAGACAGTGGATCGCACCAACCTTTGCGCATTGGACTGATGGCAGAAACTATTTTATTAAGTTCTTTTGCTTAGCAGTACTTCGGAGTTGGCATTCATTCTTGAATACCGTCTTGAGCCGAGAAGAACAAGTTACCAGCGAATAGCTTGTTATTCTTCGACTGACCCATTGTTAAAAATGCTTAGACAAAGGAGCTGCTAAATCCAAGCCAACATGCTTTCAGAATAGCAGCTCAAACCATTGAATTAAGGAGTGGAGCCGTTATACCCAATGACCATGTTTGAGTAATGCCAACAGTCAACAATAAGTGACCTTTCCTTTGCAAACAAACTTGGCCTAGCCCACCGAAATCATCTGTTCCCCTTGTAGGTACACAAGAGATGAGTTTCTATACCATTGGATTAAAAGCACAGCCTGTGTGTCAGATCACACAATCCATTTTAAGTGTAATTTAAGATATGACTTTACAACATTAGGTTCACTTTCCGTCATCCTATCCCTGCCACCAAACCAGTTGCTCTTGCTGGGAAGACAATTCCACCTGGTCACCAGATGAGAGAATGTGGGGTGGGGGACTGGTGGAGGCATCTGCACAAATCCCACACTGGAGTCAATTTATTACACTGACAGATGCATCTGTCATATTACACCTTCAACTAACCTGATGTGCATTGGCTTGGTGTCCTAAAGTGGTCCACAAGTGACTGGAGTTCTTTTCTAATACTTTCACATGATTCTTCTAAAGAGAACTGTTGTTTCTTACTCTACAGGAAGGAGGAGACAAAAATTATATATTTCTGCATTTAGCATATTTTTATTTTAATACAAAGTTCACAAAAATGTTATGAGAAGTAAAAAGAAAACAATTGAAAGTGAAGCCGTCATAATTTAGCACAAGATACATTGACTACACGGACTGTTTTAGTCACATAGTAGTGTATGAGAGAAGTCATGAGTCAGCAATTTGCTTGGCTGGTAAGGTAAGCGTGTACACCTCGATCAGGAGGGATAAACTGTCAACTATTTTTAAAAAGGGACACCATCACTTACATAAGCTGTAACTAGATTACTTGTGCATTACAAATAAAAATCACCCTCTAAAAACACATAAAACCACATGCTGCATGAGGAAAAGCAAATCACATGTAAGATGTCAACAACATAAAATACACAATAAGGACATTTTTTGGTGGTAGCGTCCCTTTAAGTAGGAATATACTGAGAACAGATTTAAATTGGGAGAAAGATTCTTTTAACAAAGAATGGATTTAGATAAAGTTAAAAATCCGCAAGAACGTCTCTATGAAGTATTTAAGAAGAGAAAAAAAAAAAGTAAAAGCAACATTACGGGGGTGGTTTGTCTGGATAAGTTTTAGTTTAAAAAGAAATAAAAAGCCTTATGATATGTAAACGATGTATAAGATTTATTCATATCATTTGGGATTTGTTTGGTGTAAAGCAGTCAAAGAGTTATGACCACAACACGCCAAAGTAAGAATTGTACCAAAGAACCTTGGAAAGGGTAAACCAGAGCGGTTCAGTATTTTAGAGATGTTGGAGACTGGAACGCTCAAAATAAAGTAGCTTTGCAAGAATTAATTTGTATATTTATCATGAGTATGCCCTTACAAAAACAACTTCCATTATTCAAAGCATCCCACTTTAACATAGTTTTAAACAACTGTCAGAACTTTTCCTATTAAATTTTTTTATTTTTTTTTACATAATTCTCCTATTTTAGCAAGACTGATCATACGAATGCGTTGAATTTCTTGGTGTTCAAGCAGTTTATTGAAAGTCACATTACAATGAGTCTATATTGCCATAGAATAAAAACAATGACAGGTAAAATGCATATAAGAAAAGCAATAATAGTTTGAACAGTAACAGAAATTACGTATCATATTGTTAAATTTGGGTAGTTCTTCATTCCAAAAATTTCAAATGCAATACTTAGTGAGTGAAGAAGTGAGAAGAGCTCAAGTGGAGCAAAGAATTAATAAAAAGGAGAGAGGAGGAGAGAGAGAAAAAAAAGGGGGGGAGGGGGAGGCAAGGAGGGTGGGAAGGCGGTCGTAGGCGCTTTTCTAGTTGGTGGGTGAGGCCAGGCAACCTTAAGGCCCCGTTCACACTGTGCGATTTGAAAGTCGCGCAATTTTCATATTCACGACATGGTGCGATAACGTCACGCAACATCGCTGTTTTCTGCGATTTTTGCAAAGCACCACCAATACAAATCGCAAATAGCAAAAAAAGGGTCATGTACCAGCGACATGCTTCTGCGACGCGCGACGCCGCGCAGCAAGATGTGAACAGCTCCATTGAAATGCATTGGAGAAGCTACATAGAGCAACGTCGCGGCGATAAATCGCACAGTGTGAACGGGGCCTAAAAGGTTTATGAGAGTAAGCTCAAAAATAATGAAGGAGTATCAGGAGAGTCCCGAGCACAGAGGACGCTACCGCCCTTCTCCAATTTACTTAGATTCAAGACAACTCTAGCCATTGCCGGAAAGCCACCGAAGATACAAAAGCATCCCAATGAAACCAAGGTGCGTAATGACCTGTAGCCCATTGTTCCGGGGCCATGGAGGTCATTTCATGGGAGCGAATGAGTTCGACCCGTTCAACCAGAGCCCTGGTTGAGGGGGTAGTGGAAGAATTCCAGTGGATAGGTATGAGAAAGCAGGCCGCCAACAGAATCTTCGAAAGCACGGATTTCTTCAGGCGTTTCATGGGCATTGCTAGTTGGCCCAGAAGGAAAATCTTGGGCTCCAGGTCCAGATCTACATCCGTAGTATGGAAGATCAATGATTGGGCGGATCTCCAAAATGGAGTGAGAAGGGGGCAACTCCACCATATGTGTAGATACGTCCCCAGTTCCTGGTTACAGCGCCAGCAGTCAGTCGTGTGAATATGACTAATGCGAGCCAGCCATAGCGGTGTGGTAGACCACATGGTCAAGATCTTATATGGGCATTGATCACGTCCCCACTTTGTTAAGAGGGGGGGACCCTGCACAGGAACTGCTTAAAAGAGAGTCCTTTTGGATCTACACACTGGATGCGGTGAATCCGCGGGGATTGAATGAAAAAAACAGTTTGTACGGTCATTTGAGTCTCCGCTAAAATAAGACATTGATTTTGGTATATACCTGGATCTCTCCTGTTTTAATGCCTGTGCTGCAAAATAGTATATAAATATTGCCTCGCAGTCTTTGATTTTAACCGTGACGTTTTGTGTCCCATACGATATAAACACTACGTTGAGGGTTGTAGATATAGTTCCGATATTTTAGTGATCTTTAACCTCCATTTTTTTGCATGTTGTTTGAGTATGGGTATGCTTAACTATGTGATGTTGGGAGTGTCTTAATTAGATGCCCCACTTGTGTTACACCTGGGCGCAATGGTTTGATTCATTCTCTGTTATATATTGAATGAACTTTCAGTTGTGTTGTTGTTGTCCTGATGAAAGTACTGTTTTTGTACTGAAACGTCGATTTACTTGATGCAATAAAAAGATACCGTTTTTTTTACTGAACAAGACTTTGTGTTGCAGAATACCTAGTGTGTGTGTGGTGTGTGGTGTGTGTGTGTTTAGATAGTCTAGGAACTGATCAGTAAGCTTCCAGACCTGAGGAAGAGAGTAATACTCTCAAAAAGCTTGTCTTTTAAATGTTACGTTAGTCCAATAAACAAAGTTAAAGGTATCACTATGTACCGCTATACTCATGAGCGAGATATATATCTATCAATCTAAAATTTACCACAAACCATTAAAGATTGGTCATATAGATTAATGAATTCCTCTAGAATTTTGGTCTCTAAGATCTAAGAAACTCCAAGTTAGGATTTTTTGATTTTAGGAACACCTACTTAAATATTGGGTAATGAATAAAACTACCCACCAAATCACATGATAATAAATATTGTCACGCTACACCCTTGTAGGCCAGTCCTTAGATAAAGGACATTTGGAACATAAAACGGGGTGAGGAGAAAGGCCAATACCACCAGAGCCACAAGGGGGCCACCAAAAGATTTCCTTAGACCCGCCCACAAATCTTCTTACACCGGTCTCTACCTTCACTACTAAATGGTAAAGTAGAATAGAATAATTTTAACTTTATTGTCTAATGCATGGTCACGGCTTTATTTGTCCATCACCTATTGAAGGAATATAAAATAAATTATTTGGCTGTTGAAGCCTAACATTACAATAGTACCAGCCTTCAGTTCCTACTGGTGGAACTATATGGAAGAAACTTTTAAAGGGCAGCCCTGTTGCTCCCCATAAATTAGTGGATTTACTTATATTCCAAGATTGATGTTTGTACATTTAAGGATAGTTACTGGTCCCTGTAGTGAGATAAGCTGGAACTGAGAAATAGCTTTCATATATCAAGTTACCTTCAGCCCCCATTAGAGTAAACTAACATAACACAATTCTACATCTTGCAACTGCTACTATTGAATGTGTTTTCATGTATAATACATGTGATGGTATACCAGTCAATAGGAAGTTTTTTGTTAACTCATGCTGAATAAATTGCTGAGTCTATATTGCAAGCAATTAAATATACAGGTCATATTGCTTGGTCCATCATTTGTGTTAGAGTAACTGTGGTGACTAATATTGTAAGCCAAGTATCGATGCTGTAATTAATCTGTGGAAGGGATAGTTTACCTATCAAGAGCGTGTTATGGATCTCCTTGAAGTAAGCTTCATTTAGCAAATTGCCCCCCACCACAATACTAAATTGTGCTGCAGGGGATGCCCCAGTAACCGAGTGTTTTAGCTAGGTTGAGGGTTGTTTTAGAATGGGAGAGGTTATGATGGTGGAATGTATCTCAGGGTTTAAGAAGAATTGATTCGTGCATATGTGTGTGCGGTGTATACATCTGTCCATTAGATTATTGCGTGTTGCAGTATCGCTACTAACTGTTGCTTATAATAATAACTCAAATTGTATCTTGCTAACCAGGCGACAATTTATGATTGTATGGGACTTGACTGTGTGAATAAATCCTTATTTGCTTTGTTTCACTGTTACGTAGTCTCGTATCATCTTTAATGATTTTATTGTGTCTAAAAATTTCTACATGGCCTCAAAAGAACTCAGGATAACCTGCTACATATTTGTGTAGCGCTCACCCCCGGAGGAGCCGCTGAATTAACATCGGGTTAGTCTCACCGCATTAGGGAATAAATATACACCAGCACTGTTGTGGATTTTATAGATTATATACTTTACTGATCCCAATAAAGCGGCATATATAATGTAGATACGGTATATGAATGACAGGATTTCGTAATGCGGCAAAAACACGCGGTTGGCAAAAGTAGTTTAACCCCTTCAGTTCTGGAGTGTAAGTCCCGTGAAAGTAATGTCTCAGAAAGGTGTGTGTGTATGATCTCGTGTACCCGGGTACTGTATTCAACTGGCCAGTGAATGGAATGAGCAAATCTTCGACTAGTCAAGTTGGGGCCCTGTAGATTTAGACAATAATGCAGCGTGCTTTGTTATACTTGGAACTGTGGCCTGGAAGGCCTCTCACCCATCCGTTAGGCAATCTGTTCCGCTGCCCGATCAAGGATGTCTCTCTGCTTTTACACTGGGACTCTGTGCCACCGGATCCGATTCCCTTGCTTGTCTGATCTCTGCAATGAGAAACTACGGCCTACTGCCTGCACTCCCAATGGATCATCGCGGTCTCCTTACTCGGGGTCCAACCGGAACTTTATCTCTGTGCAAACCTCTCAGCGGTGTGTAGGTAGGTCTCTGACAAGTCATTGTCCCGATCTCCAGCACCCGGGAGGCAGCGCCTGCTCTCCGGCCTGGTCACAATCTCTGGCAGTCACACGTGTGTCTTCCACCTTTCGCCACTCGGCTCACTCTGGGTATCCTCCGTGCGAGGCTGCGGATGTCCTTCCTTTCTCTCCCACCCACTTCCTGTCTCCACCGCAAAGCACGATGGAAAATGTAGTTCCGTTTGTGTCCAGCATAGTCCATATTGCCCCTGTCTCCCTCTGGTGGCCACAACAAGTAAATGCAGCAAGCACAATCTTAAAGCAGCGCTACACTTGTTAAGATGTATATTCATTGATTGGTTATTAATGCTTATTTTAAGGGGAAATAAGCAAATTATACCATTGGTATTGGAGGCACTGTCATTAATGAGATAAATAGATCTATGTCATAATAAATATCCCGACACACCTGATGTAGGAATAAATGGAGATATGGTTGCAAAAATATGGTCATACGTAGCGTATGATTCTCACAACAGCAATGTACTCTCCCACAGAAGGTCCTATCCTTCCTAAGCCATAGACCTCTCTTATGAGGTTAACCTACTTGGAACATACATCCTCATGTTCACAGCAGTTCAAGACGTAGGGTGTGTTCATTAGTCTTAGTAGCACCCTTACCAAAAATGAATGTTCAGATCAAGGGCAGCCATTCTGGGTTTGTACAAAAACAATTGAGAGTTGTAGCAGTAACACGGACCCAATCTGATAAATGGAAGAGACTTGTGCACAGCTTTCTATTTTCGTTTCGGAATCTTTCGGCCCATTTTTTTTTGTGTCGGGGGATTTTGGGCGATAATTTTTTTTTTTTTTCCTTTCGGGTAGTTCGATATTTCACTGCAATCCGAAATATCGGACCGATCCGAAATATCGGTTTCGGATCACTTTGGATTTCGGGTCCTATTTGATTCCTTTAATCGGATCCGACCCGATAAACTAATCCGATCAGTTTATCTAAATCGGATTCATTTATCTAATCGTCGCGGATTCGTTTACCTAATCAGATTGGATTTGTTTAATGAATCCGAGCCAATTAAACAAATCCGATTAAATTGGATCGGTTTCATATATCTAAAATCGGATGTGTTTATTTATTCAGCTCGGATTCGTTGAACGAATCCAACCCGATCAGATAAACAAATCCGAGCCGATTAAATAAACAAATATGATTAGATAAACGAAACCGATCCGATTAACCCCCCCTGATGTTATTACCGAGTGTGGCTCGGGGTTAACTTTCATTGCCGAAAGTCTTAACCCCGAGCCACACTCGGGCTGTATACATACTTGTCCTGCGCTCCCTCACTGACCTCTATGAATGCATTCTCCTCCGGCGATCGTGGTGTTTTGCTTCCTGGTTCCCTGCTCGCGAGAAAGGAACCAGGAAATTGGGGACAGCAAGGGAGCGCAGGGACAGGTAATTATCCAGTGGCATCCCGAGTGTGGCTCAGGGTTAACGCTTTCTGCAATGCAATTAACCCCGAGCCACACTCTGATACGGCTAGGGAGGGGGGGGGGGGGGAGAATAAATTGTTCCGGTTCTGATATATAAAATATGTCAGAATCGGAATGCTAGGGAGGTTAAATAAACGAAACCGATTAGATAAACGAATACGTTTATCTAATCCGATTTGTTATTATTGAAACACTGTTTGCAAAAAAAACTAATTGAATGAGAAAAGTTGGAAACCTCAAGTTTCACCCAAATAATCCCGAAAATTGCCAAAAAATGCCTTAAAAAAATAATAAACACGCAAAATGGCTTATTGCTGTAAACAACAGTTTATGAAATGATAATTAAAAAAAGGAGGATTTTTAAAATTAAAACCTATAAGTTGCAATGTTAAAAAAAATCCCCGTTTTTATTACTTTGAAATCATTTTTTTTCGGTTTTGGGTGATTTCCGTTACGTTTCAAAATTGATCCGAAACGATAAAATGTAATTTCAGTCGATTCGTAATATCGGACAGCCGATGTTTTTTTTGTTTCCGAAAAGCATAATATACAAGTCGGACGAAAACAACGGTTTTGACGAAACGAAATGCACAGGTCTAAAATGGAATCATTTGGACAGAAGGTAAAGCAAAACGGATACCAGTCTTGTGAAAATGTAAAACTACTAATTGAAATGGAATCCCACAATTACCAGTGCAAGATGTTCTTCCACAGAGAGAAATCTTTTTTCACTTTCTTTTAGTTTCATAGAAAGATCTGTAATAAAGAGATTTTTTTCTTCAATGTCTTCCTTCAGCTTCTTCATTACATTAGTGAATTCTTCCTCCAACCTAAATTGTAAGAACAAAGAAGGTAGAAGGAGAACATGGGTCTACATATACTGGGCATACATTCAGACAGTTTTATAAAAAAAGCTGCAAGATTGCATGCAGTACACATACTAGTATTTTATTGTGCTCTGTACTCATTTTTAGTTGTACATGATGTATGTGTTCCTGTAGCCCTAGTAATTAAAAGATTAAAATCGTGCAAATGCATACCATCCTCAGAAGAAAATAAACCAAAAGCTTGGGTCTACCAGCAGCAACTGCTTCAAGATTACCACAATGCTGAAAACATTCACTCTCAATTATATTAGATTGATAGATTTCTCTACCATTTTTAGATTTCCTTTATGGAAGCAGAGAATGCTTCTAAAATTTAAAGGCTTTGACAGAACATAAATAAACCCAACATTAAAACTTTCTAATAATTTCGTAAGAAGTTTCAGAGAATTTATAATAATAAAATTAAATAAAAAATATTTAATAAAAATAAAAAAAAAAGGACTACGTATAAACTTGTTTAGCTTTGAGCCATATAAACATTACAAAGCTATCCATCAAGTCCAAACGGATTAAATGGTGCAATAAGGCTACAGGTCATATTTCTGGGACACACACTAATCCAGAAATAGTGGAGAACTTACATAGCAAGTGGACATTTTAGAATGAGGGCGTCACATGTTAGACGGCAGGGGGGACGGGACCCTCCTCTCAGTTCTCCAGACATGCAGCCTGGTGGAGAAGTCAGGTCGTGGCTCGGCTGTCAGGTGGTCACGTTCTTTCGGCGACCCCGAGGGTGGCCCCATTTGGTCTACGCAGCCCTGTGGTTCGGAGGCAGGCCTTGCCACACCAGCATCCTACGGCAAACCATGGAGTCGCAGCCACCATATTGGATCTCCCTGGTGGGGTTTTCCCATTGGGGCAGATCCGGGGAGTGGCCGAGGCAGGGCAAGATCAGGAGGGCACATTGCCTGCAGCTGCTTGACAGGCGAACCACATGCCACCCCTCATTAGCCTTTGGAGGCACTTGAGAGGCCGGGGTCCTCCCCTATGGGAGGAACAGGGACAGCGCCTCCCATAAAAACCCACACCTCAACGGAGATGGTGCTCAGTTGTGAATAAGGAGCAGGCTAGAAGACATCTCCTATAGATTCACTGGTATTTTGACTCTTGTCTTTGACTCTTGGTATTTTGGCTGATCCTTACGGACCATCCTCAGAACGCTGTTTGCCCTGACCTTTTGGAACATTTCTGAGATCGCTTATTGGTTTCTCCCAATTGGTACTGCAAAGATTCTGATCTCCCCTTATCTATCAGAAGGTAGCAAATACCGGGCTCCTACCTACCAACCACATTATGACGGGGGGCACACATGGTTAATGGCACCCACATCAAATTAAATTACATACTTTTGAGATTTTTCAGTAGTTTCCTCAGCTCTACTCTTCTCTCTCAGATATGCTGATTCCACATCTATAAACTGCTTCTTCAGCATTTCTGCTTCAGAGGTTGTCTGTGAATGGACAGTCTTTTCCACTTCCAGTGATTCTTCCAGTTCTCGTAGTCTCAACTGCAAGCAGACAAAAATATATAGATTAGTCATAACATAATTACATGCTTCACACCACACACACACACACACACACACACACACTTAGCGCAAACTTAACCAGAGCTGGTGTAAACTTACCAGAGCCGTTATAGACTATGGAGTTGAGAAGTTTACACAATCTTTGTAATATTGCCCTCTGTATTTAACCATTAGCAATATCAACACAAGTTGTGTTTGAGATGAAGCAAACGTTATGAATCCAGCCTAGTTCAAGATGTAAGACTGCAGGCACATTTTTCTGAAGCAGCTATATACATTCTGCTGAAACTAAGCATACAGCAGGGTCAACTCCAGATGAGGGGTTAAAAAAGGCACACTATTAGAGATTTTTTTTTTTTGCCACAAAATAATTAAGCAGAGTTCAGTAGCGCATGCGCAGGATGGAGCGGAGCTGTAACATCATCCACAGGCGACGCGATCCTATCAAGCTGGGAGCTTACCACACCAGCGCAGAGCCTCTGATTAAAAAGGGGTGCCGAAACGCCTCCAAATCATACAACAACAAAAAAAATAAAGAAGAGCAGGACTCCAGCTGCCAAGGTGTGTATTTATTAGCAGGAGAACAAGCTACCCCCCAAAAAAAAACAAAAAAAACAAGTGACAGTACGGCCACAGAGGCCTTAATTATAGTAGGATTAAGGCCTCTGTGGCTGAAACGTCACTTGTTTATTGTGGGGTAGCTTGTTCTCCCACTAATAAATACACACCTTGGCAGCTGGAGTCCTGCTCTGTCTTTTTGTAGGATCGGAGCTGTAGTGATCATTCTCAAACGTGACATTGACACATCTCTGCGTGCAGATGTCACTGAAGATCAATCGTGTGGAAATTTGAAATCCCAGCTGCTGGTGACGCTAGGTGGGATGGATTATTAACTGCAAAGAGGTCAGGAGGAGTAGAGCATTCCTTAACTAACTGGGCAGATGCGGGACAGACTCAGACAATTAAATTTTACTCACTTTTTTTCTCCCTCGTTGCACACAGCTTCTCCTATGCAGCTCATGAACCTGGAAGCTTTTCTACACATTCTGTGCTCCCACAAAACATGTGTAGCGTAGGAACCTCAAGTTGCGCAACACCACAGACTTGTGCACTTTATGTACTCCGTAGCGCCTATGCAGAACGATGGATCAGAGCTGCGCGCACATGCTCTGATTCGATCCAAAAAGGGTGCCTGCCGCTTTTGAGACAGGCTGCGGTAACACAAGCGCACGGAGTGCATCCATTGCAGCTTTCTGACAGCTCGACGGGGAGTGCCACAAGGTGTAACGTGTGTAATAGTATCGCACTGTACACCGGGCGCGCTGAATCCCTCCCCGTCAAAAAGCTACGACGGATGGTCGACGGACCTACAAAGCACAATCCTTCATAGGAAGCTCGTTCTTTGTAAGGCTGGACGCACGCAAGGTGGCCACATGGGCATCCAAGCAGAGAGCACGCGTTCGCATTGACATTCCCTCCATGCTCGTTTGACCACATCCGTCGAGGGAGAGTGATGGTGGAATACATTCTGCATGCTGACATCACTAGGGACCGGCAGCTGGGAGGTTCAAAAACCCGATTGCTGGTGATGCTTGGGAGAAACTCCACTTCACTGTGCAATTACACCTGATTGAGGCAGCATGGAGGAGGGCACCCCGCACATACTCCATGCACCTTTCATAAAACCTTGTGTTATATGGCGTCCTATTCACAAAGCGGCACTTTGCACGACTACTTCCGCGTTTGTCAGACTGTACGAGGCCAATAAGATGCCTTATGCCCAAGAAGGCGCATTTGCATATTCATAAAGAATACAAGAAAGCCATGTATGTGTGCTATATATAAAACAGGCAGACTGAAAGCATTGCTCAAAGAACAACAGTGCTTAAGGGAAAAACGGCCTCTTTTGTGGCATAAACATTGCTATTAAAAAAGGAATGAAAGTTGCAATTCCGCCCCTCCAAAAGTGCCTGGTTTCCATTCATTAATATTACACAGCGAATAATAGATCACAATCTTCTTTTCTCTATGGAGAGAGGAGGCAGAACATACAGAACAGATCATGCGCTGTTGTCAGGTCTCAAAGTAAGAGTGAGAAAGAGAGAAGGGTCGGTATGGGCGCTCTTGTCTAGGTATGGGTGCTTATTTTGGTTTGCTGCCGTCTAGGAAATAGCACAGACTCTCGAATGGGTGTGCAGATATCGATAAAGGAAAAGGGGGGGGTTCCTAGTGGCGCAACAATTGTGTACAACAAATCACAAAGTCGTACTTGGAACCAATAGATGCATATAAATCTTTACGGTTCGTATGAGAGCAACTTCACTGGTGCAGATTTAGGTAAAGTGCTATAGCCACAGTAAGTGTGATATAAAGTGCAACAATTTATGCAATATAAAGTGCAACAGTTTTATAGTGCAACAATATATACATTGTTAAAGTGCATCAGTGACAACTTGAGTGCATGAAAAAACCAGCATAGCACAAAAAAGTGCAAATGTGCGTATCGACGTTATAGAGACTGGTACAGTCTAGGTATATACACTGGACGTCTATTAGTGAGTATACACAAGGTGACCTTACACTGATTTTCTGTGTGTATTGGAGGTCTATGTCCTTAATGTCCTTGCTTTCCAGAGGTCCTAGGATGGCAGAATATGCACTAAACGCGCTCTGCTTTATATTCGATATGGCGGCTCCTCCTATATCGTTGATTAACTCCACTCAAATCGGGAGATAAGGAACGGGGGAGAGAGAAAAAATAACAATAGTGCAGCAACGTTTGGATATTGGTACACGCTTTGGTGTTCAGTGATTGTGCACTTACAGGAATTAGAGCCGTTTAAATCCGGGCTCTGGAGTGAAGCGCCTGGTGTCAACTATAGGGTGACTACTGCCCTTCTTTAATACAGCATCTTCACCTCAGGTGGAAAGACATAAAGGGAAAGAGAGGGAAAGTGCTCTCATGGCACAACATCAGTGATTACTGACTTGCTATAGTGAGGGGGTAGTTGGTTACACTCACCAATTCGGGAGCCTTATCATTCCAGGCTCAACCGTTGCGCGTGTGGTACTGCTTGATGGCGAGTACCTGGACCCCTCTCAGCTGTTCCTTTTAGTGCAGGTTGCAGTGTCCGTGGTAGGTTCTGGAGAGGCTGGCCTGGTCAGGTTGGTTTGGATTTACCAGTTTAGGTTCAGTAACCAGATACTCCTAAATGCTTGGATAAGGATTTATTCAAAAAATTACATGGATTACAAATGCAATCAATAATACAATTAAAAAGGGGGGGAAATGGTGGTATCTCGAGACGCGTTTCGGCGCTATCTGCGCCTTCCTCAGTCGATAAGATGAATAAAATGGGGGATCTGAGGCTTTCCAGGGGTCTCCTTTTTATTTGGAGTTCATTTCCTGTAGTTCTCCCATTGAAAGTGTCCAATTTCCGGGTTTGCGTTGTATTGCGGTCACATGGTGTGATTCGCGTCATCAGTCTGCGTCGCGGCCATTTTGGATCTGCGTTCCACCGTTTGTTTGCGTTCCATTCGGTGGATCGCGATGCTGGCCATGCTTTAGGATGGAAGTTAAAATCCGGAACTCCATGCTGACTCGAAAAAAATGTCTGGACTAGGACCTTACATGCACACAAGCAGAGCGTTCGTGCTACATGGGGGTCAATAGTTCAAGTCTTCCACACAGTATAGGCTGTGGGAACTGGTTTCCATTGATTAATTAATACCTAAGTCAATGTGTACAGACACTGTGAATTGCGCACATTGAAAAACATTCTGTGAAGCCTACATTCATGGAGGGTTCCACAGTGGCTAAATTGACTGGAAGGGGGGGGAAAATGGCATACAGCTTAAATATACATACCAATCATTTAATTAGATAAAAGTTACTGTACTGACAAACAGACATAATAAATACGGCATTTATATAACACAGTTGATAAAAAACGATGAGTGCAGTATGCGACTATGAATAATACGAGGTCTAAAATGGCGATAAAAAATGATCAGAAAGTGGCAAGTGACAAGTTCATTGTTAAAACCTTGTGTTGGTATAATACCCAACTTAAGAATCCGACTCACTTTGTCTATCCTGATGGGAGCATATACTGTTAATCTGGCCAGTTCCTATCTAAAATTTGTTGGCTTTAGTTATCAGTAAAAAGTCCTATGGATAATAATTAAAAACGGGGGGAAGGGAGAGGAGAGAATGGAACTAAACCGATGAGAGAAGAGTAACTCTAACACATAGATTGTCGAATTATTGAGGACTTCAAGGGGGGGGGGGCGATTAAATGGAATATTGCTCCAGTTAATAGGGGTTAAAATGGCTTAATATAAAATATATAAAAAAAATTATATATTAAAATGCACTAAAACGATGGGAAAAAAAAAAGGGGGAGTGGTCTCGAAATGGGTATAGAGTGAATGGAAAAGATAGGGACCGGTCCATGAGCTAACAATTAAGAAAATGGCAGAGTTCGAAGTCTGCATTGAGTCCTCGTGGTTGCATCGTATCTAGTCTAAAAATCCAGCTCATTTCTGTCTGTCCAATTAATTTGTCAATATTACCGCCTCTCCACGGTGTTTCAATTTTCTTTACACCAACGAAGGAAAGTCCTTCTGGGTTCTGGGCGTGCTTCAGTTTGAAATGCAATGGGACACTGTGTTTTTCATATCCATTCCTAATGTTTCTAATATGTTCTTGAATACGGACGTTGAGCGGTCTCGTAGTTCTGCCTATATATTTCAAACCGCATGGACAGGTTAATAAATAGATGACATTTTTTGTAAAGCAGGTGATAACTTCTTTGATAGCGATTGGTCCTGTAGTTCCGTTTACTTGTGCAATAATCTGTTTTTTACTTTTTGTGTTACGGCAATTTAGACAGTTGCCGCACTGATGGAATCCCTTCTTGATATTAAAGTGGTTCGGTCGTGCGAGGGTATTCTGCTGTGTGTGTCGGTGTGTTAGCTTCATTTTTAGATTATTGACACCTCGACAAATCAGTCTGGGGTTTTCAGGTAATATATCCTTCAGTAGCGGGTCTCCTTTCAATATTGGCCAGTATTTTCTTATTGTTCTTCTGATGGTCCTATTCTGTGCGTTATAAGAAAATATAAAGGGTACGTTTTCATTGGTGTTTGATATTCTAATGTTCTTTTTCAATATTCCTGCACGTTCCCGGTTCCTGATCTCTGACCTTACGTTTTCTAAAACGGCCGGATCATACCCTTTCTCTATAAAATCGCTTTTGAGTTTCTCTGATTGTATATCGTAAGTACTCAGACTCGTACAGTTCCTTCTTATCCTGAGAAATTGTCCCTTCGGGACATTATCGAGCCATTGCGGCAGGTGGCAGCTGGTTTTTTCTATAAAGCTATTGACGTCTACTTTCTTAAAATATGTCTTTGTCTGGATTTCGTTCTCATGGATAAAGATGTTAAGATCTAAAAAATTAATGCATTCGCGACTCCAGGTCGTAGTAAGTTTTATCCCTTTGTTATTCTGATCTAGGTTTGCCAGAAAATCTTTTAGGTTGTTTACATCTCCTCTCCAAATGAAAAAAATGTCGTCTATGTATCTTTTATAGACGACGAGGTGGTCGCGATACAATGATAAAAAAGTGTCTTCCCAGGAGGACATAAAAAGATTGGCATAGGATGGGGCGAAACGTGTTCCCATTGCCGTGCCATTGAGCTGTAGATAAAAGTCATCCTTAAAATAAAAATAATTATTTTCTAAAATCAATCGGATGCCTTCTAAAATAAAATCAATTTGGTCCGGCTGCAAAGTGCCTGCTCTTATTAGGGGATTCTCAACAGCCTTGATTCCTTCATTATGCGGAATGATGGTGTACAATGATTGTACATCACAAGTAACCAGCAATAAGCCTTCTTCCCATTTGACATCTTTTAAAATTTGCAGAATTTCTGTAGTATCTTTTAGGTGCGCTATGGTGTTGACAACATATGGTTGTAACTGATGGTCTAAGTACTCTGATACTCGACTTGATACTGAGCCTACACCCGAAATGATTGGTCTTCCCGGGGGATTAGTTGGGTTTTTGTGGATCTTTGGTAGAAAATAAAAGACAGGAGTCCTGGGGTGTTCTACCTTAAGATATTTATATTCATGATTATTTAGAATGCCCAAGACGTACCCACGTTCCAGGTATTCATCAAATTTTGTTTGGATGTCTTTAGTCGGATTTTTATTGAGTTTCCTGTATGTTGTTGCATCTCCCAGGATCCTCTCAGCCTCTTCTCTATAATAATCTGCGGTCATAATTACCGTACCCCCACCTTTGTCGGCAGGTTTGATCTCAATTTGTTCATTAGAGACTAGTTCTTTGAGGGCTTTCTTTTCGTTCTTCGTGAGGTTGTCTGATTTAGTGGATGTTTTAACCTTCCCCAGGTCTGTCATCACCATTTGCTCAAAGGTGCTTATTTCTTGTGAAATTAGGGATTTGGGGAAAAAAGTGGATTTTTCCTTAAGGGTAGTATGTTGATAAAAGTGGACAGGATACTCTCTTGCTATGGGGTTTTTCATAAAATATTTTTTGAGGCAGAGGTTCTTTTTAAATTTTTGCAAATCAATGTACACATTAAACAGATCCATGTGTGCTGTGGGTGCGTACTTTAACCCCTTATTCAGTACTTTCATTTGGGCATCTGATAGTGTAACATTTGTCAAATTATAGATCCCTCCGTTCTGCTCTGTTTCTCTTTTCGTCTTCGATTTTCTTCTGAGTTTTCCTGATCTACGCCCTCTTCTTGGTGGGATCTCTTCCCTGGGGACCAGCCTCTTCTGAGGGTGCTGAGGTTCCTGTTTGTTGGTCGCTGGGCCTGGTGAAAATCCACATGTTCCTCAAGGGCTTCATACCTGTTGCTGGTGGGGAGTGTTAGATAGTCGTGATGTTCATCATCTCTCTGATTGTTCTGCCGGGGTCTTCTTTGTGGTGGTTGATAGGTCCGGTTCTGCTGGTGATGGTAATAAGGTTGATCATTCCTGTATGTATCATATCTCCAATTGTTCCTGTAACCTCCATTCGGTGGTCTATAGTATGGTCTGTTGCTATATAGTACTTCATTGTATCGGCCTTGGTTGTATTGCTGCTGCCTTGTCCCTCTTTGGGGTAGCGGTGTCCTATAGGGTATTCTATCCTGTTGTGACTTCTGGCGTGCGGGTGTCTGGAAATGTGACTTCGATGTGGCTTCTGTAAGATCCAGGGGAGTTCTTATTGATTCTGGATGATGGTTATCAAGCTCTTCGGAGCTCCCTTGTTTCCAGACATTCCCCTTCTTATAATCTGACATATCTCTTAAATATTCCCCCCGTTTTTAATTATTATCCATAGGACTTTTTACTGATAACTAAAGCCAACAAATTTTAGATAGGAACTGGCCAGATTAACAGTATATGCTCCCATCAGGATAGACAAAGTGAGTCGGATTCTTAAGTTGGGTATTATACCAACACAAGGTTTTAACAATGAACTTGTCACTTGCCACTTTCTGATCATTTTTTATCGCCATTTTAGACCTCGTATTATTCATAGTCGCATACTGCACTCATCGTTTTTTATCAACTGTGTTATATAAATGCCGTATTTATTATGTCTGTTTGTCAGTACAGTAACTTTTATCTAATTAAATGATTGGTATGTATATTTAAGCTGTATGCCATTTTCCCCCCCTTCCAGTCAATTTAGCCACTGTGGAACCCTCCATGAATGTAGGCTTCACAGAATGTTTTTCAATGTGCGCAATTCACAGTGTCTGTACACATTGACTTAGGTATTAATTAATCAATGGAAACCAGTTCCCACAGCCTATACTGTGTGGAAGACTTGAACTATTGACCCCCATGTAGCACGAACGCTCTGCTTGTGTGCATGTAAGGTCCTAGTCCAGACATTTTTTTCGAGTCAGCATGGAGTTCCGGATTTTAACTTCCATCCTAAAGCATGGCCAGCATCGCGATCCACCGAATGGAACGCAAACAAACGGTGGAACGCAGATCCAAAATGGCCGCGACGCAGACTGATGACGCGAATCACACCATGTGACCGCAATACAACGCAAACCCGGAAATTGGACACTTTCAATGGAGAACTACAGGAAATGAACTCCAAATAAAAAGGAGACCCCTGGAAAGCCTCAGATCCCCCATTTTATTCATCTTATCGACTGAGGAAGGCGCAGATAGCGCCGAAACGCGTCTCGAGATACCACCATTTCCCCCCCCCTTTTTAATTGAGTATTATTGATTGCATTTGTAATCCATGTAATTTTTTGAATAAATCCTTATCCAAGCATTTAGGAGTATCTGGTTACTGAACCTAAACTGGTAAATCCAAACCAACCTGACCAGGCCAGCTCTCCAGAACCTACCACGGACACTGCAACCTGCACTAAAAGGAACAGCTGAGAGGGGTCCAGGTACTCACCATCAAGCAGTACCACACGCGCAACGGTTGAGCCTGGAATGATAAGGCTCCCGAATTGGTGAGTGTAACCAACTACCCCCTCACTATAGCAAGTCAGTAATCACTGATGTTGTGCCATGAGAGCACTTTCCCTCTCTTTCCCTTTATGTCTTTCCACCTGAGGTGAAGATGCTGTATTAAAGAAGGGCAGTAGTCACCCTATAGTTGACACCAGGCGCTTCACTCCAGAGCCCGGATTTAAACGGCTCTAATTCCTGTAAGTGCACAATCACTGAACACCAAAGCGTGTACCAATATCCAAACGTTGCTGCACTATTTATTTTTTTTCTCTCTCCCCCGTTCCTTATCTCCCGATTTGAGTGGAGTTAATCAACGATATAGGAGGAGCCGCCATATCGAATATAAAGCAGAGCGCGTTTAGTGCATATTCTGCCATCCTAGGACCTCTGGAAAGCAAGGACATTAAGGACATTAGACCTCCAATACACACAGGAAATCAGTGTAAGGTCACCTTGTGTATACTCACTAATAGACGTCCAGTGTATATACCTAGACTGTACCAGTCTCTATAACGTCGATACGCACATTTGCACTTTTTTGTGCTATGCTGGTTTTTTCATGCACTCAAGTTGTCACTGATGCACTTTAACAATGTATATATTGTTGCACTATAAAACTGTTGCACTTTATATTGCATAAATTGTTGCACTTTATATCACACTTACTGTGGCTATAGCACTTTACCTAAATCTGCACCAGTGAAGTTGCTCTCATACGAACCGTAAAGATTTATATGCATCTATTGGTTCCAAGTACGACTTTGTGATTTGTTGTACACAATTGTTGCGCCACTAGGAACCCCCCCCTTTTCCTCAAAGTAAGAGTGAGCCTGTTTATTGGAGCACAGAGGGTTATGATCGAACTCAGAAAATGTAAAAACCACTCGGGGGTACCCGGCCTATTATTTATACCCAAAGGAATAATGATATAAAATGCCAATGTTTTATTTAGATTTTTTTAAAAAGTGTTAAGTACACACCATGTATTATTTAGGATACATACAAGGTGACGGGTAGTCGTCTGGCCTGTATTGTCTTTTCAGAGTAAAGTAGGGATGCACCAATACCACTTTTTTAAGACCGAGTACGAGTACCGATACTTTTTAAAAGTACTCACCGATACCGAGTACCGATACTTTTATTTAATGTCATGTGACGCTTTCCAATAGGAACAGACCTCATAAAAATTTATATGAGATTGACCGCAGCTCTCATGGATTTGCCCCCCAGCACTCATGGATTTGCCCCCCAGCACTCATGGATTTGCCCCCCAGCACTCATGGATTTGCCCCCAGCTCGAACGCTGGGGAAGCTGGCCGCGTGCATGTAAAGCACGCGGCCAGCGTTCCCCTCCGGCGCGCCGCGATACTCACCCATCCTGAAGGTCCGGTCGCTGGGCAGTGATGCGATCACGTGGCACGGGCGCATCTGTGACGCGGCCTCCAGCCGAGAGGCAGCGTCACAGGAGCGCCCAGTGGCCGCGGGAACACATCACTGCCCAGCGACCGGACCTTCAGGATGGGTGAGTATCGCGGCGTGCCGGAGGGGAACGCTGGGCGCATGCTTTTCATGCACGCGGCCAGCTTCCCCAGCCCCGCGTATACCGGCAAGCCGGCCCAGCATCGGCGGGATGTATCGGGCCGTTTGCACGAGTAACAAGTACTCGTGCAAACGGCAATATCGGCCCCGATACTAGTATCGGTGCATCCCTAGAGTAAGGAGTTATGGAATATCATGTAGGCTTTGAAAACTGTTATGTATTCCAAGAAGATCAGCTATAGAAGTAACAACTAGTCTGTTGGACCAGGAGACTTTAAAGATTCAACATGCTTGTGCTACGGTTTAAAAAGACCAAATAACTGATAAGGTCAGTCTTCAACACTCAGTGGGCCGTTTACTCACCAACACAATCCTTTTTCAGAGAGTGGAAAAAACTTCATTTTTACAGCACTTAGGCTGGGGTCAGACCAGCGCACTTTTAACGTGCGTTCTGGCACACAAAATTACGGCCGCACTAGCAGCAGATGACGGGCAATGACGGCCAATATACGATGTACGACCGCACAAAAGTCCGGCCGTGCAACGCAAGTGGAATTTGAACGCATTTTTCTGAGAACGCTGAACCGCTAGTACTGACGTACTGAGTGCGCAGCTGCGGCATAGCGGCATGTTTGCGTGATTAGGAGATGTCAGACGCTGCTAATGTCCAGCCTACATAACGTCTAGACGCAAAAAGAGTTTTGACGATCCGTACAAAATCACGCCCGAAAATGCTCGTCGTCTGACCGTTTTTGCTCATTCCGTGAAAAAAATACGTCAATGAGTTCGGAAGCCCTTTTTGACGTTCGCAGGGAAAAATGCTTTCGTCTGACCCTAGCCTAAAAGTCAGTTTTGGTTAAGAGTCATCACGAAATGTATGAATGAAACCCTAGGTCTTGATCACAGTACTAAAAACTTGTCACCACAAAGCCCCCACTGTCTTGTTACAGACTCCCCATTCACATCTCCTAATGCCTTGATTGGCTGGCTTTGCATGCGGACATCATCCAGTCTCAGAATATAGGCTGTTGCGAGTGTTCCAAGAGCCAGAAACAAAAGACTTTTGCTGTGTGCGCGCGCAACACTAATCCATCAATCTGCACAGACACCACGTAACTAACTGGTGTGCAAAAGTACCCCAGCGCATTTAGGTTTCTGAAATTGCGTAACGTACAAAAGGTTACGTAACCTACTGAAGGTGTGTAAGAAGGTGCAGGGACTTCTGCATTTCGAAAGCACTATTGTGCTGTGAATGTTTATGGGTGTAATACCTTAGTTTTGTTACATAAACGTTATATAATTATGATAATGTCATTAGAATAAGTTGTATATAAAGACATTCTGCCTAGAAGAGAGAAAAAAAAAAATTGAAATATAAAAAGGTTTGGCTTCATTAAAAAAAATTTCAGCGGTTGAAACATTGTTTTTTTGTGGAATGGTGCTCAAAGTGGATGTGCAGATCACAGAGCTATGTAGCCTCTTGATTATTTCTGTAATAAAAGATTTTCCCGCTGCACATGTCCCACTGATGGTTGGTTGGGACCCTGTCATGCAGCTTCTCTACTATTGAACAGCATCACTGCGATGTTAGGGCTACTGATCAGGTAGCCTGGAAGATGGCAACAGGACCCTTTAGTGATTCAGTCTGGCATGAATGAAGTACCCCTGGCACCAGAGAACAGGCTGTGCAAATTCATGCCTTATCCATGTAGCAGGATGTAGTGACGGTTTTGTATTTTACTTAATTGGCAAAAAAATAAGTTCTGATTTAGTTAGTGACATTTAAGAAAAATAAATAAAAACCATGTACATTTAAGGTTATAAATTTTAATTCATGACTCGGAGGCTCCTATTTTGCATCGCTTTCTTTGCATTTATTCAACAGCAGCATAGAAAAGAACTTAACATGTGAACTTGCCCCTCCCTTCCCACAGTCCATTACAACAGTGCACCCTCCCCTCTCCATAAATAGGCTCTTCCCGCCAAATTGACACTCTTTGCTGCTCGTGACCAAGATAAGTACCTCTGCGCAGCACCGGTATTACTGGTCGGTATTCTGGTCGTGGCGTCCCGACAATAACACGGGCGCCGTCCGGGTACCGATCGTTGCACTTCGTAGACCTTTCATTCTGGTCGAGCGGTGTTTTTACTGAATATCCCTTGCGCGCATGCTTCTCCCCCACGCGCCCGGATCTACTTCCCTATCGTGGCCGCGCTCACGTGGTGTACCTCTCACGTGGTGTAGACGCGTCGCTCACTCGGCCGTTGCCTACTATGTAGATAGTCGAGCTCCAACATGCCGGCCAAAAGGAAAGCGCAAGTCCCCTTCACCAGTGGAATCAGAATACTCGGGGACAGTGATGCTCCGGCAGATCAGGTTATTGATACTCCTGTAGGAGAACCTGCCCCACCACCGACCCTGCTTACTGCTGACATGCAGACCTCCATTGCCACAGCCGTCACTAGCCACCTCCGTCCTATGGCCTCCGTTTTCTCGACATCCCTGCAGGAGGTTCTAGCGGCCGTCCAGGCTTTACAACAACGATGATGAAGTGGTGATCCACGCTCCCTATGACGATTTATTTGATATGGGAATAAGGCAGTGATTTGTGACCCGCAAGGGGACCCCATCTTCTACCCGGAGGACCTGTCCCATCCCTGTTCTTCTGCCTGGTCACCAAGACCTCATGTGGAAAAGTGGCTAGACGACCGAATGCGCCGTCCTCTTGACAAAGCCACGCGAGATAGAATGTGGGCCGAATGCCCCCGCCCCACCACTGTGGGAAAAACATGTCTGACCCCCTTGGTGGACAAGGATTTCCAAAAATACGTTACCCACCATGGCTGGTCTGCAAAGGCAGGCATTGACCAGGCTTTTAAAAAAATGCCAAGACCGTCTGCTTGACACCGTGGGGCCTTTGATCAAACTATTCGAAATTGCCGAGGGAGCTAAGGCCCAGGGAGACACCCTGGACCCCTTTATGGTGCAGGGCTGGCTCCAACACGCGATTTGTTTCCTAGGTAACGCTAATTCTGCCCTTTCGGCTGAGAGGCGAAGGTCCATCCTATTGAAGGTCGACAACCAGCTTACCGAAAAAGCTGACTCTGACCTGGGCAGTGAAGCCCAAGGGTTGCTGTTTGGCGAGAAATTCGTTCGAGACTTGGGCAAATACGCCAATACATTCACCTCCCTTGACAAGGTCTCGATCTCCATGAAGAAGGTATTCAAAGGGCGTGTTTTCAGCAGGGCCGGTAAAGGTAGGGGGAACTTTACCGGCTGCCCCAGGGCCAGGTAACAACACGGCCCAGTCCTTCTCGACCCCCTGCTCAGCAACCCCAGAGCGGTGATACCACCTACTCCAACACCAGCTTCTTCCCATCATGTACCCGTGGATGGCGTGGTAGAGGCTTCCGTGGTACTCTGGGATCCTTTGGCACCGTCATCCACCAGGTAAGCCACCTGTTGTGCTCCCCAGCTTTGCCTCGGGTGGGGGGGGGGGCGCATTGCGCGTTTTCTGGCCAAATGGAAAACTCTGACATCAGACCCGTGTGTCCTACAGACGGTGGTTGGCTTCCGCCTGGACTTTGAGTCCGTTCCATTTCAGACATCCCTTCCTCCACCACTCTGGTTCTCCTCAGAGGGTTCCACTATGGTGGACGAAGAGGTGCGGAGCCTCGCTCCCAAAAAGGGCGATGGCACGTCCCGTCACATGCCCGGGGCTTTATCAGCAATCTCTTCCTCGTAGCCAAGAAGGGCGGGGACTCGAGGCCCGTTAAACCTCAGGGAGCTAAATTCGTTCCGGCTTTACCGCCACTTCAAGATGGAGGGCATGAAGGATCTCCCACACCTTCTCCTTCCGGGGGATTGGCTCGCCAAGGTGGACCTGAAGGACGCATATCTGTCCGTTCCCGTAGCCAACGAGCACAGAGACTGCCTGCAGTTTCGTTGGCAGGGGGATCTCTGGTGCTTCTCCAGTCTTCCCTTCGGGCTCTCCTCCGCACCTTGGTGCTTTACCAAGCTGCTGAGGCCGGTAATGGCGAACTTACGCGAGAAAGGTGTTCGCCTCATTGTGTATCTAGACGACATTCTTGTCAGGTCACCCACAAAAGAGTTGCTTTCCCTGCACTTACACTGGACCCTCTCCCTTCTACAGGAGTTGGGTTTCGTCGTGAATGCAGAAAAATCTATTTCAACTGACCTTGCGACTGGAATTCTTGGGCATGGTAGTAGATTCAGTATCCAAGCGCCTCACCCTTCCAGCCGACAAGGTTTCCACGATAGAACGGGAAGCACGCTCCCTCCTGCGGCACAACTCTTGTTCTCTGAAGGCTCTCGCTCGCATGGTGGGCCTTCTCTCGGCCACCAGGTTGGCGATAGCCCAGCTCCTCTGCATTAAATCGGGGCCTCCAACGCCTGATGGCCCGTTTCCTCCGACAGGGATGATTCCCCTCTCGGGCGAGGCTCGCCTAGAGACTTCTCATGGTGGACGACAGACCTCCGGTCCTGGAACGGGAAAGCGATCCTTCCGGCCCCCCCTTGCCTCACGATAGAGTCGGATGCTTGCCGCTCCGGATGGGGGGGCTCGCTGTGGATCTCTGGAGACAGGGGGCGGTTGGTCGACGGAGGAATCCTTCCTCCACATCAACTGCCTGGAACTGCTAGCAGGCTTATTTGCACTCCAATGCTTTGCCAAAGGCCTCAGGGATTGCACGATCCTCCTACGGATGGACAATTTCCCGGCCGTTCGCAACATTAACGGCCTCGGGGGTCCCAGGTCCCCCATGCTCACATTATTAGCACAGCGGTTTTGGGCCCATTGCTTCGCGTCGGGGCTCACGGTACAAGCCCAATTCCTCCCAGGCCTTGACAACGTGGTGGCAGACTGGAACTCCAGACACACGCTGGATTTGGGCGATTGGAGGCTGCTACCCGCAATCTTTGCTTTTTTGTCGAGTCTCTGGGGTCCGCTGGCCGTCAATCTGTTCACCTCGCGTCTGAACCATCAGCTCCCGAGGTTTTACAGCTGGCGCCCGGACCCTGAGGCGTGGGCGACGGATGCATTCCTACAGCCTTGGTCCCAGGGACTGCATTACGCCTTTCCTCCGTTCGCCATGATGGCTCGCACCCTGGCCAGGGTCAGGTCGCAGGTGGCAACCCTGGTCGTGGTGGCACCCCGCTGGAGAAGCCAATCGTTGTTTCCGGCACTCTTGGAGATGGCCATAGATTGTCCGTGGGTGTTGCCTTGCCCCCCGGATCTCATCACGGACACGGAGGGCAAGCCCCACCCCCTTATCACATCTCAATGTCCGTTAATTGCGTGGTTGGTATCAGGGGACCCGGCTCTGTAGTGGGAGTTTTGGAACGCACTGATGCCCTGCTCCAACGTGCCTGGGCCCCTGGTACCCGTGCGGTCTATGGCGCCACCTGGACCCGGTGGGTTCGCTGGTGTGTGGATGGGGGTCTGAATCCCCTTTCAGCCCCTGTGATGGACTTCCTCACCGACCTGTTCGATCGGGGTTTAGCATACCGTACGGTTAACTCCTTTCGTTCTGCGGTTTCGGCAGGGCACATCGGTTTCCAGGGAATTTTGGTGGGACGTCATCCCCTGGTTTGTAGGTTGTTACGGGCGGTCTGATTATCGCGCGCCCCTCGACCTCGTTATTCTTCCACTTGGGATGTCTCCATAGTCCTACGCTTTCTGGCGGCCTGGCCGGATAATGATGAACTGTCTTTGTGTCAGCTGTCTGCTAAGTTGTTGATGCTCCTCTGCCTACTATCCTGCAAGCGCGTTAGCGATGTACCTAATGGAGTGCGTTTTGACGTATCCAGGCGTACCAAAACGGCTATTACCACGTTCTACCTGATCACAAGCGGCTTTGCCCGGTGCGTTGCCTGCGTGCTTACAAAGCCCGCACTGTGGCTTGGCGCCCACCGGAGGTGTCACCTCGGTTTCTCTATGTGGTTCCACATCGTCCGGTGTCCTCTACTTCGCTGGCCAGATGGCTGCGTTGGTTGATGTCCTCGGCCGGTGTCGATATCTCCACGTTTGGGGCACATTCTACGCGCAGCGCCATGGCTTCCTCCGCGGCGTTGTCTGGTTGCCGTTTGGAGGACCTCATGAAGGCGGCGGACTGATCCAGGGAATCGACCCCCCGGACGTTCTATTTGAAGCCTGTCGATCATTGGTCGGCTGCGGTCCTAGACAGGCTCTGAATATGCAAAATAGGAGCCTCCGAGTCATGAATTAAAATTGATAATTTTCCTAAGTGTGACGGGAAGTTAGAATTTTAAGAAAGAATCGGAGGCGAGTATTTTCCCACCTGGTCCCTCCCTGGGTTCTTTTGCTATGCGGCTTTGTTCACCGGTTTCTGGTTCTTATTATTCCTCTTCTTCCCACAGCCTCCTGATTTCTCTCCAGCTTAGTTTGGATTTTTTCCTGGTTTGTTGGCTCTTCTGTCGTTTGGATGATGACTCGCTCGCTATAAAGAGGGTCATTTTGGCGGGAAGAGCCTATTTATGGAGAGGGGAGGGTGCACTGTTGCAATGGACTGTGGGAAGGGAGGGGCAAGTTCACATGTTAAGTTCTTTTCTATGCTGCTGTTGAATAAATGCAAAGAAAGAGATGCAAAATACTCGCCTGAGTCTTTCTTAAAATTCTAACTTCCCGTCATACTTAGAAGTTCAACATATGCCACTTTAATATAAACCATGCAATAAAAAGGGAATGTTCCCAGAGTTCTATGGTTTCCAGTCTCCCTCGTCTGAATTTTTTTATGGATTTAATATCAGTACCTGGATAACTTCAGAGCTAAATTTTGATTCCAGGTGTGCTGCTCTCTCTGCCTCAATGCTTCCTTCCAACTGTTTTATTCTGCAGGTTGCTTCCTATAAATAAAAACGAAACAAATGACAAATTATTCTAACAAACGGCCTTCAGGACCTGTAAGCGTAATTTCGCTGTCAGGCTGGCACACTATGGTTGACAGCTCAAATTTCTTTTAGTACTGTCAAGTTAACTGTATTGGTATTTGCACACTTTCCACGTACCTCAAGTTCCATGTGTAATCGATGCTCTCGATCTCTACCATATCCCAGCTCATTCTTTTGTTCTCTCAGGGAGCCCACAAGGTTATTTTGCTCTGTTGCACATGTTTGCAGTTTTTGCTGTAGCTCCTGTATGGTATTTTGTTGAAAGAGTAAGAGTGAGAGTGAGAGAGATCAACTACTCAGAGGATTCTGTATATAAAAATAATAGGATTTTAAAATTTTAGCTCACGCAAGTTTTCTATGCTTTTGACTATTCAGTCTTATTTTAGACTTTAAATTACTTTTAATTGCAATATAAATGTTGCCAACAGAACAGGGGCTGTCAATTCCCAGTGGCAATTAAAAGCATCTAAATAGTAGCTTCGCTATATGAAAACAGAATTATTGTACTGGAAGCAATGTTTTAAACGGATTCATGCTTCAAAGTGGTTACACTGTTATACCAAGTTAAAACCACTAGATGGCGGTTTGTCCACATGTAATCCTGAACATGCACACTTGACATGACTTCACTAGATTACAATAAGACACACACGATATCCACTTCCAATTGCTCCGGTGCTGACCACTGCCGAGGGCAAACTCCTCATCAAGAAGGTGTGCACTCATGGAGTCTTTTAATTATATTATTTTTTTATTGTGGGAGTGCAATCCACACCACAAAAAAAAAAAAAAAAACGAACACAGTGCTGAACAGCCACCGGAAAAAGCGGACGAACGGGAGAATAAAAAAATGTAAATAAAAAAAAACAATTGAAACTTTCAACATTTCAGACGCTGTTTGCAAAAAAAAACAAAACTACTGGACAAAAATGTCTGATAATAACAAAGGTCCTATGAATAGTAATAAAGAAATCCTGCCAAAAGAGAAAAAAAAAAAAAAGATTGGCTTTTTGCTACAGATTATTGAATAATTTAAAAAAAAAAAAAAAATAGGGAATATTTTTTAAACAATGAAACCTACGGGATTCGCCTGATTAAACCTGATGAAGTTTAATGAAGACACTGAACATCAGGGCATTTCACTGCGGTTCAGTGTTCTCTGAATAGATTAACCCTTCTTCTGCTTCTCTACCGGGATTTCACTGCTGTCAAACAGGCACCATATTTCGCTGGCAATTTGCCAATATTTGGCGACTTGCCAGGTGCAGAATGGCTACGAAATTGCATCGTATGGGGGAATTCACCGTTCGTTGCAATATCAGGGCCTGTTCGACTTTCTGTGTATAACCCTGTCAATGTGTAAAAAATAATCTTTCCTTTCTTCATATAAAAGCGTTAATTTGTTTTTAAATTTTTTAAAAGTTTTTTAATTTTTAGGAGGATGGTTTTTATTATAACCCCCCCCCCCATACACATACACACACACACATTAAATCATTAAAAAGTATTAAATTGTCTAAACTCCTATTACGTGGTTGTTTTCCAGTTCGGCAGAATTCACTGACGACTAATAACTGCTTCAGGGACTATTTTCGGCAAACTACAGTGAACATTTGCTAGCTAGTGAATTCACTGTATTTTGGGCAAAATGGAATCGCCGAAGTGCGCTGCAAAGCACTGAAATTGCATGCAATTTCGGTGCTTTATGAATAGACACTATAGTTTTGATGAAAGCAGGGTGATGGCAGATGCAGTCCTAAACTATTTAACCCCTTAGTGACCGGGCGGTTATACACAAATCCGTCCATTAGTGACCGCTGCTGTTTTTACGTTTCTGTGCTGTTTGTGTTTGTCAAATTTTCCTCTTACACTGTTTTTCTCATCATTAAATGGACTTTATAAAAAAGATACCATTTTTTTCATCATTTCATATAAATTTACTATAAAAAACATTGTGAAATATGACAAACAAAAATTGAAAAAAAAAAACACTTTTTCGAACTTTGACCCCCAAAATTTCTTATGTATCAACAACCGTCAAAAAAAATGTAATTCCTTAGTAGTTTCTAAATTTTGTCCTGAGTTTAGCAATACCCAATGTTTACATATTCCTCGCTTTTTTCCTTATCTTATGCAACAATAAGTGAAAGTAGCACTTTGCCATTTCCAAAGGGTTTACTTTTAAAATTAGTGATAGTGACATTGTAACACTGTTATCTGTCACTAATTCCTGAATAACCCTCCACAAATACATATTTTTTTAAAGTACACAAATCAAGGTATTAAACTTGGTATTTTGACTCTTTCCATGCAAACCATTTTACCACAAATCTATGCCAAAGTTTGAGGAAAAAATTTTTTTTGGGATTTTTTTTTTTTAATGCAATTTAAGAATACATGTACTGTGAACTTTAAGGTTTACTGCCAAAAAGCACCCCAAAATATGTTCAGCAACATCTTCTGAGTAAATTGATACCACCCATGTATAGGTATGTTGGGTCATTTGGGGGCTAATAGGCCTTATTTGGGGGGTGCGCATTTCAGTTTTCCAACTTGGAATTTTCACATTTCGTCATCATGCACCCATGTCCTATTTGGGACATTTTTGAAGCCGGCCAAAGTAATTTACCCCCATCAAACCATATATTTTTAGAAAGGGCACACCCTAGGGTACTTCAAAGAGTTGTATTTTAACACTTTCCATGCACTAGCTCTATGTCAAACTTTCAGGTAGTCACTTTTTGTGTTATTTTTTCACACACATTGTACTTTAGGCATGAATTGTCAAATCCAGTTATGGGTTATTGCCAAAAAACACCCCAAAAGAGGTTCAGCAACATCTGAGTAAAGTGATACCACCCATATATAGATTTGTTCTGTTGTTTTTGGGGTGCTACGCCAATCTGACATGTGCTTGTCATTTTTCTAATTTGACATATCTTCTTTGCTTATCTTCTTTTTAGGGGCCTTTTTACATACCAATTTTTTTTATTGCCATGAACGCGCATATATTTGGTAAGCTAACACCCTAAAGTATTGTAAATGGAGTGTTTTTATGCCATGGATGCAACCGTTTGCTCCAAACAAATTGGATACTGTTTGGTGGTCATTTTTCATTTTCACACCCACATCAGTTTTGGAATGTGATTTAGGAGACACTGTTGTTTGTTACTGCATGAAAACTCTCCAGGTTGTTTTCTGCAAGGTCTCCTGAGTACACCCATGCCCCCCATGCATAGGTTTGCCAGGATTTTGGGAAGGTTCAAATACAATTTTTATGACTTTGTCATTGGAGTTGAAATTGAGATTATTTCTTCAGCTAGGCCTATCTTTGTTTTGGGTCTACCGCATACCCCAGTTTGAATTATTGCCAGAAAATTGTTTATATTTGAAATGTTGACACCCCAAGGTATTGCATATGGAGTGCTTTGATGCCATGTATGCAACGGTTTTAGCCCAAAACTTTTGAGAAGGTGTGTGGCGGTAATTTTTCAATTTTTTATTTTTACGCCCACATTCGATTTGGACTGTGATTTAGGAGACACTGTTGTCGGTTACTGCATGAAAACTCTCCAGGTTGTTTTCTGCAAGGTCTCCTGAGTACACCCATGCCCCCCATGCATAGGTGTGCCATGATTGGGGCAAAATACAGCACCAACTGTAGAACATAAAAATGTAGGAATAAAATGTAAACGTCTGGTGCAGAAAAAGAAAAAAATAAATAAACTGAACTAACTAGACTGTAAGAAAAAATAGAAAGGAAAAAAAAACACAGATCACGCACAGTGTGATATACCTTGAAACAGTCCAAGACACAGACCGGGTTGTCCAGGGCATTCTGGGCAGTAAAAGATTGTGTCTCTCCTCTGCCCCCTCTTGAAACACACCCTGCATCTTTTTTGGGGTTTCTATTTGGGAAAATTAAAAATAAAATGTGTAGCTCCAACTCTGTCACCCATCACCGCCCGGGGAGCAGGTGCATCCTGGTACAAAAACCCCAAAATGACCAGGAGCTGAAACTGTAAAGGACAGCGTCATTCCGGGGTTTGCCTTTTTGCAGAGCAAAAAGGCATTGTGGGTTGCAATTTGCAACCTTTTTGAACCAGGCCCTTGACTTCCGCATAATCTGGTAGGGCTGGAGCAGCTGATCTGCCAGATCAACCCCACCCATATGCCGGTTATAGGCTTTGATGCACACTGGCTTCCTGATGCGCTCAGCTCTGCCACGTACAGAGACCTCCACAGACCGCTCAGTGTGGATGGTAGATAGAAGGTATACATCCTTCTTGTCTCTGTACTTGACCGCCAACAGCTCCTCTTGGCGCAGAGCTGAGGTCTCCCCCTTTTTAACCGGGTGCGGGCAAGCTGTGCTGGGAAACCTACGCGGTTCTTGCGGACAGTACCACGTGCTACGGTATCAAAACAATACAGCAGCTTGAACAAAGGGACACTTGTATAAAAATGATCAACATACAAGTGGTACCCTTTGTTCATCAGGGGAAAAAGTAGGTCCCACACAATCTTGTCACTGGTTCCCATGTGTTCTGGGCAACCTGGAGTGTCAAGGCTACTATCCTTTCCCTCGTACACCCGGAAGGCCTGAGTATACCCACTCTCGCTGTCAGAGCTTATACACCTTCACTCCATACCTGGAGCGTTTTGAAGAAATATACTGCTTGAATCCCAGCCTTCCCTTGTATTTCATTAGGGATTCATCCACGCAGATATTCCTTCCAGGTGTATAAGCCTCTGCAAACCTGGCGGCGAAGTGGGTAATCAGGGGGCGGATTTTATACAGCCTGTCAAACTGGGGATGCTCTCTAGGAGGGCACAGGCTGTTGTCACTGAAGTGCATGAAACGCAAAATGTTTTTATACCTTCTACGTGACATTGATTGGGGGTAGAGCAGATGGGGCTACTGCTCCAGTAGGAGCGAATTGAGGGCTTCTTTATGATGCCCATCAGCATAGTAAGTGCCCAGAATTTCAGAAATTCTGGCACATCTAGCGGGGTCCATTGCTGCCTTGCCAAGTAGGAGTCTGGCTTCGCAGCACAATGCTGATGGGCATACAGATTTGATTGGGCAACAATGTGGCCCAACAAATCATCCCCCAGAAACACCTGCAAAAACTGTGGCGGTAAATCCTGCAACATCAATATTGATGCCAGTATTTGCCGTGAAAGGAGGGATATCTGGCACTACCCACTCCTCAGCTGGAGCTGTGCGTCTCCTGCTGGCAGGTGGTGGCCCAGGATCTGCATCAGAAACATCACTAGGAGATAAATCATCTACGCTGGCTGATGTATCTATTGATCTATCTGAGCACCTAGCAGGGTCAAAATCTCAGTCGGAGTCCGACGTAGATGCCTCAGATTCTGACGCCAGGATGGCATATGCCTCCTCTGCGCTGTACACCCTCTCAGACATTATATATAATAGATATATATATATATATATATATACACACACACACACACACGGATTGTGGGTTCTTAGAAGAACCGTTGGGTTTCACAAGAAAATACAAATAAACACCTAAATCTCTCTAAATCCCTCTAAACCTGCCTCAATTTTTCTAATCTCACTAAATCTACCTAAAATCTCTAACCTGTCAAATCTGATCTCTCTCGCTCACCAAAACACAAGTGAGGAGAGGGAGGGATAATCAGAGGTCAGAGCCAATATTTACAAAATATTGACCTGACCAATTAAAAATTTTATTTTGATTTTTTCTAACTTCTGATTGGATGTTGCTAGGCTAGCCTGCCTCTCTGATGAGGCAGGCTAGGAACATCCCACACAGCCCAAGATGACCCTGCCCTTATGACAGTGAATGGGAGGGCGGTATACATAGCTTCCCACTTCCTGAAGCTTTAGGTAAGCTACCGATGTTCTAAGCCTCTTGGTGGGACTACACCCCTGCAGTCAGAGGCTGAATCAACCCTCCTAGTAGGGCCTTTCTCTGGGTTGGGGAGAGGGGTGAGGTCACTCAGGGCGCTGTGACCACTCAATGCCAAGAGTGTCCCTTTTACGCACTCTTCCTCTCCACCCCTAGTATAGCCTATGATGAGAATAGCAAAATGCCTGGAACATTACACGAATGCTTATTAAAGAAGAATTTGTAAACAATATGCTGAACACATCAAATTTTAACCTGTGAAATCATAGCATGCCTGAAATAAAAAAAATGTACCTGAAGAACCCCTTCCAAACCACTCTTCTCAGATATGAGAATTTCTACTTGTTTCTTGTAACTGGTAAGAATATTATTTTGATTTTGCAGGTCATTTTCCAGTTGTTTCTGTGTATCTTGCCAGCTGGATTGAGCCGATTTAAAGCTGTTCTGAATGCTTTGCATCTTTCCTTGAAACTCTTCAACCTGTGCTGTAGAAGGAAATATATTTGTGTTATCCAACCTATTATCTTCCTTATTTTTCAATTAAAAAACAACTACGGCACTATTCCATAGTTGGTAGTAATGAAGCAACTAAACGTTAGATAAAAACAAGTTTAACGTCTGTCATTAATATTCCATTCTTGACGCTACAGTCAGGCAAAAATGTTTTGCGCCTCACAGCTTGCAGGAGATTACTGTACTTGAGGAGCGCATATATTTTTAGCGTCTCGACAAGTTAGGTATTACAAAGTGCTAGAGCTAATTACCATCTGGATGCGCAGCGCCAAAATTTTAACACCTCCTAAATGCTGGTGGCTAAATGATTCTGCAAATGCAGAATCATTTAACCCCATAGTGACCGGGCAGTTTTACAAAAATCCATTCGAAAGTGCCCGCTGCTGTTTTTACATTTCTGCGCTGTTTGTGTTTAGGTCTTTCCCTCTTACTCGTTTATGCAACCCACACATATACACAGTTTTTCCCGCCATTAAATGGACTTTCTAAAATATACCATTATTTCCATCATATCGTCTAATTTACTATAAAAAAAATTTAAATACATGAAATATGATGAGAAAAAAAAATAAAAAAAATTTAATCCCTAAAATCTACAACCGCCAAAAAAAAAAAAAAAAAGAGCACAGCTAAATAGTTTTGAAAAATTTTATCCTGGGAAATACCCGATTTTTACATTTTTTGCTTTTTAACCTCCCTGACGGTGTTCAAGTGTGGCTCGGGGTTAACTTTCATTGCCGAAAGTTGTAACCGACACTCCCACACCGGCTGTATACATTACCTGTCCCTGCTCTACCTCCGCGGTCGCAGTGTTCAGCTTCCTGGTTCCCTTCTCGCGAGAAGGGAACCAGGATGTCACGATCGGAGGAGACTGCGGGGCAGGGGGGGGGGGGGAATGACAGCGAAGGGAGGGACAGGTAATATATACAGCAGTGAGGTTATCACTTTCAGCAATGAATTTAACCCCGAGCCGCACTCTATAAATATGTCAGAATCGTAACGCTAGGGAGGTTAACCCCCTCACTGCTGAGCCATTTCACCTGTGCGCTGAGCTCATTCTGACCATTTTATGCACATCATTTTTTTAAACTGGCATCTAAGTCCTATTTAATTACAAAAAACAATAAAATTGTCGGGTTTAAGAAAAAAAGTTTTTTTTTAAAAAAAAACCAAACCTGGTCATGTCTAGTATCATTGGAAAGGCCATGATCAGGCCTTTCCAATGATATCAAACATGACCCTCAATCCAAAGCATCCCTGTATCTCCACTTGGCAGCTAGGGGGTTAACTGGCCCACTGACGTCCTCACACATATGGTATGTCAGTGGGTGGGGGGGGGGTGACCCGGAAGGCTTGGATGTCAGCCACCTCCAGGTTAGAATCACGATCCGGCAACGTAGGGGTTAATGTTATGCACCGTTGCAAAGGGGAGACTCTCCCCTTTCCAGCGGTGCTATTTTTATTTTCTAACGGAAACCCTTGGGGAGATGGAAGGCTCCCCTTCCTTATTTTTATAGCAGGCGCTAGGCGGCGCCTGGCGATGACGTCATCGCATCTGCTGGGCCCCCTGAAAAGGCGGGGTAGGCTTCCATACTGCCAGACCACTGCGGTAGCCCAGTGAGAAAGGAGCGTATCGGGAGGGAGGGAGGTTAGGATACCCTGACATACCATGTACGTCCACAGGTCTAAACATACAGTACGTCAGCGGTTGGGAAGGGGTTAACACGCTCTAAAATCCCATAGCCACGGAAAAAGGGTGGCCCAGTCCACCGCTGCTTCTTCCCAGGAGCAGAGTAAGACTGGGAAAAAAGTTCCTAGTCTCTCGTCACGTTCACTACGCAGCTCTGCACGATCGCATGAGAAGCGCTACTACGGATAACAGAGAGATTAGCGCTGTGTAGAGCTGAAACAACTAAATCGATAATGAAAATAGTTTAACTTTTCTCGATTAAACAGTGTGTGCGGTTAACAAAAGCGATTACAGTCAGACTGACTTGAACATTAAATCTCTGCTTGGAGCTGATTGTATGATTTTGTTCTAGGGTTAGGTTTAGACAATATAGTGCAGGAGGGGTGGGGGTCGCGCCTATTCCCCGATGGGGCGGCTGCAACCACCAAATGCATCCAGCCCAACAACATGTGTGAAACAAAGAAAAAAAATGTCATCTGCGCTTAGTTTCACAGGGTATAAATGGGAATAAACACAATTAGAGGTTTGGTTTCTTATCAGTGGTTTAGACAATGTCTCTTTTTATTTACACAACAAAACCCCACTCAACGGGGTAGCTAGTAGGAGAGATACAGGTGAACAATTAAATGGGTCTGGGTAATCACCTCACCCAAAACCTGCGGGGCTTAACCCGAGTATTTAGAGAAACGCAATGATCCAAACCAGGATGAGAGCCATTTAGAAATTCATGAGAAAAGAAAAAAAAAGTATTGACAAAAACCACATTTAAAATTGCACATAACAAAAGTGCACAGAAAAACACAAAGCCTGAAAATATACACAGGGACAGTGATGAGTGAAGATGCTGACATTCTAGTGGCCATTACATACCACGTGACATGGGACCCTCGATGGAAAGGTATCCGTTCTACACGTCAGTCCATTGGTTTGATTCCCCCATGTGACCGCCAGGGGCGGATCCAGACACAGGTTTCGGGGAGGGGGCACTCTACCAGTTTTGGTTAAGAGCTGGTGTTGGGTTCGCTGTGACAGGCAGAGACGTGCACAATCGCAAGCTGTGCTCGACGCGTTATACTCACTCTCCCCAGAACATTGTACAGTGTCTGTCCTCATGAGCCCTTTCCATACGAGGGGCCCAGGGTACCCCCCCCAGCTCACATGGGAATATTTCCCCCAGCACAAATGGGTACATTTGCACCCAGCTCACACATGAATATATTTGCCCCGAAGCCCACACATGGATATGTATTTACCACCAGCTCCCACCTCCTCTGCCAGGCTCCGAGTACCCGCCGGCCACTTTTCTCCCTACGAGCGGCCGCTGGTATGCAGCTTGGCCACTCGCCTGGAAACCACCTGTCCAGTGCAGCCATGTTCTCGCAAGATCCCAGAGTTCGTGAACTCCGCGATCTCGTGGCTGTGCTAGTCAGATGGTTCCCAGGCGAGCAGCATGCTGGCGGCCGCTCGTAGGGAGATGAAAAAATGGCCGGTATCGGGGGGGGCAATTGCCCCCCTGGATCAGCCCCGGGTGACCGCGGCGAGATGTATATAATGAGACCTGTTACATTGTTTCCTTGCGTCCCTGATGAGCAGACCAAGGCGAAACGGGCGTCGGACGTATTAATCCGCTTATCCCCTTCTCTTGATAGTTGGGCATATGTTGGGCACTTAAATATTTGTATTCTATTTAATCTCTATACTACAAATACCCGGTATACCAATGTAAGGGACAGGCTTAAATTTATATAGGGATTGGGGAATCAAATCTTTTCAATGTATGCTGGTTCATCATAATTCTATAATTGCAGTAGACTACAATTGTAACAGGGTTTTATGTGGTTTTTCACATGTCGAATTTGTTTAAGGATTTTCAGCGATTCAATTTTTGACGATAGATATGTGTTTATTGCATGCACAGATTGCTGTAGATCAGGCAAATTGTAAACGATGTGATTTTTTTTGGACAGAGCTGCACCTTGTCTTCATAGAATGTATTCATATACCAAGATCAAATTTGTGGTATGGTGAAATTGTAGACAGGTGGGCATCCCTACCTTGGGCCTTTTTTCTTATGTATATGGGTGTAAAGGATTCCTTTTTGCATTTTATATTGGCCCAGGCTGAATTCTCTCACTGTCCCTGTGTATAGTTTCAGGTTGTGTGTTTTTCCGTGCACTTTTGTTATGCGTAATTTTAAATGTGGTTTTAACAATAAAACCTTTTTTTTTTTTTCATGAATTTGTAAATGGATCTCATCCTGGTTTGGATCATTGAGGATCCGTGAGTTTGTTTTTATTTAGGTTACAACAGTAGCAGTGTTCTAGCACAAGCCCTGGGATACAGCTACTGGGTATGGGTGCTATATCACTGATGTTTTATCCGTACTTTGGAGGTGGAGTCCTGTACCACCACCCCACCCTCCCTACCACCCCGTGTTGGTATGGAGCTGGTATTCTCTCCCAGTGGTCCAATCCCTTCCCACAAACTACCTTCCCACACTCAGGACATTCTTTTGCCCAAACCCACTCCATCTCACACTTGGATAAAGTCCGTTGCCCAAACTCACTGCCACCTCGGGACCCTCCTCCCACTCAGTTTCTCATTAAAATAACTTAAAAAAGGGACATTCTAATAAGCTAAAGTAGTCAGGGAGCGCGCAATGCCCCCCTTTCATGCTGACATCAGGTCTGAGAGCTTGTAGCTCAGTACAATTGCGGAGAAAGCACACAGGGGGCTATGGCTGTACACGCAGCATCAATCCATCATTCCAACCAGGCACTTGCATACCTTGTATGTGAAACGTACGCAATCTACACTAACGAAAAAAGGAGGGGGGGGGGGGGGAGAAGGCAGGTTTTTTTATATTTGCGTTTACATAATTTTCCTTTTAAGAAAACAAAGAGAAATTAAGTAAACAATTGAGAAATGATTCTGTCAGTTCCAGACTGCAGCTCACCTGTACAGGAAGAAGTTGTACTTCAAATCATCATAGAAAGGAATGGCTGAGGGCATGGGGGAAATTTCAACTTGTTAACACAAAGACAGTAAGACCGACTAAGCATTGTAATAAGCTGGGTTTTTCTGCTTGGAGTCGAAAATAATGGTCTATAGAAGTGATGGCGAACCTCAGCACCCCAGATTCTTTGAAACTACATGATGCTAGGCACCATGGAACCTGTAGTTCCTAATATTTGGGGAGCCAATGTTCACCATCGCTGATCTAGAGACTAAAGAGAAAACAACCCGTAGCATGCCTTCAGTGACGAGTCACCTTACCTCTTTAGTTTAAAAAGCACAGCAGATTTAAGGGCTTCACAACCAAGTAAATACATTTTGGATTAATTAGGAAGACTAAAAGTAAAGATTTGCACATTCAGCCGATTTGCTTTAAATTTGCCATACTGGTGAAATTCAAATCAAAATCACAACTTAATTACCTTTGAAATTTTCCTGTAGTCTGACAGAATTCGTTCTCTCCTCCTGTAGCGCCATTCTGTCTTGATTCCATCGTTTTTTTGTGACCGCTAGTTCATATTCTAAACCTTGCCGCTTTGCTTCCCCTTTTTCAAATTCACACCGGAGCTTGGCAAGTTGGATGTCAAGGTCAGAAACCTGTCACAAAAGTAAAGAACTTGCGTGACACTTCTGTTTGCAAATTACAAGGAAAAAAAAAAACAAAACTTTCCTGGAGAGCAAAGAATCTGAAACGTGATATGTTTATATAAATTTTACACACAAAACTAGGGATGCACCGATACCACTTTTTTAAGACCGAGTACCGATACTTTTCTTTAATGTCATGTGACGCTTTCCAATAAGAACAGACCATATAAAAATGCCCCCTGCTTACATGTATATCCCCCCCCCCCGATATATATATACTGCCCCAGCTCACACATGGATATTGCCCCAGCTCGCTCATGGACATGCCCCCCAGCTCATGGACCCCCCCCAACGATACTTACCTTCCTGGGCACCGCCGGGAATGTCTCCGCGCGCGCTCGTTGGAAGGACCCCAGCCGCGACCACGTGAGATCATGTGATCACGGCTGGGGTCCTTCCAACGAGCGCACGCGGGGAAACTTTCCCAGCGTCGCCCAGGAAGGAAAGTATCGTCGCGGAGAGCAGCTGCAGGGCCTGTCTGAATGCTCTATCGGCATTCGGACAGGCCCTGCAGCTGCTTAGTGTGTTTATACTTACCTTCCTGGGCGACGCCGGGAATGTCTCCGCGCGTGCGCCTGTTTGAAGGACCCCAGCCGTGATCACATGGTCCCACGTGGTCGCGGCTGGGGTCCTTCCAACGAGCGCACGCGGAGACATTCCCGGCGTCGCTCAGGAAGGTAAGTATCGCAGAGAGCTCCAGGGGCAGCTGTCAGAGCATTCGGACAGCCGCCGCAGCCCCTCGGATGCCGGCATCGGAAAAAATCGGGGGGGGGGGTACTGCACGAGTACCAAGTACTCCTGCAGTACCCAGTATCGGCCCCAATACCGATACTAGTATCGGTATCGGTGCAACCCTACACAAAACCACCAGTCACTTTATTAGGTACACTTTGCTAGTACTGGGTTGGACGCTTTTGTTAACAGACATTTATACAGCGCCAGCATATTCCGCAGCACTTTACAATAGGGGAGCACAAACAGGAAACATAAATAACAAAAAGATGACCCTGTCCGTAGGATAACTGTCATATGTTTAATATGCTTATTACGAAGCTAGGATTTATACATCAGCTTTCCTCGATCACACAGGATTCAAAATAGTTTTTTTTTTGTTTAAAATGGTCATTTGAAAGGGCTTACCTCTTGGTTGTGCTTTGCCAACATCTGAATATTCTCATTTCTTGCCTGATTCAGCTTTGAGCGAAGCACAGAAATCGCATTAAACCCAGACTGCTCCTCGTTTAGCGAATTACAGTTCTCCAGACTGAACAGACTGATGAAGGAAAAAAAAAAAAAAGAAAATAAAAAACACAATTTAGTCAGTGTGATGTCATTTAAATTTTTACGTTTCACTCAGAAAAAAAAAAAGTAGAAAGCCACATTTAAGACAGTCACTGAATAATAAGACAGCAGGGGCTTCACAAATGCTCGAATACTGGAACCCAGACCATGATTTGTCCACCCTCGCACAGGCACACATTGAGGATATTTTTTTTTCCCTCTTGTTGTGACCAAAGCTCCCTCCATGGCACTTGTTGCAATTTTATTAAAATATTATATATTAGTGGGCATATAGGGTTAATGTTGTTAAATGTAGATTTTAAAACTGGTTGTGTTTAAGTAATCTAATTTAGAACTACTGTTAGGATTAGACAGGGACAGACAGCACTGTGTTATATACTGTGACACAGGCCTCAAAATTTCCACTCGCATTTGGCGAGTGGAAATTACATGAGGGCAAGTGGAAATGCAGACGCAGGCAAGGCAGGATAGGGTTATGTGGGGCAACTACTGGCGAGTAACTCTTATGGCCTGGCTAGTAGCTTGGGACTTGAAATTTTGAGCCCTGCTGTAACAGATCGCTTTACCCCGACTGCCAATGCCACTTCCTTGCTAGACCCCGTTGTTCTCATGAGGCTCGTGCCTTTCTCCTGGTCCTTAGCCGCAGCTTAAAGACAGGTAGACGTAGAGAGCCTTGCTAGTGTCCCAGAAATAAGTCGTGGCTTTACATCTGGAGCCTTTCGTTGGACCAGCGAACAGAACAGAGCGGCTACCCAAACCATGAGCCGTGACTGCATGTAAGGTTGTAACCGGCAATCTGTGGATCTATTCGCAAAAGGTTGACGTAGTGCGGACAATGACACTCCAGACACGAGTCAATTGGCAGGAAAGGCGTTCTTAAATTTCGGTACCAGACTTGAGCAGGATGGACTCCAAATCTCAAGTGAAGCTTTTTGATAAAGACACAATTCTTATACATTGAATTGTAAAAAGCTACATCCCCTGACCAAAGGCCCACTCCCTCCATCCTCGAAGACAAAGACCATATTGCAATTACACCCTTAATAAGCAAATTGGACACAAATTTAATTTAGAAGGGAGACATGAGATCTGGTGTACCTTCTCACAGCCATGGTGGCACTCCCCGCTAGATAAGGATGCAGCTGTGAAGACTAACTCCTTTGTTCACTCTTGGTCCAGGCCCAAGGCCTGCGTGACCTTGTTCATTTAAAATCAGATCTCTTGGCATCTCTATTTACAATAACTGAGCTCTAAGTTTTTATTTGCTACAGCAGAAAATCCCTGAAATGTTATAATCTAAGCAAAGTAGAGTAGTTAGTATTATGCTGTATAAAAATCATGCAAGATGGTTGCCGAGTTACAAGATGGCGGCCATTTCTAGCTAGGGGAATCCTTTCAGGGCCAGAATAGAACTAGTTTAAATCAGGGACACACATACATTTATTAGTCAGACATGGGTCATTTGCATACACAAAACCCCCCTAGAAACTGTTGGGGGGACCTAAATTAGACCGAAACAGATAATTGAACAAACATTTACTTCTTGGAATGTGAAACATAATTACAAATGAGACAAAAATTTTACATAATGTTTGATTTCACTAACGAGAACGGACAATGTTAATCAGGATGATAAACAAGAAACAGACAGCAGATTTAAAACCTATTCAAATAGATTACACAAACATTCTGCACACGAGAGGGCAATGAACGAATATGGATTATGGGGCCTGCACCCTACAAATATGCCTCCATGAACATGCACCCCAAGTCCATATACTATACTGATCAGTTTTCTGTGTCTCTGAAAGCGATTTTCCTCCCGCTTGTGTAGTGCAGTGATGATTATGTAATTTTACCTCCACCTCCTTCCTGTTTCCCATATAAACTGGCCCCATTTCAAATTAAAGATCAATATTCTTCCCCACGTTAAGCTGTGTCTGGGGAGAATTACTAACCGGGTTATTCAAAGAGATCCGAACTGTGGCCGAAAGGTAACCGAACAGTGAAATTCAGCGTACGGTTACCTTTCCTTTCGCTATCCAGAGAGCAGGCAGTTCGCCAAATGTTGGCGAATTGCCTGTACATACGATGCCTGTTCGAGGGCAGTGAAACCCCCATAGAGAAGCAATGCTTCGTTTATTCAGAGAACAACAACCAGCAGTGAAAAGTTGGCGAATTGACCTGCTGTTCGGTGATTTCATTCGACAGGTTTATTCTGGAGAATCCCATAGGCTTCAATGTTAAAAATATTCCTGGTTTAATTCAATATCTAATAAACTATTTAATATTATATTCTGCAGTAAAAAAGTTTTTTGCAAACAGCGTTTCACTTTTCAAACATTCCAGCATAGTGGGGGGGGGGTTTTTCCACTCCATTCGTCTGCGGTGTCGGCTTTTTCCAGCAGCTGCTCTGTGATCGATGGCTGTTCGGGTTTCTCCGGCGGGGTTAATCCAGATGTTTTTGCGGGTTCGCCAGGTTTTGCTGTGAGTGTTCGGCGGCTTTTCCTTGCACTACGACGGCCCTGTGGTGCTTGCTGAATACACCGCAGGGTCGCCGAAATGGGGTCGCCAAATTGCACAGAATTGAAGTGAACGGAAAGTCATCGAACGTGCGGCAACTTTTCGATTCTCTTTGAATAACCCTGTAAGAGTTATACAGCACTCCCTCAAGTTCTGGTGGAGGATTGTGGAGAAAGGAAAGCTGCTGCATATATCTGCTTTACCTGGGAGAAGGGACAGATGCTGTAACAGATTGGGGTCTCGCCCTCTAGATGGAGACCAGTCACACTTATCTAAATAAATCTTACCTTTTAATGCCATTGGCTGAAAGATGGTCGCATGTGATCAATTCCATGTTTGACACAGGTATTATTATCCAGAAGCAATCAGCTGCAAAACATCAGAGTTCACAGACCTGCAGCTGTCAGAAAGAGAAAAAAAATAAAAAATGGATCTGCGCAAAAAAAAAAATTCTCCAGCATTCGCAGTCTTAAATGAAGACATAATACAAATTGATCCATCCTCATACACAATTTAACAGATAGAGGACGGAAACTTATGTTGACTGGAGAGATACAAGTGCCGCTGTCGTGATGACGGCTACTCTGCATTCTATGGAATCACGTTAAAATAATTGTCTGTTCACTGGGATACAAAGGTTTACACCGTATCAGGATGAAATGTGGATAACGAGCAGTACAGCAAGAACAGGTTTATTATCAGCACATCATGTGGCCAGAGAATATTTGTGTTGTAGTCTAAATTCAAACAACTTTAAAACAAACGTCAGCCTGAAGACGTGGCAGATAACACTGCAGGACCAGGTATAAGCAAGAGATTGGTTATTAAATTGAAGTGTTAAAGGAGTTTGCTTTTCCGAAATCATTTACCAACAAGAGGCTCTGAGAGTTGGTATTCTTGGCAGATGCTCATCTTGAGCCTAGATCAGCGAGGTACATTGGAACACCTCCTATACAAACAGGTCTATTCAGTAAAGGTGAAATTCCGTAGAATTGGCAGGCGAAGAGAACAATCTAGACCAAATAGCCAATTTGTAAAGTTTGACAAATGGGAGAATTGTTCTAGTTTGGATATTTTGACCTAGAATTTTTCACTTCTCCTTACTTTCACCTTGAGTAAATAGACCTGAAAGTGAAGGAGCCTTTAGTTTGCTGCTAATTCCATGCTGCAGCCAATGCTTGCGGTAAATTCAGAATAGGGTCTGGAGCTGTCAATTTAACGGCAAGGCTGGAATAGGGCCCAAAAGCGTCACAAAAAAGTTTTAGGAAGGGAATCAATGGAATAAAAATAAAAAAATAAAAAAAAAAGACTGACTGATCCGACAAGAAAGCCTACTCACTGATAGGAAGTATTTTCCATGATTTATTATCCATCTGGGAGATTTATTCAGGCTTTGCCGTGCCATGTGAATGTATAATGTAATGTACAGTTGTGTTCAAAATTATTCAACTTCCAATGCTGTAAAGGGTTTTAGGGAATTTAGTGTACATTTGTAATTGTATTCAGAATGAAATCCTACAAGGACTTTTTAAAGAACCATATGCAACTAAAATGACATCAATTGGTTTTGTAATACAGTAGTAAATGTTTCTTTTGTGAATTCTTCATTGACACAATTATTCAACCCCTTAAAGACTACCACTCTGAAGAACAGAGGTTCATTCAAGTGTTTTCAATCAGGTATTGAAAACACCTGTGGATGTCACGGAGCAGCAATAAAACATAATAAGCACCAATTAGGCAGCTTTAAAATGACTGTGATACTCAGCTCCTTCTAGACATTTACTGGTGTGGTTACAAATATGGTGAAGTCAAGAGAATGGTCCAGGAAGACAAGAGAAGAGGTGATTACTCTTCACAGGAAGGGCAATGGCTATAAGAAGATTGCAAAGATGTTAAACATACCAAGAGAGACCATAGGAAGCATCATTCGCAAATTCAAGGCAAAGGCACTGTTGAAACGCTACCTGGTCGTGGCAGAAAGAAGATGCTGACTTCGACTGCTGTGCGCTACCTGAAGCGTAGAGTGGAGAAAAGTCCCCGTGTGACTGCTCAGGAACTGAGAAAAGATTTGTCAGATGTGGGTACTGAAGTTTCAGCTCAGACAATACGGCGCACACTGCGTAATGAAGGCCTCCATGCCAGAACTCCCAGGCGCACCCCCTTGCTGTCTCCAAAGAATAAGAAGAGTCGACTGCAGTATGCCAAAAGTCATGTGGACAAACCACAGAAGTTTTGGGATAGTGTTCTGTGGACTGATGAAACAAAACTAGAACTGTTTGGGCCCATGGATCAACGCTATGTTTGGAGGAGGAAGAACAAGGCCTATGAAGAAAAGAACACCTTGCCTACTGTGAAGCATGGCGGGGGGGTCAATCATGCTTTGGGGCTGTTTTGCTTCTGCAGGTACAGGGAAGCTTCAGTGTGTGCAAGGTACCATGAATTCTCTTCAGTACCAGGAGATATTGGATGACAATGTGATGCAGTCCGTCACAAACCTGAGGCTTGGGAGACGTTGCTTTCAACAGGACAATGATCCCAAGCATACCTCCAAGTCCACAGACTAGAGCATGGTTGCAGATTAAAGTGAAAGGTATTTTAATATGATGATAGGTAGTTTTTTATTTTGTATTAGTGTGAAATCCACCCCCACCATTATAAGTGTCAACCCCTGCAAGTCTTTTACTTGCATAGGAAGTAAGCCTGTGGAATTTAGCCATTTCCATTGTGTGCAGGAAAGGGTGGGTGAACAGACCATAAGCTAGAAAAAAAGTCATCTCCAAATCAAATGTAGTAAATTTGTCTCACTGTTGGTTACACTCTGACGTAGAAATGTATCTGCTCTGATTGGTTGTATCACATTCCTATGTTGGGAGTGAAAACTGCAGGAAGTTTTTATATATAAACGAACATTTCTATTGGATGTTGAAACAATAAACCAATCTGACAGACCACGGACTGATCAGATGATAATCTGCCATATCTCGGTGTGGTTGTGTATATCGTCTCCTCTGATCAGAGTCGCGCAGCGCCTTACTTCAATTTTGATATATAAGAAGAAACTTGAAAAAGGTTTATGGTAATTATAATGGAAATTAGAACTTAACATAAAGGCTAGAACATTTTGGAGTGGCCATCGCAGTCACCTGACTTAAATCCGATTGAGAACCTCTGGTGGGACTTAAAGAAAGCAGTTGCAGTGCGCAAGCCTAAGAATGTGACTGAACTGGAGGCTTTTGCCCATGACGAATGGGCGAAGATACCCGTAGATCGCTGCAAGACACTTGTGTCAAGCTATGCTTCACGTTTAAAAGCTATTATAACTGTAAAAGGATGTTGTACTAAGTACTAAGATTGAATGTCACTTGGGGGTTGAATAAAACTGATAATGATGTGAGCACAGAAAAGACATTTGTGGTTATTTCATTATAAATGTTATGTTATATTTGTCTGACCTACACGTGCCGCTTTGATTTAATTGTAAGCAAGATGACTGAATGATCAATCAATGTCAAACTGGCCAAAACACTCAATTTCAGTGGGGGTTGAATAATTTTGAACACAACTGTATGCATCTGCTCCCCTGCATAGAAATAAAAACACCCTTGGCCTTGATCTTCTGATAGTGTAAGTCTGTCAGATCTATTCAAAGAAAGGTGAAAGTCAGGAGAATGACTGGAGGAGTGAAAATTCTAGGTCAAAATAGCAAAACCAGAAAAATTCTCCCATTTATCTCACTTTCCAAATCGACTATTTGGCCTAGATTGTTCTCTTCTCCAGCCAGTTCTCCTGAGTTTCACCCTTCTCTGAATAACCCTGCGTGTTTGCAATGAGGGCAGCTGTAGGGGTCTCAGCTCTAGTGTTAGCCTGGGTGTTACATATGGCATCATAGAACTGTACTGATAATCTCCAGGAATAGTTGGATATTGTCAGTTTTCGGGGGGGGGGTCTTGTAAATAACAGGGCTGGCCAAAAAGCAGACTCTGAATTACCAATCCAACTCTGGATCACGGAGCATTGAGGAAACTGCAGCATCTCTCTAAATAGGGAACACAAGGCAGGAATGTGTCACTGTCCCAGTCTAGCCTCCCAGCCAGGTCTATGTCTGTCAGCCCCCATCCCTTCCACCGGTAAATACCCCTGTGCCTTACCGGTGTACAGCACACGTTAAATCTCAGCTTTGATCCACTGTTTTGGTGTTTTGCGTTGCTGGAGATTATGTCATCGCGTCCCTAGAGTTGTACGCCCCGCGGGTGCCACTCATTGGTGGACTGAACGTTCCGTGTAGGCCTTGGGGACCATGTGATTCGTCCAGGCCGAAATACAGCTCACGTGACCAGGAAGAAGCCTGTTGCTGTAGGAACAAGCAAGACGCCAGTACGGAAGCCCGTTGGGAGCCGTTGGGAATGGGGCGTGGCTCATACACTGAGGAGGACCGGGGAGTGGGGGGCAGGGCTTCTGTTGACACTATTGCCAGCCGTGACTCGACTCTGTCCTCATTGGCTCCTTTTACATGAATTCCCTTCTACATTACAAAGACCCCGTTAACAGGTTTCAGCGTTTCCTGTAAAACCCCGGCATTGCAGCTTCTGCCCTGTTGAGCTGACTGAGCTCAGAATATATCTTTTTCGTGTCCTTTACTAAGTAGGCTCAATTCACCCAGCGAAGTGTCAGTGAATGCAGAGCAATGTTTCTTTATGGCTACAAGGAAAGTCTAATAAAATGCGTCGCATTTTAATACAGAGCAGCTCTATCATTACCGTTCCTGTGTAATGTGACATGATCTGCTTCACGGGGGAGGGGGGTTACCTACTCCATGATGAGTAGGCCCTTGACAAGCACACAGGGATTGATCAGCACAAAAGGATATCTTGACCACATGTCAATCTGGTACTCCACATCGTTCCAGCTGTCCCTTTGCCACTGTTTGCGATGCTTGTGTCAATTCTGGAGTCACTGGTGATGTCCATATAATTTTTCCAAATTTGACCAGCCAATTCATAGTTAGTGTTAGGGCGATGACGCACAGTGCCACCTTGATGCCATCGTACTTGCACTATTTGGAGCTGTGATATGATGCAATCAAGGGCAGAGGTCTGCACACCTCTATAATCTCTCCCCAGATCTAGGATCATACCCTACCCAAACCCTGGTTTGTTCTGAGCCAAGGCCGATGCAAAGATTTCTGTCAGTAGAGTAAAAAGAATCCCCCCAAAACTCCCTTGTGTTTCCACCACAAATATTCTCTCTGCCCCCTAATACATCTCATACTCTTGTGGGGTCAGGAACCTCGGCCCTCCAAATGTTTTGGAACCAGGCTCAGTCAGTCTAATGAGTAGCTGAGCACCAGGGGAGATGTAGTTTCAAAACATTTGGAGGGGCAATGTTGTTAATCCCTGGTCTAGACACTTGCAGGCAGCGCATGCAGGAGGAGGTGATATAGCGAATCCCCTCCCCGCCATTCACTTATTAAACTCGATAGACACACGTCTCTTTCCAGCCTATGTGACTAGGCAAACCCAGCAGTGTCTGTTGACCACCCTCTCCTGCTCCTCATGCCGCGTCAACTAGGCCTCAGTGACACCGCTCTCTCCTGGTTCTCTTCCTAGCTCTCTCTTTTCTCCTTCAGTGTCTCCTTCGCTGGTGCCTCTTCACCCCTGGTTCATCTCTCAGTTGGGGTACCTCCAGGTTATGTTCTGTGTCCCCCATTCTCATTCGTAACCGCATCTCTTTCTATGTAGTCCAATATCATCTGTATGCTGACAACACCCAAATATTCCTTTCCGCTCCAGCTTTCTCTCCTCCTGTGTTAGACCGTGTTACAACCAGCCCGTCGGCTGTCTCTGACTGGTTGAACTCTGCTTCCTAAAGCTTAACCTCTCTAAAACTGAACTTTTCCTCTTCCCTCCCTCTAAAACCAGCATTCCTACACCCATTTCCCTTCAGGTGAATGGTGCCACTATTACTTCTACCTCTCAGGCCCGTTGCCTCGGGGTCCTCTTCGACTCTGATCTCTCCTTCACTCATCACATTCATTGACTAACCAAATCTTGCTACTTCCACCTTAAAAACATTGCACGTGTCCATCCCTTTCTTAATCAGTACTCTACTCATCCAAACTCTTATCTCCCACCTTGACTACTGCAACCTCCTTCTCTCTGGCCTCAAGAGGTCCCAGATTCTCCCTCTGCAGTCTGTTATGAATGCCTGTTCTAGGCTCATCCACCTCACCTCCTGCACCTCTCGCACCTCGTCCCTTTGTCAATTTCTACACGAGCTTCCTGTTTTCTTTAGAATCCATTTCACAATACTGGTGCTCATGTACAAAGCTCTCCATAAACGCACCCCTGCCTATATCTCCTCCCTTATTAACAGGTACATCCCATCCCAACCACTTCGCTCTGCCAATGATCTGATGCTATCCTCTCTTCATTCCTGCACCCCTAACTCTCACCTTCAGGACTTCTCTGGAACAGTCCCCTTTTTATGGAACTGCCCCGCAACATCAGCATCTCCCTGTCTCTTCAGTCCTTCAAGAAGTCTCTAAAAACACATTACTTTAGAGAAGCCTTAGCCTATCATCTCACTCCATAATCCCCAACTGTATATTTATTACTGGATCTTCCCACATAGCCCACATGTGCTGCTTCATATTCTCTATTTACCCTCACCTAATATGTCACCCCTCTCCTCTTTGATTGTAAACTCTCGAGCAGGGTCCTCTCTCCTACTGTTCTGTGTTTAACTTGTATGTATATTTGTTTTTCTGCCTCCAATTGTACAGCGCTACAAAACTTGTTAGCGCTTTATAAAAACTTGTAACTGTAACTGTTCAATTAGTCCTTGCTCTGAGACACTGGACTGGAGTAAGCAGAGGCAGAGAGCTCTCGCGGGTATCAGCTCTGCTAATGGCAGGAGATAGCTGCTGCAAACTCAATGGCAACATTAAACAGATTGGACACTGCCCGAGGGCCCGCGGGTTGGTGGGGGCCCGGTTTTGGCATTTACTTGCTGGCTCAGAAGGCCCGCAGTGTGTGCTGACTGTTTCATACATCCGCAGGCAGCTCCGGTATCCGGACTCAGAGTCCGAATCCGGAGCTGTCATTACCTAAGACAGCAACAGCACACTGCCTTGTCACCCTCACTGAGGCTGAACAGCTGCGGCGTGCATCAGCGCAGCCTCAGTCACTCAGGCACTCACCCCGCCTGCCTCCAAAATTCAAGCACCCTGGCACCGCCCCCTTCATCATGTGGTGCACTCTGCACTGCACGCAGCGGCAGAAGAGGAAGGCAAGCACACGTGCATTGCAGCCAGCGCAGCTCAGCAGCAGCACCCCAATGTTTACCTGTGAGTTATAATGCTGTGGATTCTGTGCCTGCTCATACACCCCTATGTTTACTGTGAGTTATAATGCTGTGAATTCTGTGCCTGCTCATACACCCCTATGTTTACTGTGAGTTATAATGCTGTGGATCCTGTGCCTGCTCATACAACCCAATGTTTACTGTGAGTTAAATTGCTGAGGATTCTGTGCCTGCTTATACACCCCAGCGTTTACTGTCTGAGTTATATTGATGTGGAGCTCTGTGATACGCTCATACGCACCACTCATTACTGTGAGATATATTGCTGTGGATTCTGTGCCAGCTCATACACACCAATGTTTACTGTGAGTTACATTGATGTGGATTCTGTGCCTGCTCATTCACCCCAGCATTTACTGTGAGTTATATTGATGAGGATTCTGTGCCTGCTCATACACCCCAGCGTTTACTGTGAGTTTTATTGCTGTTTAGCTCTGTGATACGTTTATACACAGCGCACATTTGTCACATTTCTGCTATGCCCCCTGGTGGTGAGAGCGGAGCTCATCAGCTTGGTGGATTTTTGGGCTAAGTCTGCAGACCATCTCAGATGGGCTGATAGTCTGCGGTCACATGACCTGCTCAGCCCTATATATAGGGCCAGCAGTGAACTTGCTCCCTGGATCAGGATAGGTCTTTACCTATTGAGTACCTGCACCTTGGATTTGTCTGTCTGTACTCTGTATCTTGCATATGATATTCTGTGCATGACTCTTTGGCTTTGCTCTAGATTAGTCTCCTGTCTGTACCCTGTATTTTTGTATATGATATTCTGTGTATGACCCATTGGCTTCACTCTAGTTTATTGAACTGTCTGTACCCTGTATCTTGTATATGATCTGCACCTTCCGTGTGCTCGCATGCTTAGATCAGTTATTGTATTTACCCTCAGCCCTGTAATCTGTTTTAGTTTAGAAACCTTACCCAGTGCAGGGCTCCCCTTGTGTCCGTCCGCTGCACTGAGTTTAGTTGTGTGTGCTGGATCTTGCATTATGCAGCAGACCGCAAACCTGCCTCAAGGGCTTAATACTACGCAGCCTAAAGGGCCTCCCTTACCATCTGTAGGGGGTGATCGTGACAACATTTCTGTAAGTTTTATTGCTGTGGAGCTCTGTGATACGCCCATACACAGCGCACATTACTGTGAGTGTTATTGCTGTGGAGCTCTGAAATGTGCAGTGTGTACAGGTGTGTCTGTAATGTACAGTACCTTTTAAACCTGAAAGGTGATCGTCAATTTTCCACATGTGCCACAGGGACCTACTGTGCCGCAGCCGTAGCTGCCATGAGTGTGTGATGGCTACAGCAGCATGGATTTTATTAATTTTAACAAGTTATTACTTTGAAAATTGTGAATAAAATAAATTATTTACTGCAACAATGTGCATGTAGGTTGTGCATTGTATGGAAGGGGTTTCTATGAATGTGGCCTACTGTGGGCGTGGCACAAAGGCAGGGGCGGATCCAGACACAGGTTTCGGGGGGGCATTCTACCAGTTTCGGCCAAGAGCTGGTGTTGGGTTCGCAGTGACAGGTGGATATATTTGCCCCAGCTCACATGGATATATTTGCCCCAGCTCACATGGATATATATATTTCCCCAGCTCACATGGATATATTTGCCCCCAGCTCACATGGATATATATATTGCCCCAGCTCACATGGATGGATATATTGCCCCCAGCTCACATGGATATATTTGCCCCCAGCTCACATGGATATATATATTGCCCCAGCTCACATGGATATATTTGCCCCAGCTCACATGGATATATATATTGCCCCAGCTCACATAGATATATATATAGTGCCCCCAGCTCACATGGATATATTTGCCCCCAGCTCACACATGGATATATTTGCCCCAGCTCACATGGATATATATATTGCCGCAGCTCAGATAGATATATATATTGCCCCCAGCTCACATGGATATATTTGCTTCCAGCTCACATGGATATATATATTGCCCCCAGCTCACATGGATATATATATATATATAGTGCCCCAGCTCACATGGATATATTGCCCCCAGCTCACATGGATATATATAGTGCCCCAGCTCACATGGATATATATATTGCCTCAGCTCACATGGATATATTTGGCCCCAGCTCACACATGGATATATTTGCCCCCAGCTCACATGGATATATTTTGCCCCCAGCTCACATGGATATATTTGCCCCCAGCTCACACATGGATATATTTGCCCCAGCTCACATGGATATATATATTGCCGCAGCTCAGATAGATATATATATTGCCCCCAGCTCACATGGATATATTTGCCCCAGCTCACATGGATATATTTGCCCCAGCTCACACATGGATATATTTGCTCCCAGCTCACACATGGATATATTTGCTCCCAGCTCACACATGGATATATTTGCTCCCAGCTCACACATGGATATATTTGCCGCAGCTCACATGGATATATATATATATATTGCCGCAGCTCACATAGATATATATATTGCCCCCAGCTCACATGGATATATTTGTCCCCAGCTCACATGGATATATTTGCCCCAGCTCACACATGGATATATTTGCCACCCAGCTCACACATGGATATATTTGCCCCAGCTCACATGGATATATTTGCCCCCAGCTCTCATCTCCTCTGTTGCCAAGCACCTCCGCAGCCGCTCCGTGTACCCGCCGGCCGCTTTTCTCCCTACAAGCGGCCACCGGCATGCAGCTTGGCCGCTCGCCTGGGATGGGAACCACCTGACCAGCGCAGCCATGTTCTCGTGAGATTGCAGAGTTCACGTGAACTCCACGATCTCATGTGCTGTTCAGGTGGTTCCCATCCCAGGCGAGTGACCAAGCTGCATGCCGGCAGCCACTCGTAGGGAGAAAAGCGGCCAGCGGCGGTGATTTTCTCGGGGGGGCAATTGCCCCCCTGGATTTGCCCCTGCACAAAGGGCCCCACAAACTCCTAATGCACGGGAACCCCATTAGTTGTCAGTCCGCCCCTGGATAGAACATAACTTCTGCAATAGTGCCTGCAGTTACAGTAGCTCAGAGTGCTGACCCACCTCCTAATGGCATCCTAGACAACTGCCTAGTTGGTCTAATGGCTGCACAGGCCCTATTCTGATCCCTTCAGCATGCTGTTTGTTATTACTGTGTTTTCCAGTGTACCGACCAAGCAGCTTACCTCCTTCACCACTCCTGTTCTAAATCTCTGTATACCGGCCCAGCTTACTTCACTATTGCTCAAAATGCATTTTTTGATGCGGCCATCATATATGCAATTCATATTTCTTGCTATGCCAAAAGTTGTTCTCCAATTGCATATTTGTCGTATAGTCCCGCGTAAAAATGGATTCTTATGACACAAAATACACCATTGTGATTGTCCTCTTGGGAGAACTAGCTTATCCATTAGGAAGAAAAGGGTTAACATATTTTTGGGGAAACAATTAACAAAGCAAACAACAGATTCAACAGAGTGTGCTTTTAGGAGAGTTGAACTTGAATTAAAATGACTATTAATCATAATTTTACCTTTTAATGTCATTAACAGAACGACGGTCATGAGTTATAAGCGTCATTATGTCCATGTTTGTATCTGTAATCTAATCAGAGCAACGCCTGTTATTTGTAAATTATTGTGTCATCCAGATGCCTAACGGTACCGTGATATCGTTTACAATTGCAAAAATTGAGAATAAAATTAATGACAAACACTAAAGAAAAAAAAGTATAAATTAACCCTGGTTTGTATGAAAAAAATTTCAAAAATACTTTAATATTTTTTATATATTTAAATTCATACATTTTAATCTGATGATCTGCTAGAGGAAAATTTATTTAACAGCCCTAGAAACATCTATAAAACTATAAATAGATATGCAGACCTGAAGATAAAACATACAAGGAAAAAACAACACTATAAAATTTTAACATTTAACACATATCATACTACGAATTGGAGTTGATGCCCATAAACATAGGGATACCACACTCTAACAAACTGCCAGAAGGTTTAAACCATAAAATCTAAATAAGGTAGTCTGAAAGAAAGATAACAGCGTATTACAGAAGTCTAAATTTGAGATTTCTAAATGTTTTTTTTAAAAATACTGGGACTTCATGGTTACCATGTTTTGGTGCTGCCAATACTGTCTCTAAGGCCGGGGTCAGACGAGCACGCTATGTGCGCCCACACTGTCGTGCCTCCCGGCGTCCATCGTGGCGTTGAGACGCTTCGACGGGCAGGCCACATGATGTAGTGCGCGCACGAATTGCGCGCGCAACAGCGGACGTGCTGTGGCCGTCTTGAAAGTCTCCCCGTCGAAGCGCTACGACGCGCGTTGGACGGGGCTGCAAAGCGCCATCCTCCATAGGAGGATTGAGCCTTGCAGCGCTGATGGCACTAACAGCGCTCAGCGAGGTGGCCAGACGGGCGTCAGAGTGGAAGCCAAGGAACGGCCACTCTCACGGACGTTCTTTTCGCGCAAAATGCTCGTCTGACCCCGGCCTTAGAAGCCATGGAGTATTATGTCGATGTAATAACAGTGGTTAGTGAATAACAATTTAATTTGAGGGAACTACAGCAAATTCACTATTTAGTATTATTCCACCATAGTTTGCTGTAGTTTTCAATGTTTTATCAAAATATTTTGAGCCAAAGTTGATCAGTGCAGTTTTCATTCCACTCTCAAGTGCAATTTCCACCCTAAGCAGCAAATCCCTACCTGATCTGGTCCTTACAAAGCACCGGGTAAATCTAGAGTGGTCAATAAATAAACTAAAGTCAGGGCAAGAGGGGTACACATTAAAGGGACACTACCACCAAAAGATGAAATGTCTTTATTGTGTTTATTTTATGTTGCTGATACTTGTGTAGCGCTCACCCCCGGAGGAGCTGCTGAATAAACCTTGGGTTAGTCTCACCGCACTAGGAAATAACTATACACCAGCACTGTTGTGGATTTTTCTATATTATATTCTTTACTGATCCCAATAAAGCAGCATATAATACGCATATATGGTATTTGAGTAACAAGAATTCGTAACGCGGGAAAAACACGTGGCGGTAAAAGAACCCGGTTAACCCCCTCAGTTCTGGAGTGTAAGTCCTGTGAAAAATAGCTCAAAAATATATATGTGTGTTGTCTAGGGTACCCGGGTACTATATTCAACTGGCCAGTGAATGAAACAAAAACAATCTTCGACTAGTCACCGTTGGGGCCCTTAAAGAAACAATAAACAAGTGCGCAATGTTCTGCGTTTTCACCAGGCCGAAGCCTTCTCACCCATCCGGTGTAACCGCTTGTCCTGGACCGATGAACGCTGAAGAAAGGGATCTCTCTCGAGAGGATCTGTCCTCGCTGCCACTTGGAACTCGATGCTGTTAACGCCTGCACTCCCGATCTGGTTCTCCTCTGCCAGAACACAAACACATAGGCTGCCAGCACTCCTCTCCAGTTTGCAGCCTCTCCTCACACAATGTCCCTCTTCTCCCAAACCGCACTTTGTCAAGAACAGTTCAGCAATTACCCAGCCGGCCGATGCACACTCTCTCTCCGATCACTGCAGCAATGGATGCCGCCGTCTCTCTGCGCTCCAACTCTGCCAGGATCCCAGAAGTGTCACCTGCGACTGTTCTCTCTCTCACTGCTCGCTCTGTACTAAACGCTCAGGGAACAGCACGATCTTTAACACGACTGTAGCAACTTCCACACTCCGGCCTGGTTTCAAACCCTAATAGCCCGAGCGTGCATCCTATCAGGGTTATTCAGAGAGCGTGAAAAGCAGGAGAATGACTGGAGAATAACTGGAGAATGAAAAATTCTAGGTCAAAATAGCCAAACCAGAAAAATTCTCCCTTTAATCTCACTTTCCAAATCGGCTATTTTGACCTATAATTTTTCATTCTCCAACTATTCTCCAGTCATTCTCCTGCTTTTCACCCTCTCTGAATAACCCTGTAGGTCTTTCGTGGCTCTGCTCACACTGCCCATACCTTGCAAGGAGGCTGCTGATCTCCTTTCTCCTGTTTGTACCACCCACTTCCTGTCCTCATGCAAAGGGTGATGGGAGATGGAGTCTGTTTTGTCCAGCATAGTCCACAATGTCTCCCTCTGGTGGCAGCAATAGTTCAATGCACCAGAATACAGTTTTAAAGCAGCGCTACACTTGTATGTTGTTTTTCTCTATCAGGGTTATTCAGAGAGAGGTGAAAACCAGGAGAATGACTTAGGACAAGCGTCGCCAGTTAGTTAGTGAATAGCCTCTAAAGTTCGATGTGGTATGCATGTCTGTGTGCATTCTCATTTACATTGAGCCGCTGCATTCACACATCAAGGGATTCAAAACTTTTCAGAGTGGACTAGACTCCTGTGAGTCCTTCTTTGGAAGAGTTGTTGGTTGTCACAAAGTTTATACTTTTACTGTAAGATTTTGATGCATCCAGTAAACCTCTCTTTCTTAGGCTAGGGTCAGACGAACGCATTTTTCACGTTGTCCGTGAAAAAGTGCGGTCGAATGAACGTACGTATTTTTTTTCCGGAATACGCGATAGCGGTCATACGATCCTTTTCGTCTGTGATTTTGTACGGATCATCAATAAAACACTTTTTGTGTCTGGACGTTATGTTAGCCGGACATTAGCAGCGTCTGACGTCTCCTAATAACGCACACACGCCGCTATGCGGCCGCAGCGCACTCTGTACGTCAGTAGTAGCGGTTTGACGTTCTCGAAAAAATGCGTTCGTTGGCCACTTGCGTTGCGCGGACGAACTTTCGTGCGGCCGTTCGTCGTATGTTCCCCGGCATTGGACGTCATTTGCTACTAGTACGGCCGTGATTTCGTGCGGCTAAACGCACGTTAAAACTGCGCTATTCTGACCCTAGCCTGAGACGTATATTTTTCCTCTAATGCACAGTTGGCTTCACTCTATAACTACACATTTCCTGGAAAAGTTAAATAAAAATAATGGTTACTAAAACTCTCATACAATTTTCATCTAATCTAACAACTATGAAGTATGTGACGCAGTTTCAGACTCTAGGATTAAAGGTATCATTACCTGTATAATTTGATAACCACAGCATTATCCTATGATGCACCACCTTCCCATGCGCCAGCCGCACAGCCTGAGCTCCCATGATTACAATAATGAGTTTGCTCATTTAAGTACTAGTTTACTTCACGAATAAGATGGGGAGACCTCACAAGAAAGGAGACCTCACAGAAAGACACACACAATAAAAGTTCAGTTTGCCAGGTTGATCTGGAGAGCCACAATTGTAGAGATGAGACTCACAAATACAGGACTCCACAATCAAGTGTAGCCCAGGTGCTTTATTTCCAAAGACTCTTATGCACAACACAAGCAGCAGGTTCACTTGGAGAGAAGACAAGAAAACGAGGATCATGGCAGCAATCAGCAGGGTACAGCCTTCAGTCAGAGTTCAATGCACACTAGCAGGTCTATTCAAGAACGGTGAAACTCAGGAGAATGAATGGAGAAGTGAAAAATCCAGGTCAAACTAGCCAAACTAGAAAAATTCTCCCATTTATCTCACTCTCCAAATTGGCTATTTGGTCTACATTGTTCTCTTTTCCCCAAAGTGCGGGGAAAGAGAGCACTTAAATGTCAGTGCCATTTTGGTGCTCCCTGAATAACCCTGCATGTCTTGATCTACTTCTGTGCCATCTGGGGAGATGAGCCAAGATGGTGCCAAGGGATTGGGGAATCCCCTTTTAGCTTTGGGGGTACAGAGTGCGTGAGCATGAAGCCTGAAGGGACCTGGGACAGCCCCTTGGTGCATGTGAGAATTAGGGGCAGCAACATGGTTGTAAAACTATCCACCTCAGAGACTGCTTATGGCACATTCAGAGATATCTACTTTCTCTTGATAAATCTGCCTTTAGACCGCTGCCAATGTTAATTGAGAGGCAAGATGACCACTATGATCCCAAGTCCTTAGAGATTGCAGAACATTTTAAATTCTGTAGTAGGAGGCAGCATGCAGGGTAAAACATGAAGACATACAGTGGCAAGAAAAAGTATGTGAACCCTTTGGGATTACGTGGAGTTTTGCATGAATTGGTCATAAAATGTGCTCTGATCTTCATCTAAGTCACAACAATTTGAAAAACACAGTCTGCTTAAAAGAATACAACACTAGCAGCAATAACCTCAACCAAACGTTTCCTGTAGTTGCAGATCAGACCTGCACAACGATCTGGAGTAATTTTGGACCACTCCTCTTCACAAAACTGTTTCAGTGCAGCAATATTCTTGGGATCTCTGGTGTGAATCGCTCTCTTAAGGTCATGCCACAGCATTTCAATCGGGTTGAGGTCAGGACTCTGACTGGGCCACTCCAGAAGGCGTATTTTGTTTTGTTGAAGCAATTCTTTTGTTGAATTACTTGTATGCTTTGGGTCATTGTCCTGTTGCATCACTCATCCTCTGCGGAGCTTCAGTTGGCGGACAGATGGTCTTACGTTTTACTGCAAAATGTCTTGATAAATTCTGGAATTCATTTTTCCATCAATGACAACAATCTGTCCAGGCCCTGAGGCAGCAAAGCAGCCCCAAACCATGATGCTCCCTCCGCCATGTTTTACAGTGGGGATGAGGTTTTGATGTTGGTTCGCTGTGCCTTTTTTTCTCCACACATAGTGTTGAGTGTTTTTTCCAAACAACTCAATTTTGGTTTCATCTGTCTAAAGAATATTTTGCCAGTAGTCCTGTGGAACATCCAGGTGCTCTTTTGCAAACTTCAAACGTGCTGCAATATTCTTTTTGGACAGCAATGGCTTCCTCCGTGGTGTCCTCCCATGTACTCCATTCTTGTTTAATTTTTTCCTTATTGTAGATGTGTCAACGAAAATGTTAGCATGTGCCAGAGATTTCTGTAAGTCTTTAGCTGACACTCTAGGATTCTTCTTTACCTCATTAAGCATTCTGCGCTGTGCTCTTGCAGTCATCTTTACAGGACGACCACGCCTACGGAGAGTAGCAACAGTGCTGAACTTTCTCCATTTGTAGACAGTCTGTCATACCGTGGACACATGAACATCAAGGCTTTTGGAGATACTTTTGTAACCCTTTCCAGCTTCATGCAAGTCAACAATTCTTGATCGTAGGTCTTCTGAGAGCTCTTTTCTGCGAGGCATGGTTCACATCAGGCAGTGCTTCTTGAAACCAGTAAACCCAAAACTGGTGTGTGTTTTTAATGGGCAGGACAGCTTTCAGCAACACATCCAATAATATCACACTGATTGGACTCAAGGTTGGCTCACTCCTGGCTCCAATTAGCTCTTGGAGAAGTCATTAGGCTAGGGGTTCACATACTTTTCCAACCCTGCACTGTGAACGTTTACATGTTATGTTCAATAAACACATGAAAACATATAATGTTTGTGTTGTATTATTTTAAGCAGACTGTGTTTTTCAAATTGTTGTGACTTAGATGAAGATCAGAGCATATTTTATGACCAATTCATGCAAAACTCCACGTAATCCCAAAGGGTTCACATACTTTTTCTTGCCACTGTATGTTATTAGCTTATGTAAGCTGGCTGCCATGTGTCAGTTGGGAGACTACTTGCAGACTGCTCTCTGCGACATATTTGTCATGACCCTGCCACAGAGAAACATTTACAGGGTTATTCAAAGAGCTCCGAATTGTGGCCGAAAGGAACCGAACAGTGAAATTCAGCGTACGGTTACCTTTCTCGGCTATTCAGAGAGCAGGCAGTTCACCAAATGTTGGCAAATTGCCTGCACATACGCAGGGATATTCAGAGAGAGATGAAAAGCAGGATAACGGCTGGAGAATGGAAAATTCTAGGTCAAAATAGCCGATTTGGAAAGTGAGATAAATAGGAGAATTTTTCTGGTTTGGCTATTTTGACCTAGATTTTTCCATTCTCCAGCAGTTCTCCTGCTTTTCACCTCTCTCTGAATAACCCTGACGGTGCCTGTGCGGTACCTTTTCGAGGGCAGTGAAATCCCCGTACAGGATTATTCAGAGAGAGGTGAAAAGCAGGAGAATGGCTGGAGAATGGAAAATTCTAGGTCAAAATAGCCAAACCAGAAACCTTCTCCCATTTATCTCATTTTCCAAATCAGCTATTTTGACCTAGAATTTTCCATTCTCTAACCATTCTCCTGATTTTCACCTCTCTCTGAATAACCCTGATAGTAAAGCAATGCTTCGTCTATTCAGAGAATAAAAACCAGCAGTGAAAAGTTGCCCAATTGCCCTGCTGTTCGGTGGTTTAATTCGACAGGTTTATTCAGGCGAATCTCATAGGCTTCAATTTTAAAAATATTCCCGTTTTTTGATTACTTGATGACATTTCACAAAATAAAAATTGTAAATTCAAAAAAACTAAAATATTCCCGTTTTAATCCAATATCTAATAAACCCTTGATTAAAATAGTAGGAATAGGAGATGGTAAGCGCCCAGAACAAAGTGATGTGCCCAATACCCAGCTAGACCAGAAATTAGTGGTTTCCCCCAAACCAAGAACAGATATTAACAATTGAATACGTATCTGGTCAGCGCGAAATGGTAGAACGCTAGGGATATGTGGGCAATCTTGTGGTTACATCCGTAGAAGTTCAACATGTGAGAGAATTGGAAGAGAGAAAAAAATACTACATTGGTGCAGTATGCTATATTCAAAAGGTGACAAATTATATTTGGAGAAAATTCCACTCACAAATCTAGAGCCCCAACACTGGCTCTGAGTGGGAAGATGCCTCTGGGTTATTTATCTGAAGATGTTCTCAGGAAACCCACTCCTTCCATCTGCTGTTGATCATAGCTCTCTCGATGGGGCAGATATACAATAAAGACACAAATAGAAAAACTCTGTGTGTATCTGGATATAAGTATTGGAAAGGAAAACTCCTATCGGAGTGTAAACTCACATTTGATGGAGCTTATTCAAGCTCAAGATATGCGCCTATGGGTTTTGTGTGGTCAAACCCAAAAAAAGACCAGTAGATGCCGGATTACGTTCTAAAAAATTTAATAAAATTAACAAAAGTTAAAATAAAACAATTAAGAGTCCAGGACGCGTTTCACCGCTATCACGGCTTCTTCAGCTGGTGTCATCTGAACAAGAACTTCCAAGCATCATGTTATAGTGTCGTAGGTCCAAGAAATAAGTGATTCCACATGTTGTTAATTGGCGAATGGCGTGCGTTCCACGCCTCTCTATGGAGTCTGTCCGAGTTTTGACAGTCGGGCGCCATATTGCGCAGGCGCAATGCAAAGTTTCCGCGTTTCAAGATGCGTGTCAATGACGTAGCCAGCCTTTATTTCGTTCTTAAACGTTCGGTCACCGACAACAATGCCAAAGACAACAAAAAGATACAATCAATATGCATACCAACACATTATATCATATCCCAGATGAAGAAGGCTATACCTCTCAAATCGCCACATATATTAGAGCGCAAAAAAGGGAAAAAAGACGATAGATGGAAAAATCGATCAGGAGGTTACAGAATGGAGTTAACTCTTTGATGATAAAAATATCGATCTATGTGAGAACTATGTCGTGTCTATATTGACCCCTCCAATCCAACACCACTATAGATCTACATACTCTATGATGTGTTAAATTTACGGATATGTTAAATCGATCATGGCAATCTAAAATAGATAGACGTGAGTTATTCCTCAGATACATCTTGAGGGATTGGAGGATATGGCCAGCGTGTATATATGTACACTGAATGATGTTAAAAGTAGCTATTCTTACTTAGTATGCACAGATGTCCTTTTGTCAGATCAAAAAGGGGAGAAAAAATTAAAGTTGGTATAGGGAATAAGAAAAATATTGCAGTCTATGTACCTCGGTATAGAGAAATGCCATCCTTATAATCCATTATGGTAGTACTGCTCAATATTGTTTATGTGTATTTTATTCTTCAGACTAAACTAGATAAATTAACGTGGTCCAATGAATAAAGGTGTAGATGAAATAATATATAGAGATAATTAATATAGAATATACATGTGAGTAAAAATGTTCTTATAAGAGCAAATCTGTCATAGTGTGTAATTGTCTTCAATAAGACCGATATGGATAATGCATAGCCCTTCCAATATAAAGGTATCTTTATATGAAATATGGCCTAAGGGGTCGGTTTGCTTAGAATGACAGTGTATTATATCATTTGTGTCTCTAAATGGTGAAATGTATATAAAAAAAAAAGGAGGGATGAATGCATATAAATGTTTCGTTAGGATAAATATTAAAGAAAAATAAATAGATAAATACTAATATATATATAATAATCTGGTGGAATGTGATTGTATTCTTGTGAATATATCTTGAATCCATTATACTTTAGTGTATAAACTATGAAGTAGAAAGATATAGCCCATAAAGTCCTATGGATGTTATGTAGGCTAAAAATAGGTGATTATAAATTTAGAAGTTTATTATTAACGACTGTGTAAGGAAAAAAAAAAAAAAAAAAAAAACATTTTCGCAATATATAAACATATAAGTTCGCGCCCAGCTATGCGAACCTATATATGGCAGGCTGGGAATCCCAGTTTGTCTACGGTTCGCATAGCTGGGCGCAAGATAAAATTTTGTCCTATAGGCGATACATTGACGACGTGTTCTTTGTTTGGAGAGGGGCAGAGGAAGATTTAATATCCTTCCTTGATGGCCTTGATAATCTAGAATGGGGTATAAAGCTGGATAGGAAATGGAGTGTTGATAAAGTCACTTTTTTAGATCTAGACATATACAGAGAGGGTAACTCTATTAAATCCAGAACATACTTTAAAGAGGTTGATACCAATACCTTCATAGACAAATCCAGCTGTCATAACCCCATCTGGCTAGAAAGTGTCCCTAAGGGACAATTTGTCCGATTAAGGAGAAATTGTACGGACGTGGAAATGTTTAACAAACAAGCCAATATATTGAAAAAAGATTTTTTAGAAAAGTGTTATAATGAGGATAATTTGGATTATATTATAAACAATTTAGCCCATAAAGAACGTGAGGATTTACTAAAATATAAACCCAAGAAAAAACTGGAAAATGAAGAAGTGAGCTTCATTTGTGACTATAATAGCAAAGCCACATATGTCAAGAAAATCTTTAGAAAACACTGGCATATACTGCATAATGATAAAGATCTCAAAGAATTTGTAGGAAAAGCCCCAAAAATTATCTTCAGAGGGGCAAAGAGTCTAAAAACAAACTTAGTTCATAGTAAAGCCAAAAAAATAAGCTGTAAGAAAGAATTTTTTCAACTAAAAGAAGGTTTTTACAATTGCGGACAATGCCTAGCATGTAGGTCCACACACAGTAAAAAAGGGTATAGTGGATCATACAAAAATCACAAAAGCGATCGAGAAGTTCCCATCAGGGGCGTTCTCAATTGCTTTTCTAAAAATATCATTTATATGCTAGAATGTACATGCGGCCTACAATATATAGGCCGTACCAAAAGAGCACTAAATGTACGGATTTCAGAGCATGTTAGGAACATCAAAAAAGGTTTTGAAAAACACTCGGTTTCCCTCCACTACAAAAAGATACATAATAAAATTCCAGTAGGTTTAAAATTCACAGCACTTAAACAAATCAAACAAATGGATATAGGTGAAGATTTTATTAAAAGGTTAGGTCAAGAAGAAATGCGCACTATTTTTGAAATGGGCACTTTATCACCGGGTGGACTCAACGACGATTTCGAAGTCACTCACTTTTTGTAATCCCAGATGATCTAGTCGACTTCTCAAATGTTTATATATTGCGAAAATGTTTTTTTTTTTTTTTTTTTCTTACACAGTCGTTAATAATAAACTTCTAAATTTATAATCACCTATTTTTAGCCTACATAACATCCATAGGACTTTATGGGCTATATCTTTCTACTTCATAGTTTATACACTAAAGTATAATGGATTCAAGATATTTTCACAAGAATACAATCACATTCCACCAGATTATTATATATATATTAGTATTTATCTATTTATTTTTCTTTAATATTTATCCTAACGAAACATTTATATGCATTCATCCCTCCTTTTTTTTTTATATACATTTCACCATTTAGAGACACAAATGATATAATACACTGTCATTCTAAGCAAACCGACCCCTTAGGCCATATTTCATATAAAGATACCTTTATATTGGAAGGGCTATGCATTATCCATATCGGTCTTATTGAAGACAATTACACACTATGACAGATTTGCTCTTATAAGAACATTTTTACTCACATGTATATTCTATATTAATTATCTCTATATATTATTTCATCTACACCTTTATTCATTGGACCACGTTAATTTATCTAGTTTAGTCTGAAGAATAAAATACACATAAACAATATTGAGCAGTACTACCATAATGGATTATAAGGATGGCATTTCTCTATACCGAGGTACATAGACTGCAATATTTTTCTTATTCCCTATACCAACTTTAATTTTTTCTCCCCTTTTTGATCTGACAAAAGGACATCTGTGCATACTAAGTAAGAATAGCTACTTTTAACATCATTCAGTGTACATATATACACGCTGGCCATATCCTCCAATCCCTCAAGATGTATCTGAGGAATAACTCACGTCTATCTATTTTAGATTGCCATGATCGATTTAACATATCCGTAAATTTAACACATCATAGAGTATGTAGATCTATAGTGGTGTTGGATTGGAGGGGTCAATATAGACACGACATAGTTCTCACATAGATCGATATTTTTATCATCAAAGAGTTAACTCCATTCTGTAACCTCCTGATCGATTTTTCCATCTATCGTCTTTTTTCCCTTTTTTGCGCTCTAATATATGTGGCGATTTGAGAGGTATAGCCTTCTTCATCTGGGATATGATATAATGTGTTGGTATGCATATTGATTGTATCTTTTTGTTGTCTTTGGCATTGTTGTCGGTGACCGAACGTTTAAGAACGAAATAAAGACTGGCTACGTCATTGACACGCATCTTGAAACGCGGAAACTTTGCATTGCGCCTGCGCAATATGGCGCCCGACTGTCAAAACTCGGACAGACTCCATAGAGAGGCGTGGAACGCACGCCATTCGCCAATTAACAACATGTGGAATCACTTATTTCTTGGACCTACGACACTATAACATGATGCTTGGAAGTTCTTGTTCAGATGACACCAGCTGAAGAAGCCGTGATAGCGGTGAAACGCGTCCTGGACTCTTAATTGTTTTATTTTAACTTTTGTTAATTTTATTAAATTTTTTAGAACGTAATCCGGCATCTACTGGTCTTTTTTTGGTTTGACCACACAAAACCCATAGGCGCATATCTTGAGCTTGAATAAGCTCCATCAAATGTGAGTTTACACTCCGATAGGAGTTTTCCTTTCCAATACTTATATCCAGATACACACAGAGTTTTTCTATTTGTGTCTTTATTGTATATCTGCCCCATCGAGAGAGCTATGATCAACAGCAGATGGAAGGAGTGGGTTTCCTGAGAACATCTTCAGATAAATAACCCAGAGGCATCTTCCCACTCAGAGCCAGTGTTGGGGCTCTAGATTTGTGAGTGGAATTTTCTCCAAATATAATTTGTCACCTTTTGAATATAGCATACTGCACCAATGTAGTATTTTTTTCTCTCTTCCAATTCTCTCACATGTTGAACTTCTACGGATGTAACCACAAGATTGCCCACATATCCCTTGATTAAAATATTCTGCAGTAAAATGTCTCCTTATTTATAGATTTTTTAGGATCTTTTTGGCATTTTTCTGGATTTTTTTGCGAATTTTTGTTTTCTAATCGTTTATTCTTTTTTCTGTAACAGCCCTTTTTATTATCATTCATTGGACCTCATATGTGAATTTCAGATATTTTCGTTCAGTAGTTACGTTGCAAACAGCGTTTCACTTTTCAAGCATACTGGTTTTCGTTTTTTTTTCACTCCATTCGTCTGCAGTGTCGGCTTTTTCCGCGGCTGCTCTGCGCTGTGAACGGTGGCTGCTCGGGTTTCTCCGGCGTGTTCGGCGGCGTTAATCCAGATGTTTTTGCGGGTTTCGGTGTGCGATCGGCGGGTTTGCGGCGGCTTTTCCCTGCACTACGATGGCCCTGTGGTGCTTGCTGAATACACCGCAGAGTCGCCGAAATGGGATCGCCAAATCGCACCAAATTGAAGAGAACGACAAGTCACCGAACGTGCATAACTGAACGTGAATAACCGTGAAAGTAACAGAACCTGAGTTGACACTAAAAGAAATGCCACCGAGATTGCTACTGTCATGGAGCTAGCTGCAAAAGATGCTACTCTACTGAAAGTGTACCTAGAAATCCCTGTGAGCCAGGGAGATGAGCAATTCAGCAATAACAAGGCCCATCACACCAAACAGTCTCTCTCAAGTCATCCTACACACCACCTAAGTAATTCCTCTGTCTCTGCAGCCTTGACTTGCTATAGTTGTGGCCACCCATCTCATAGCCCCCATGCTTGCAAGTTCAATGATGCAGTTTGGTTTCTTTGTGGAAAGCCTGGTCATGTTAGACGCATTTGCCGCAGCTCATGCTACATTATCAGTCCCACAAAATGTCGAGCTAAACAGAGAATTCATGTAGATACAGACTACAAAACCTCCAGTTCTGATGAAGAGCCAATTGTTCAACGTTTTGCATTATTTTGAATGTATGGGAATACTCCTGCTATTACTGTTAATGTCACTTTCAATGCTTGACGACTCTCCATGTACTGTTTGTTTGAACTGCTGAGCTCATTTTGATCATTTTGTGCTCATCATGTTTAAACGTGATTTGAAGTCATGTTTTATTGTAGGACCCAAACATATTATGTATCCTTATTTTCACCAGACTTTGCAGATTCATATTATATGTACATGTTATGTCCTGTCAGAATGCTATAACAAAATTATTTTTATTTTTTTATGAGAAAGGATTTTACCAGGAAGGATACATTGAGATTTCTCTCGTTTTCAAGTATGTCCTGCGTGGAGAGTATTTAAAAAAAAAGTGTAAATTTCCACTCATTTACAGCGTGTAATTTTTTTTTTTTACATCTTACCATCCAAACTTTTATGGCTATGTATTCTATGGTGCATTCTTGTTAACAAAATACAAATGGGAACCTCTTACTGCATTTTTCTGAGAAAGTACACAATTTTAACTAGAACTGAGATTAACAAATTTTTTCACTTTATTTTCACATTATTATATACATTGTGTTTTATGGATAATATGACTATCAGGGTAATTCAAAGAGATCCGAATTGCTTGAAAGGTAACCAAACGCTGAAAATCAGCATTCGGTTACCTTTCTTGGCCATTCGGCTATCCAGAGAGCAGGCAATTCGCCAAATCCTGGCGAATTGCCTGCACATACGGTGCCTGTTCGGTGCCTGTTCGATGGCAGTGAAATCCCCATGAAAAAGCACTGCTTCGGCTATTCAGAGAACACAAACCAGCAGTGAAAGGTTCCTGAAATGCCCTGTCATTTGGTGGTTTAATTCGACAAATTTATTCAGGAGAATCCCATAGGCTTCAATGTTAAAAATATTCCCGTTTTAATTCAATATCTAATAAACCGTTCATTATAAAATTCTGCAGTAAAGAGTCTCTTTATTTATAGATTTTTTAGGATATTTTAAGCATTTTTCGGGATTTTTTTAAAGTTTACTTATTTTTTCTGTAATAGCCCTTTTCATTATCATTGGACCTCATATGTAAATTTCAGACATTTTCGCTCAGTAGTTTCTTTGCAAACAGCGTTTCACTTTTCAACCATTCATGCAAACTGTTTTGCTAATTTATTCACTGCCTCTTCTGCGTTGTCGGCTTTTTCCGGCGGCTGCGATCAGCTCCTGCTCGGGTTTTTCCGTGGTTTTCGGCAGGTTAATCCAGATGTTTTTGGGGGGTTTCAGCGTGCATTCACCGGGTTTTGCGGTTAGTTTTCGTCGGGTTTGCGGCAGCTTTTCCCTGCAATTCGGGGACCCTGTGGTGCTTGCTGAATACACCGCAGGGTCACCAAAATGGGATCGGCAAAAGGAACCGAATTGAAGAGAACGAAATGTCACCGAACGTGCGGTGACTTTTCGAATCTCTTTGAATTACCCTGTATGTATAAAACACTGACCTTGCTCATGGCACGGGAAATGAGAAGGTGAGTAATGGCAGTGGTATTGCTCATTTTATGTGTGACAATTGGACAAGGCCATCGCTTTGGAATAATAAATATATAAATCATTTTATGAAGTGGAGAAGGGATGCGGCGCTTCCCAGTGTATAGCAGAATGAAATAATCAGCGTTATTTACCAATAGATTATATTTGGCACAAACTCATCCATTGATGAAGGATCAAAAAAAAGACCTCAAGAGAAAAAAAGAACAAACAGACATAGCATAATACTGTTTTTCTATAAAAAAAATGTTTTCAAGAGGTGTACACACTCACACTATGGAGAGCCTCATCCGGCTCTAGCTATATTCGCCTATGGATGAATTCATATGGGCTCACCCATTAGCCACTTCAATCGATTAAAACTTCCAATGGAACATATGGAAAGAAGAAAGAAGATAGCAACATAGAGTAGTTCAGCAGGGCACATATAGTATTTAATGGCATAAACTCAGACCACTCACGTGTTAAAGAGCCACCATGGCTCAAATATTGAACCTAAGGGTTGTTTGATTGGGCACAACTCTCGTGAAAGCCTCAATGGATCTCCAATTCAGCGTGGATAAGGAGCCAAAAAGAGCAAAAAATGGATATATTGTTAAAAATGTTTTAATAAAAATAAAATAAAAAGACAAATGGGCCGAACGCGTTTCGCCTAGGTCAAACAGACCCTACGGCTTCCTCAGCGGCAATATACAAAGTACGGCTGCACAATTTTTCGTGTCGTCCGTGAAAAAGTGCGTTCGAATGAATGGATGTATTATTTCACGGAATACGCGATACCGGTCATTCGATGCGTATTTTCGTCTGTGATTTTGTATGGATCATCAATAAAACACTTTTTGCGTCTGGACGTTATATAAGCCGGATATTAGCCGCGTCTGACGTCTCCTAATCATGCACACATGCCGCTAGTGGACGCAGCGCACTCTGTACGTCAGTACTAGCGGTATCACGTTCTCGAAAAAATGCGTTAGTTTGCTGCTTGCATTGCGCGGCCGAACTTTTGTGCAGCCATACTTCGTATATTGCCCTTCATTTGCTGCTACTCCGGCCGTGATAAAGTGCGGCTGAATCACGTTTGCACTGCGTTCGTCTGACCCCAGCCTAAGACAGTGGCACTGCTTGCTTTACAAGTAAAAGCACAAAATACCAACACCTTAGGCTAGGGTCAGACTAACGCATCTTTCGCGTTGTCCGTGAAAAAGTGCGTTCGAATGAATGGACGCATTTTTTCCCGGAATACGCGATAGCGGTCATACGATGCACATTTTCGTCCGTGATTTTGTACGGATCATCAATAAAACACTCTGGACGTTATGTTAGCCGTACATTAGCAGCGTCTGACGTCTCCCAATCATCAAACACGCCGCTATGCGGACGCAGCGCACTCTGTACGTCAGTACTAGCGGTTTGACGTTCTCGAAAAAATGCGTTCGTTTGCCACTTGCGTTGTGCGGCCCCTTCATATGCAGCCCGGCATTGGACATCATTTGCTGCTAGCACGGCCGTGATTTAGTGCGGTTAAACGCACGTTAATACTGCTCTCGTCTGACCTTAGCCTTAGAAATGAGGAAAAAAAGTCCATTTTGCATTTATTCTTTTTTTTCTATTTTTGGTATCATTGGAAAGGCCAGACTCTGACCTTTCCCATGACATCTCACATGACCTTGTGCGGTGTAAATATCAGAGAAGCAGGTTTCCAAAGGGCCCCTTTGCTCCTCGCAGCAGTACGCCGGTTTAGGTTTTTCAATTGAACCAATGCTTAATAATGCACTGTGCCATCGCCTTCAAAGTTGCTGACATTGTGGCAAATGAGAAGGCGAGTTAGTGCAGCATCATTGTTCATGTTATAAGTGAAAAGGGAACAATAGTGCTGCATTAAGAAAAAAAAAATTAAAATTGTTTTTACATGTAACCTGGCCATGCTCTGACACTCCAGAGATACCTTGCATGCCCGTCTACCTGTTATGGTTCAGGAGATATGTGGGTCATTTTGCCCATGTGCAATGACATCTGTGGGTGGGGCGGGGGGGTCCCCGGAGGCAAGGTCAGGGCTGACATCCAATTCTTTCATTTTTCTCCAACTGTTTTGAATGTTATGTTAATTTGTTTTGATCAAAAATGCTCTTCCCGTAGTAAGATTCTTAAAGCTGTGGTTTAGTTCCAATGATTTACATTATTCATTTATTGGTATGTGCCAACATATTCCGCAGAGTGGTACAGGGGTTATGGCAAACTGAGTTATAGCGTTGTAAATTAGTTGGAAACCTAACTGAAACATAATAATGTTGTAAATGTCAGACAGTGTCAGTATAGGGTTAGGGTTTTCGGGGTTAGGGTCACGGGTTCAGTATAGGGTTAGGGTTATGGTTTTCAGGGTTAGGGTCACGGGTTCAGTATAGGGTTTGGTGTCAGGGTCTACAATGCTTAATACAGTTGAAATGGGTCACACATAATTTACAACGCTAAAATAACGTTTTACAGGGGTTCCAATAGTTTTGGATACTCCATAGTCATACACAAATGAGGTAGTGAGGGCCCTGTTTGCTGAAGAGCTTGCATTCTAAATGCCTTAGCATGATCAAGAATTACTTTAAAAATCTCTATAATGATTTGTTAAATATTCCTGATTTTCCTGCTTTAGTTGCAGTAATAAAATAATGTTGTTGATGTAGGCATGCATTTCCCTCATCTTTTCTCCTGGGATGTAATGAGTAACACTGCGGGTTCAGAAGTGTCCTGGCCTTCTGTGGGTGAATGGAAAGGATCACTTTCTGAGGACATGCTGCTGCTGCTCCCCCTCCATTCTTCCCCTGCTCTGTGTCATGGAGCTAGTCAGCTCCCATGATCTGAGGGAGGCGTGTACATGCTGCTGAGGGTGGATCACCCTTTACACACAGTGACTTGTCAAAGTCTCCCTCACACAGTCGTGCCCGGCTCCAGCATTAGGCAGAGGGCTTTCTTTGCCCTCCTTCACTTTGCCTTTGGTGCTGTCTGTGTCCTGATGAAAGTGATTAAACGACAAGCTTAGGTGGCTGTGTGAGTATCTAGGGCTCCCCTCCCTGTGTGAAGCCTCTGCCATTCTGCATGCTCAATGCTTGGGCTGGTGCTGCTACTTAGGCCTTGTAGTGCTGTGTGAATGGGGAGACCTTGTGCTCTCTCTGTCCTGACTCCATGGCTTACATTGCTTCCAAGAGCTCATGAAAGATCCTTGTGTGCAGGGCTTCCACCTCACCCCTGGTCCCTGCCTGTTTTAAGTGTATTCCTTTAAATGCTCATTATACAGCGCTGCAGACTATGTTGGTGAGATTATTTAAATATATTATTGCTAGCCCTTTGCCACTGAGCGTATTTTCTTGTTATTTCTTAGTATATACTTTTGTGGACAGCTTTTATTGTATATGTACAGTATGTGTAATATATATATATATATATATATATATAATGTGTCCCCTACTGTAGATAAACTTTGTATGTTGGTGTCAGGAACCAGGGTCTTTTATGACTTCTTTTAGTACATATCGCTTTGTAAAAAGTAAGCTATTTTATCTCTGGCTTGAGGGACGAGCGCAGAACTTTCTGAGTCTTGTTGTTACGCCGAGTGGCCCCTTGGCAAGCAAACAGTTAAGGTTTGCTCTATGTACAGAGTTCAATACACTTTGCTTTCTAAGCAGAAATTCATTTTGGGCAGAAACTGAAGGAAACCGTCACTTGCAAAGGGTGATTTCAAAACCTGGTTCGCTGTGGTTTTCGCAAAACCGAATTGCAGTGAATTTGTTTGTGAAATCATCTATTAAAAGAATGTCAGTTTTATTTTATTTTTAAATATTCAATAATTCTTGGTTTGGTGAAATAACCTAGGAAGAGCGACTATGAAATAGTATTTAAATGAGTATTTTTTTGTACGTGTGAATTTATTCTTTATTATTATTATTATTACAGGTGTGTGCAGCCCATATTTTATGGCGTGCATGCGTTACATTTAATAATTATCACTCAAATAAGAAAAAATTTAAAGGGTAGATACTAATCTATAAAATGTCAAAAGCAAGAGCAATTTACCAAATAGGCAGGTCATTGTTTACTAAGAAATAAGTTACTTTGTAAAAATATTACCTGTAGAAATACAGGACTATTCAGAGAGCGGTGAAAACCAGGAGAATTGACAGAAGAGAACAATCTAGACCAAATAGCCGATTTTGGAAAGCGAGATAAATGGGAGAATTTTTCTGGTTTGGCTATTTTACCTAGAATTTTCATTTCTCCAGTCATTCTCTTGGTTTTCACCCCTCTCTGAATAACCCTGATAGTATTTGAGATTTAATGAATATTCGCATGCAACGAATCTGACTGGTTTCCCAGATGTTTATGGCCAACAATTCCCAGAATACTTTGCGATAGGTCGGGTGTCAGCAACCTTGGCTCTACAGATGTTTTGGAACTACATTTCCTATGTTGCTCAGCCAATCTAATGAGTAGCTGAGCATCATGGGAGATGTAGTTCCAAAGCATCTGTAGAGCCAAGGTTGCTGACCCCTGCGATAGATGGCCAGAGAATCATGGGAGTTGTAGTTTAGTTTAGAAACGTCTGGCAGCTAGGGTTTGAGATCCCTGCATTATTCTGACTGATATGTTTTCCCTCAACCTTTTCCATCAAGTGTCCTTTATGGTCTCTTAAATGGTGTGCTTCCACACGTTGCAATTTGATTGTGCTTATTCATTGTACTTAAAGACCGGCATCGTGCAACATAACTACTTCAGGATTTTGTAACTTTTTTTTAGGAAATGAATGAACACAGTAAACACATTGTAATGAACTCGGCAAGGCCTATACACCGATGGTGAACATAAGGCTGGTGTCAGACGTGCGTCTTTGGAGATCGGAAGGAACGTCCGTGAGAGTGGACGTTCCTTCCACTAGACGCCTGTCTGGCCACCTCGCTGAGCGAGCTCAGTGCTGCAATCGCGATCCTCCTATGGAGAATCACGCTTTGCAGCCCCTTCAACGTGCGTCCTAACGCATCGACGGGGAGGCTTTGATAACGGACGCTTGTTGATCGTGCATTTCGTGCGCGTGCACAAGCGTGTGACCGGCCCCGTTGCAGCGTCACAACGCTGCAACGGGTGCTGGTAAGCCCGTCAGTACGGGCGCATCTAGTGCGCTCATCCGACACTGGCCTAAATCAAGTAGACTGCATGCATTGTCGTCTATTCCTCGTGTATCATTATTTATTATGTCACATATTTGTGTTTCTCCATTGTGACGCGCTGCGGAATCTGTTGGCGCTATATAAATACTGTCACTGTAACTTCTTATAAGCCTCTAGCTATGTGCAAGAGTAGCTTTGTTTCTCTTACATGCTTTAAGAACAAGGTAACCTGGTACATGTGTGGTTCTTGTTTTTTTTTTTTTTTTTTTTTTTTATATATACAGTAATTACATTCATCCTAATGAGTGGAATTACTTCTTTGGGATCAAATTACAAATGATTTTAACTCCTGCGATACAGTAATGGGATATGCTTAGCTATTGGATCTAATAATGAATGGGTCATGATTGAATGCGGAGTGGAATCCATTTTTACATACAGGGTAATTCAAAGAGATCTGAATTGCTTGAGAAAGGTAACCGAACGCTGAAAATCAGCATTCGGCTATCCAGAGAGCAGGCAATTCGCCAAATCCTGGCGAATTGCCTGCACATACGGTGCCTGTACGAGGGCAGTGAAATCCCCATAAAAAAGCACTGCTTCGGCTATTCAGAGAACCCAAACCAGCAGTGAAAGGTTCCCGAAATGTCCTGCCATTCGGTGGTTTAATTCGGCAGGTTTATTCAGGCGAATCCCATAGACTTCAATGTTAAAAATATTCCTGTTTTAATTCAATATCTAATAAACCACTCATTATAAAATTCTGCAGTAAAGAGTCTCTTTATTTATAGATTTTTTTTTTTTAGGATATTTTAAGCATTTTTCTAGATTTTTTTTTTTTAACTTATTTTTTCTGTAACAGCCCTTTTTATTATCATTCCCTGGATCTCATATATAAATTTCAGACATTTTCGCTCAGTAGTTTCTTTGCAAACAGCGTTTCACTTTCAAACATTTAGGCTAGGGTCAAACGAAAGCATTTTTACACGCGAACGTAAAAAAGTGCATCCGAACGCATTGATGTATTTTTTCACGGAATACGCGAAAACGGTCATACGATGCGCATTTTCGTGCGTGATTTTTTACGGATCTAAACCAGGAAACTTTGGGTGTCTGGACGTTATGTTGGCCGGACACGAGCAGGGTCTGACGTCTCCAAATCACACACACACACCGCTAGCGGACGCAGCGCACTCTGTACGTCAGTACTAGCGGTTCTGCGTTCTCGAAAAAATGCGTTCATTTTCCACTTGCGTTGCGCGGCCGGACTTTCGTGCGACCGTACTTCGTATATTGGCTGTCATTGCACGTCATTTGCTGCTAGTGCGGCCATGATTAAGTGCACCAGAACGCACGTTAAAAGTGCGCTGGTCTGACCCCAGCCTTAACCCTTTCGCTGCTGAGGCGTTTCACGCCTCTGTGCTGAGGTCATATTTACCGGTTTTGCTCATCATGTTTAAACGTGTTTTGAAGGCTTATTTTAGTATATGACCCAGACATATTATATATCGTTCTTTCCGTCAGACTCGGTAGATTCATAATATGTCATTATTATATGTATACGTTATGTCATGTCTGTATATTATAACAAAAAATGCAATAAAATATGTATTTTCAATAATTTACAACGTGTAAAGTGTTTTTTTTTCACATTTTAACATGCGAGCAATTGCGGTTATATTTTGTATGGGGTGCGCTTGTTAAAAAAATTAGAGATGGGGTCTCGTTACGTTTTTTTTTGGGGAAAATTACACGATTTTTAACAAACGCACCGCATACAAAAATCGTTAGTGCAGCATCATTGTTCACATTATAATTGAAATGGGAACAATATTGCTGCATTAACGAACCAAAAAAAAAAAAAAATGTTTGTTTTTTTTTTTTTATATTTTTTTTTAAATATATATATATTTTTTTTTAAAAGAAAAAAAAAACTTTTTTCACTGTAGTGTTGGTATCGTTGGAACGGCCATGCTCTGGCCGATCCAACCATACCAAACTTTAACCCCTAGCTGCCACGGATCGGGAGATAGGGAGTTCCAATGAACTCCCTATCTCCACCGTTGGTGGCAGTTAGGGGTTAACTCTAGGACTGGCGTCATCGTGCTACGCACGATGACGCCAGTCCTCAGGGGGAGTTCCCGGAGGCTTGGCCGACATCCAAGATGTCGGCCAGCTCCGGGAAAGGATCGCGAACCGGCGTTTTTCAGCGCCGATTCGCGATCCGGCTCCCCAGGGGTTAATGCCAGGCACCATTTGGAAGGGCAGGCTGTGCCCTTCCAAATGATGCCTGGGTTAACCCCCGCAACGCCGCCGATCGGGAGGGAGAGAGGTCCGAAGGACCTCCCCCCCTCCCTTTCAGGCGCCTCCTCCGCACATGCGGGGGGGGCGCCTGAATTAGGTGTCATCGCGCTGCCGCGATGACACCTAATTTCAGCGGCTGCGGTTCCGGATGCTGGGCTGACATCGAGGATGTCAGCCCGCACCGGGGGGGGCCAGCGATCGGCCGGAACCCGGCCGAACGCTGACCCCAAAGGGAGGACGCGCTGAGCGCGTCCTCCGCATACCAGCAGACATGCGGAGGACGCGCTGAGCGCGTCCTCCGCATCGAAGTGGTTAAGCAAACTGTTTTGCTAATTTATTCACTGCCTTCGTCTGCGGTGTCGGCTTTTTCCGGCTGTTGCTCTGCGTGTGATCGGCTCCTGCTCGGGTTTTTCCGGCGTCTTTGGCGGGTTAATCCAGATGTTTTTGTGGGTTTTCGGCATGCATTCACCGGGTTTTCGGCAGCTTTTCCCTGCACTTCGACAGCTCTGTGGTGCTTCCTGAATACACCGCAGGGTCGCCGAAATGGGATTGACGAATCGGCCTGAATTGAAGAGAACGAAAAGTCACCATACGTGCGGTGACTTTTTGATTCTCTTTGAATTACCCTGATAGATTTCTGTCCAAGGATCCACCGGGTCATCTGCATACAAACTATGATTTAACATGTCTTTAACATATAGGTTATTTTGCACCACAACAGACCAAGGAGATACAATTTCCCACTAAATACAATTAGTCAGTATGTTGATTTTACTTGTATGGATTAATGGAAACAAATTAAGAACAATGGTCTTTTCTTATGATTCTTTTAATACATTCCTGGTGAGTTACTCCACCATAGAGTTGACCTGACCCCTTTATGGTCAGATGACAAAAAAATACTCCAAAAACACAAATTAGCCCCTTTCTACTTTTCTGTTGACAAACTCCCCAGCTCTGTTTTTGTTTTATTTTTTCTTCTTTTTATAACTCCCCCTTCTCCTGCTCATTTTCTATCAGGTCTATTCACTAAAAAGGTGAAACTCCGGAGACTTGGCAGAAGAGAGCAATCTAGACCAAATAACAGATTTGGAAAGTGCGAAAAATGGGAGGATATTTCTGGTATTGCTATTTGATCTAGCATTTTCGCTTCTGCTGCCAATTCCCCTGAGTTTCACCTTTTTAGTGAATAGACCTGTATGGCTTGGCTTTACTATCCTAAATATGTGTAAATATGTATATTTCTACCTTATTCGGCACACACTATCAGGGTTATTCAGAGAGCGGTGAAAAGCAGGAGACTGACTGGAGAATTGAAAATTCTAGGTCAAAATAGACTATTTGGAAAGTGAGATGAATGGGAGAATTTTTCTGATTCGGATATTTTGACATATAATTTTCCATTCTCCAGTCATTCTCCTGCTTTTCACCTCTCTTTGAATAACCCTGTATGACTCCAGGAGGGACAGTAAAAGGGTTATTTACTAGGCACCTTCATTTTATCTTTTTTCCTATGAGTTCTGCATACTGCAGGGAAGCACTTTCACATACTTTCCATTAGCCTGTAAAGGCTATGCATGTCTTGGTAAATTATACAGGATTTCTCACTGTGCATTTATAAACAAAGTGTGTGTGTGTGTGGTGTTTCTGTACGAACAATAAAAATATGGAATTATCTTCCTCAAGATGTTATGTTCGATTCAGTTGATAAAGGTTAGGATGCTTTGCGAGTAAAATATTATATATATATATAATTATAGAGATATAAAAATTTAAATTTGTAGCGCATTGCTCGCTGATCCAGAGAGAAATCTGATTGCAACTATGGAATTGAGAAGGAATTTTTTTCACTATTTTGTACACGATTGGAAAATGCACCAAGTGGGGTTTTTAGTCTTCTTTTAGATCAACAGCAGCCATAGGGATATGTGGTTGGTTGAACCTGATGGATCTTGGTAATTTTTCAACCTTTGCTATCAAGGTTATTCAGAGAAAGGTGAAAACCAGGACAAGAGTACAATTTAGACCATATAGCCAATTTGGAAAGTGATATACCGTATTTTTCGCTCCATAAGACGCACTTTTCTCCCCCCAAAAAGTGGGGGGAAAAGTGGGTGCGTCTTACGGAGCAAATGCCTCAGCTCACCTGCCGCCGCCGCGTTCAGCTCCCTCTGAGCGTGCGTCCGGCGGCAAGGAGCTTGTGCACTCGCCTGGGGGAGCCACGTGACCGCGAGATCGCGGTCACGTGGCTCCCCCAGGCAAGTGCCCAAGCTTCCTGCCGCTGCACGCACGCTCAGAGGGAGCTGAAAGCGGCGGCAGGTGAGCTGAGGCATATCTATGAGCTGCTGGGGCAGTATCCATGTGTGAGCTGGGGCATTATCCATGTGTGAGCTGGGGCATTATCCATGTGTGAGCTGGGGCATATCCATGTGTGAGCTGGGGCATTATCCATGTGTGAGCTGCTGGGGCATATCCATGTGTGAGCTGCTGGGGCATATCCATGTGTGAGCTGCTGGGGCATATCCATGTGTGAGCTGCTGGGGCATATCCATGTGTGAGCTGCTGGGGCATATCCATGTGTGAGCTGCTGGGGCATATCCATGTGTGAGCTGCTGGGGCATATCCATGTGTGAGCTGCTGGGGCATATCCATGTGTGAGCTGCTGGGGCATATCCATGTGTGAGCTGCTGGGGCATATCCATGTGTGAGCTGCTGGGGCATATCCATGTGTGAGCTGCTGGGGCATATCCATGTGTGAGCTGCTGGGGCATATCCATGTGTGAGCTGCTGGGGCATATCCATGTGTGAGCTGCTGGGGCATATCCATGTGTGAGCTGCTGGGGCATATCCATGTGTGAGCTGCTGGGGCATATCCATGTGTGAGCTGCTGGGGCATATCCATGTGTGAGCTGCTGGGGCATATCCATGTGTGAGCTGCTGGGGCATATCCATGTGTGAGCTGCTGGGGCATATCCATGTGTGAGCTGCTGGGGCATATCCATGTGTGAGCTGCTGGGGCAAATCCATGTGTGAGCTGGGGGACCGTATCCATGAGCTGGGGCAATATCCATTATTACACTATTTGATTCAGAATATTTATTTTCCTGTTAACCTCCTCTAAAAACTAGGTGCGTCTTATGGAGCGAAAAATACGGTAAATGGGAGAATTTTTCTGGTTTGGCTATTTTGACCTAGAATTTTCACTTCTCCAGTCATTCTCCTGGTTTTCACCTTTCTCTGAATAACCCCCTATGTATCTCTCTTGATTCAGTTCCTGCAGGCCTCTATTCTCAAACGTTTCTCCTGCACTTTTCCTACCTCAATTTGGAGAACTGTATCGGACGAAGTTAAACCATCTTGTTTTCTGCAGGCACACTTAGAACATGATCTTCCATGTTTCCAACCCATACGTTCTTAGACACGTTTATCAAGGTTACTCATTAAATACTAACTGCGGTGAAACCTAGGTCACTGTTCCATACTTGTCAAAGTTGTACAAGGCGTACAATGAAGGATGCCTCTTTTAAAATCTTTAAAATCGACAAAGTATATTCATTGTTGTTGCAAACAACGGTACAACTGAGAAATGGAGAATAGCTACAGCTGACTCATTCAATGGAAGAACACTAGTACTCTTGTACGCTGTTGTTTGCAGCAGCTTCATTTGTCTTTTGTTGATTTTGCTTTTCTGAACCGCCAAAGGTTTGTATTTATTGTTGCGGTTATTTACTTTGTTTGAAATTACGGTAAACTTCATTGTAGCAGTGCTTGGTGACGAACACCTTTTTATATGGGCTATTCAGAAAGCCCCACAATTTCAGTCAAGTCTGATTGCTTCAGGACTCCGCCCCCTTCGCTGCGGAGACCCTGTGACGTCTGGGGGATGTATTTTGCACCATATTTCACTGTCAATTCTTCGGTACTTGGTGAATTGACAGCTTTCTGAATAGACAAACTGTGATTCGGTGTTTATTGAATAAAAGGGTTTGAATAACCCTTTAAGTGTTCTGACTCGATCACACCTCTGTGTGTTTTTAGGGTTTTGTGACTTTGAGCTTGCACCAACCTGTGTAGTCTCATTAACGTAATGTTTCTGGATGGTATTGTTTACAATGGCTAGCGACAACCCAGCATGAGATTACACAACAGATTTTTATAGGCTGGAACCCTTAATGTTTAGCACCACCGTTCATGCCACGTTCCAAGGCATTTAGATCAAGTGTCTTTCCCATAATGTGATAGGCAGTCTTGGGCTAGAGATCCAATCCTAAGTAACAACCATATTACCATATTTACTTTTCATGCAGAGGTTTTTTTTCTTGACATTCTTACTATGCAGCCAGAATGGTTTGTACCAGTGTCGGTCTGGTGTGGTGGGGGTTTGATGCCTTCACACAAGATTGTCAGTCTTGCTAGCCAGCCCAGTGATTACTGAGGTCATGGTGGGCAGCCAACTGTGTTTCTTGCCAAAAAATAATTGGGCGCACACAGACCTATTCTTATTTTCTATAGGTATCGTTTGAAAACTGCATTGTTATTGCAGTATTTCATTAGGACCACTAAATAAACCAATAAGCTTATGGTTATTGTAATATTTGCATATGTATATCCTAACCAATCATATGCCAGTGTTCAAATTTGTCTGACTGTTGCACTGGTGGAGTCAGTTGGCAGTTGGCCTCTCTGTGAGCAACAGTCATTCAGCAGCTCTGCTATGTTATAATAAAACCAGCACCACACTCATCCTTAATTCTGCATCCGAGTGTCATTGGTACAAACACCTCAGCAGCACAAAAACCAAACATTACAGATATTACATGCAGGGTTATTCAAAGAAAGTTGAAACTTTGGAGAACTTTGAGACGTGAAAATTCTAGGTCAAAATAGCTGATTTGGAAAGTGAGATAAATGGGAGATTTTTTTTTGGTTTGGCTATTTTGACCTAGAATTTTCACTTCTCCAGTCAGTCTCCTGACATTCACCTTTCTTTGAATAGACCTGCTAGAATTTTCACTTCTCCAAAAGTTCTCCGGAGTTTCACCTTTCTTTGAATAACCCTGATAGTTACATAAGCTGGAAAATAAAAAAAGACTTGTGTCCATCGGGTTCTGCCTTTCACACATAACCTAGTGCTGTTGATGCAAAAGAAGGCAAAAAACGCAGTCTGAACTGCTCGCCATATAAGCAACATACTGGAGAAAAAATCGGATTACCCCCATGGATCAAGCAGCTTTTAACCACAATTTAAATTTTATAACACTTAATATGTTTTTGCAGCAAGTCATCCAGTCGTTGTTTAAAAGTCCGTACCGTCTCTGACCCAACCACCTCAACAGGCAGAGAATTCCACAGCTTTATTGTTCACACTGTAAAATAACCCTTTCTATGCCTTAGGCTGAATTTATTTTCCTCCAATGAATAGTCCTATTAAGTTTCCAGACAATGGTTTATAATGGCCCCGTATATATTTATATAAGGTTATCAGATCCCCTCTAAGGCGCCGTTTCTCTAAACTAAACCGGTTTAAGCTTGTTAGTCTTTCCTCATGACTTAAACCTTCCATTCCCCTTATTAATTTAGTCGCCCATCTCTGCACTTTTTCTAACACTAGAATATCCTTTAAGACAGGTGTCTAAAATTGCACGGCACATTCAAGGTGCATCTTACCATTGATTTTATAAAGGGATAAAAAGAATAATTTTACCCCGAGAGTGAATTCCTCTTTTAATTAGGGATGCACCGATACCGAGTACCGATACTTTTATTTTATGTCGTGTGACTGCTTTTCAATAAGAACAGACCTCATATAAAAATGCCCCCAGCTCACATGTATATATCCCCCCGAGATATATAGATATATATATATCTATCTATTATTCAATAGGCCGTGTTAGTCCAGATGCCAAAATTACGAGTATAGCCGTACGTAGTGATACCTTTTTTTATTGGACTAACGTTACATTTAAAAGACAAGCTTTCGAGAGTAGATCTCTCGAAAGCTTGTCTTTTAAATGTAACGTTAGTCCAATAAAAAAAGGTATCGCTACGTACTGCTATACTCGTTACATACATACACACAGATTGCACCCCCAGCTCACATTGCCAGGCTCCGAGCGCTCTTCCTCATTCAGTGTCCGCCGGCAACGGGTTGCAGCCCGGCTTTGCCAGCGGACACTGAAGGAGGAAGAGCGCTCGGAGGGAACGTCTGCCCCACAATGGCTTTTCATATCCTTTTCAAATTTTTATCATTTTTATCATTTTTCATATTTTTTATTTCCCATAGTTCCTTTATTTTTTTTCTTTCTAAGTCCGTCAAGAAAAACTGACCGTGTGGTGTCTACAATATCTTCCGTCAGTACGTCTGTCCGTTATGCACGGGCGCACTGCGCTCAGACTGCGTTCATCTGACATTCGCCTAAGGGTATAAATGTATTTATCTTTATCACCTTTACTGTTTTGGACACAAAGGTCGGTTCTGCATGTATGTGAATAAAGCGGGCCCCATTTGAAATTATGTAAGCTAAGAGACACTAACAACATTTCTGTAAAAGATAAAATATATATATATATATATATATACGCACACCGATGCAGGTATATAGTCAAGCACCCTCCTTTTTCCTTGGCCTTTGTATTCTTTTCCCTAGCGCCTAATCTGCCTGTACTATGCTATAACAGGTACACTTTCAAGTTCTTGGCATAGTTCGGCACCTTTTGAGGATTGAAATTGTTTCTACAGTGATTTTTACTTTTTTAATAGAATGAAGAACTTGCCTTCTTTTGTGATGAATACCTTTTTATATTTGTATATTCATAAGTTTGGTTTTCACTTTTCTTCTTATTCATATTGGTTTTACAGCTTTCCATTACAATACCTTCTAATGATATCTAGCCATGAATTACAAGAATATTATTCAATTAACGAAGAATATAAAACTTATCTTATGGCCTTTTGTTACTGGTTTATAATGTTGCAAGTGTTACGTGGTTAACCCGGCTTGTTATGCGTTAACAGCATAAGGGTGTATTTCTGGACATATCAATTCACCTTTGCTCCTGTAGAAAATTCAATATACAAGTCATCATGTTTTCATACTCCTTTTCCATATCTCTGTTAAGGTTTTTTTTTTTTTTGCATTGGCATACATATTTTTGCTGAGTCACTAGTGACATCCCCTTTTTTGTTTGTTTTAAGAAGTGTTTGTTCTCCAGTGATCCTGTGATTCATTAGCTATTTTACTTGTTAATTTGGGAAAAGAAAAACCAAGAAATTCTATATTGAATAATTGTTTAAAATGTTTTTTTAATTGTATAATTAGCTACAAGTCCATTTTTTCTATTGTTCTGATAACATATGCCCCTGGGGTGATTTATTCTTTGTTAATGGAGCCTGTCAAAGGAGGCAATTTATACAATGCTAAACCTGCATCCATAGATAAACATACTTGAATGCTTTTTCATTGCTTTTGCTTCAGTTTTTGTCAGGAAAACCTACCTTTTTCAGAAGAACGAACTATGTCCATGACCGTTGCCCTCTATATTTTTATTTCTAGCTGCAAAAACGTCTGTTTAAAAAAAAGGATCTGGTCTTTACCCCCATCCCGAGCTGTGTAAATGCCTATTCTAACTACATTCGTTTGGTGCTATAGTGTGTTTTGTGGATATGTTTTTTTTATATTTTGCATGTGTTGAAAATACAGTTGTGTTCAAAATTATTCAACCCCCAATGCTGTAAAGGGTTTTAGGGAATTTAGTGTACATTTGTAATTGTATTCAGAATGAAATCCTACAAGGACTTTTTAAAGAACCATATGCAACTAAAATGACATCAATTGGTTTTGTAATACAGTAGTAAATGTTTCTTTTGTGAATTCTTCATTGACACAATTATTCAACCCCTTAAAGACTACCACTCTGAAGAACAGAGGTTCATTCAAGTGTTTTCAATCAGGTATTGAAAACACCTGTGGATGTCACGGAGCAGCAATAAAGCATAATAAGCACCAATTAGGCAGCTTTAAAATGACTGTGATACTCAGCTCCTTCTAGACATTTACTGGTGTGGTTACAAACATGGTGAAGTCAAGAGAATGGTCCAGGAAGACAAGAGAAGAGGTGATTACTCTTCACAGGAAGGGCAATGGCTATAAGAAGATTGCAAAGATGTTAAACATACCAAGAGAGACCATAGGAAGCATCATTCGCAAATTCAAGGCAAAGGGCACTGTTGAAACGCTACCTGGTCGTGGCAGAAAGAAGATGCTGACTTCGACTGCTGTGCGCTACCTGAAGCGTAGAGTGGAGAAAAGTCCCCGTGTGACTGCTGAGGAACTGAGAAAAGATTTGTCAGATGTGGGTACTGAAGTTTCAGCTCAGACAATACGGCGCACACTGCGTAATGAAGGCCTCCATGCCAGAACTCCCAGGCACCCCCTTGCTGTCTCCAAAGAATAAGAAGAGTCGACTGCAGTATGCCAAAAGTCATGTGGACAAACCACAGAAGTTTTGGGATAGTGTTCTGTGGACTGATGAAACAAAATTAGAACTGTTTGGGCCCATGGATCAACGCTATGTTTTGGAGGAGGAAGAACAAGGCCTATGAAGAAAAGAACACCTTGCCTACTGTGAAGCATGGTGGGGGGTCAATCATGCTTTGGGGCTGTTTTGCTTCTGCAGGTACAGGGAAGCTTCAGCGTGTGCAAGGTACCATGAATTCTCTTCAGTACCAGGAGATATTGGATGACAATGTGATGCAGTCCGTCACAAACCTGAGGCTTGGGAGACGTTGGCCCTTTCAACAGGATAATGATCCCAAGCATACCTCCAAGTCCACTAGAGCATGGTTGCAGATTAAAGGCTGGAACATTTTGGAGTGGCCATCGCAGTCACCTGACTTAAATCCGATTGAGAACCTCTGGTGGGACTTAAAGAAAGCAGTTGCAGTGCGCAAGCCTAAGAATGTGACTGAACTGGAGGCTTTTGCCCATGACGAATGGGCGAAGATACCCGTAGATCGCTGCAAGACACTTGTGTCAAGCTATGCTTCACGTTTAAAAGCTGTTATAACTGTAAAAGGATGTTGTACTAAGTACTAAGATTGAATGTCACTTGGGGGTTGAATAAAACTGATAATGATGTGAGCACAGAAAAGACATTTGTGGTTATTTCATTATAAATGTTATGTTATATTTGTCTGACCTACACGTGCCTCTTTGATTTAATTGTAAGCAAGATGACTGAATGATCAAAATCAATGTCAAACTGGCCAAAACACTCAATTTCAGTGGGGGTCGAATAATTTTGAGCACAACTGTAGATATCTATCTCTGTAATGAAAAAGAGATTTAAAATAAATTATAAATCTCCACAAAAGTGTAGAGGAAAATAAGTCCCGATGAAAGGCATTTCATACATCTGGGCGAGACGGAGGCTTCTTCCCAAGCATACCCCATTTGCCTCAATACCATATTCTTTTCATTTAGTGCACTAGAATATAAAAGGTAACATGATTATTCTTTGACAAAAGGAGATAGATAGGCGCTGATGGAAGACTTTAGGTGGGGATAACAGGTCCCAATGCTGCTGTCCTCTTGGTGGGGTTGTCCTTGTCCAGTACAACCAAGGAATGGATGCGGGAGAAGTAAGTGTAGCGCAAAGGGAAATGCAGATCTTGGTTGATGGCTTGCTCTTCTAACCAGACCTCAAGAAAACAGGAGAAAACTTTCATGGTGCAGAATGTAACACTCTCAAGATGTATATCACGTATTATGGTCTCACTCACATTCTTCTGAGCCAGCCGGCTCCGGGGTCTTGCGCCTTAGGGTAGTTATTGGCCACCCAATCGCCCTCTTTAGGTCTTGACAATTTCTTAAAAAGAAATACATGCCATAGTGCAGACTGTATTCATGAGTATAGCGTACATTGAGATAAAGAATCACTCACGTGGTTCAGGACCTCAATCCAGGTCCGAGGAATATGCGCGTAGGTAGTTTGTTTAATGGGTACAACTTCCATCATAGAAACCCATATCCGTCGAAAAAGTTGCAGATATCCAGCAGTGGGTAAAATAAAATACGTTTTATTCCATAAAAACATGCCAAGACGCGTTTCACCTGGGGTGTAATATCCTTAAGGCTTCATCAGTTGGCTGATTATTCTTTTGTTTGTCTTTATAGGATGGAAGGGTTATAGAAGACCGAATGCAAAATATTTTTGGAAGTTATTCCATGTATTGAATGCTAATACAACCTGTGTCTGAAACCTCCATTTTTTTTTTTTTAAAGGGATACGTAAGGGTTAAACAGGAGGGGGAGAAGCAGAGATTCAACTTTTTATATTCTTTTAAAACTCAGCTTTGTATCCAGTGCATTTACAATTCTCCAGACATTACATGCTGCTGGCTAATTGCAAGTGCGCACGTTTGTTAAGGTTGCAAGGTCGGCCATGTTTGGACATTACTTTGCTGTGCCCTCTCTCTGAGGTAGTATGTAAAATACTTACGAACCATGAAGAAGATCCATTACCTATCAAAGCAATTTCTCTTTTTGCCTACTGCTGCATATGAATTATACATACTGCAGGGATGCATTACAGTTGCACTGCCCTTCAACAAGAACACATACTATATATCAGTGAAACCATGGAGGGTCTGACAACTGTAGTGTATATGTATCTTTCACCCTTCCTCAAAGTACTGAATTCATTGTTCATAAAGCAGGCACTCTCTGTTTGAGTTAAACTTAACAGGTCCCTCATTAACATTACATGTTGAAGTCACTATTTCAGCCGAGCCACAAACTTTGCGACTCTAGTTTACAGCAGGCAGCCTTTAAAAGCAAGCACTTGAAATATGTGCTATAGGAAAATTTAATTGGCGACCAAAATAATAGCCAGCTATTCCATGGTCACTTGTTGGCCTCATGTCGAACCAGTATGAAATTAATAAAACTGCTCAAAAAACTTGTTTAATTGATTCTTGCAAAATCATTTGATGGATAAGTAGTCCCAGAGATTCCTTACTGACCTCTAGTCCACTGCAAAATCTACTGTCTACTCTGGCCACCTGCTAAAAGAAAAAGGGGAAACCACTAGTTCCCAGTCACTGCATTAACAAGCTTGTGTGGGCTTGTGCAGGGTTGCGCTTGTTTCCATGGAGTCCTATGGACTCCATGAGACGACACCAATGGAGGCACACAATATTTTTTTTTTCCCTTCACAACACTTCTATAGTGGCTCTCTCAATAACACATGGATTTTATACTTTAGCGCCTCCCTGTTACCAGATTGATTTGATCATTTAGGCTGTTGAATTCATTACCCCTTATACTACTTGTTTTATGTATATTTTTCTTGTCATTTGGGACAAAAAAGTCTAAAGTCACACAGTAAATGTGTAAGAAGACATGGGTTAAAAATTACGAGCAACCTAATAAATATTTGAGATATCTACTATATTGAGTAAATGTATAGATTTCACCAACCATAAGCTAACATGTTCAAATTTGGAGCCTGGTTATGGATTAAAGGCTAACTATATAATAGACTTTATGATGAGTAAAATGAGGACGGTTACAGAGTGGCTAGTATTTCATCCCTTTTCCCTCCATTTCAACCCCGGAGTATTCCTGAATGTCCTCTAACTTTGTCAAGAGGAAATAATATTGAGAAAGAAGGGGGGGGGGAAAAATAATGTATACAATACATGAAGTGACTTGGTGGCTTTTTGGGAGGAATATTTGGGGCTTAAGTTTAAACTTATTATTATTTGTAAAAATCATAGTGTATTTCACCACAGTACATTGTTTGTTCAGAACGCTACAGTTACAACTAGATTCCAAGTCAGGTGTAAACATAAAACCAGAACTGTTGTAAACTTACCAGAATCGTTCAAGTCTATGGAGTTAGGTTTACTCCTGATTTGGGGCCCTGTTCCCTACCTAACGCTAAAATGGTGACATAACAAGGAAAATCTGTGCCTGCAGTTTCCCCCTACCGTCCTTATTTTAGCATTGGATTCCCGGGGCTAGCGCTACATCGGCACATTGCTCCGGAACTAACCTCAGGATTACACGCAGTAGTGCTTCTACATCGCCGTGCGTATCACCTACTGGGGTTCATAGGACTCCGTGGAAGGTTGCGTTTCCGGGCCACGAGCCCTGCGCAATCTTGCTCCTACAAGATCGTGGAGGGAGACTGGGAACTATTTCTCCCCCAGTCTCACTCTGCTTGCGGCGACAAGAAGTGGCGTATTGGGACACCAATCTCGCCGCAGGATGCACAAAGTACAGTAAGCTCGCGAAAGCTAGCGGAGTCACCGATGCTCTGAGTTTTTCACGTGTTTAGCGTCAGGGAGGTAATTCGAATGGCATGCGTTAAAGTCACTTATCCTAGCGCAAACACTTACACATTCGAATGCTACAGTTAAGAGTACACTATGGAATTTAGGCCTTAGTGTTTAAACCACACAGTAATATTTACCTCTGTTTTTAGGTGTGCTTAAAAACGTAATTATGAGTAATCCTTTTCATCGACTCGTGGAAGCCCTTGACCCCATACAACCCGAAAATAAGTTTTATAATCTCAGCAAGTTGGGAGACCCGAGATATGGTATGTACCATGCAATTACACTGTTAAGCTTGATCTGCATGCAGAACTTTTCCATCAATATAAACCTATGTTTCTCTTTCATGTGTATGAAATATATATTTTTTTTTTACTGCACTGACCCTATTTAAATGTGTTTTAATGGTACATTGCATCTGAAAAGTGACCACAAAATTTTTATTTTGTGGAAAATTGCAAATTATTCCAAAATGAGTGAAATGTATAGTTTAAAATTTCTACTCTTTAGGCCTAAAATTTGCAATTCTCTTCAATTCATATATTACTAAATAATCCCTGTAAACATTAAATAAGTGGTGGCTATGATCTTCATGCGTGTGACATCCAGAATGTGTCCCCAAATGTAAAGCACCTTGGAATTGTTTTCCAAACACAGAAAGATGGCGCTCCAGCTATATTATTATACATGTAGTAACACTTTTGGGCCAGAAGGGGTGTTCTGTCACATAAGCTTACTGTCTCTAAAATGTATTTTGTGAAGGGTACATCAGGGCCTATGATTACATACAAGATGGCCTAGAACCCCTGCACTATCAAATTGTTTTCCCATAAAACCACTGCCAGGACCGAGGGATTTATAGAAAACAACTTTCCATAAATGCCTTGGTCCTGGCAGTGGTTTTATGGGAAAACGATTTGATAGTGCAGGGGTTCTAGGCCATCTTGTATGTAATCATAGGCCCTGATGTTACTGTTGAAAATGTATAGACAAGAATATGAGATTATGATCAAGAATAACAATATCCCGAAAATAATCTGAATTATGAAATTAACATTACAACGAAGTTCACAATGTACGACATTCAAGTCCATTTTGGTCCACTGGGTGATGCTCCTTTTTGTTGTCTAATGCTTAGGTAGTCCGCTTCACCTTGTGTAATGTCTCTACAGATCGCTTGCCATACTCCATCAGAGTCCTCCTCGAGGCAGCTATCAGAAACTGTGATGAATTCTTAGTGAAGCAAAAAGATGTTGAAAACATCTTGGACTGGAAGGTCACCCAGCATCAGAATGTGGAGGTCCCATTCCGACCAGCACGAGTTATCCTGCAAGATTTCACGTAATGAACATTTTTTTTAAAAAAAATAAATAAAATTTTTGTTTTGTTAGCTGAGTTTTGAGTTGGACAATTTTTTTTCCGAATGCAGTATTTGGGGATCAATATTTATTATTTAACAAACAGTTCTAGGATCCCATGTAGCCCCAAGAAAGCGATAATTCGAACAATAAAGTATGTACAATTTTTAGGTGTATGTAATGAAATGCTTGGATACTGGATTTTGTAAGTTTTCCTCCAAAAAGTGTCTGACTTGCATATAAAACTTCATATTACGCAACCATGACAAATGCCTAATTTCTGTGCGAGCAAGCAAGTTTCCTCTTTCTTTACTGTTTGCTTTCCTACTATGAAGATACGTTACAATGCATAGGTATTCGATTGGGTGAAATTAATGCTTTATGTTTGGGGTATGGGGTTTTAGGGTAGCTGTGCCATATTGTTAGATTGGAGGACCTGCCTTTCTAGTTGTGAGGACTGAAACTCCTGTAATTCTCTGGGTGACGGGTTAAAGTCCTCTGCAACATGAAGTAATGGCCTTTTAGCCATTATTTAGCCCACTTTGCAAAAGCATCTTTTTCTCTAGAGCAGTGTTTCCAATAGGGATGCACCGATAACACTTTTTTAAGACCGAGTACAAGTACCAATACTTTTATTTAATATCATATGCCCGCTTTTCAATAAAAACAGACCCTTATAAAATGCCCCAGCTTATACATATATACATATATTGCCCCAGCTCACATATGTATTGCCCCACAACTCACATATATATATATATATTGCCCCACAACTCACATATATATATATATATTGCCCCAACTCACATATATATATATTGCCCCAACTCCATATATATTGCCCCAACTCCATATATATTGCCCCAGCTCACACATATATATATATTGCCCCAGCTCACACATATATATATATTGCCCCAGCTCACACATATATATATATTGCCCCAGCTCACACATATATATATATATTGCCCCAGCTCACACATATATATATTGCCCCAGCTCACACATATATATATTGCCCCAGCTCAAATATATATATATATATATTGCCCCAGCTCATATATATATATATATATTGCCCCCAGCTCAAATAAATCTATATATTGCCCCCAGCTCAAATATATATATATATGGGGGGGGGTGCGGCGCTTCCCAGTGTAGAAAAGGTAACAGAATTAATTACCCAATAAAACGTATCGTAGGACTTCAATTGATGGGATGGTGAATACCTCAAAAGAAGAAAATAACAATAGTGCAAGATTGTTTAAATAACAACAAATTAGGAGATATGGCAGTTCTCACTCACACTTGAAAGAGCCTCGCCCGGCTCTGGCAATCTTCGCCCGTGGGTAGAATTCAAATGGGCCCTCCCACTGGCCACTTCAATAGATGAGGGTATGCAAAGAGTATAGATAGATGTTAATTCTCAACACATAGGAGAAGGAGAGAATGGTAATAACATCGGGTGATACCGTAAATACTTGCAGAAATTGATTTTATAATATGTCAGACCACTCACGTGTTCAGGAGCCGTCAGGGCTCAAGTGGAGGTGCCCAAAGGTTGTTTTAAGTGTTTAAGATATCTTGCAAACCTGGCATGTTAGTGGGTTGAGTGGACATGTTTGAGAATGACGGGTCTAAGACGGGTCTTGTTGTAACTGTATCTTCTGTTTCTAATACCTGCTGATAGTGACCCAGTTTTCTGAGCTGTTCTAATATATAAAATCAGTGTGAATATTCACAAAATCAGGTAAGACTATAGGGTCTATTCACTAAAAGGTGAAACTCGGGAGAATTGGCAGAAGAGAACAATCTAGCCCAAAAAGCCGATTTGGAAATGATATAAATGGGAGAATTTTTCTGGTTTGGCTATTTTGACCTAGAATTTTCACTTTTCCAGTCATTCTCCTGCGTTTCACCCTTTAGTGAATAGACCTGTATATAAATTGTTTCAGAATTTTGTCGGGTATTTTACGATTTCTTTCTTCATCTGTTACAGTGGTGTGCCTGCAGTAGTGGACTTTGCTGCTATGCGGGATGCAGTGAAGAGACTGGGAGGTGACCCAGAGAAAATAAATCCAGTTTGTCCAGCAGACCTTGTCATTGATCACTCCATCCAAGTTGATTTCAACAGAAGGTGAGACTGTTCCAAAATGCATTATTTAATCCCCAATGATGCTTTCCCGAGTTTTTTCATATATATATGTACTGTGCAAAATTTTTAGGCAGGTGTGAAAAAATGCTGTAAACAAAGATTGCTTTCAGAAATATAAATAATGATTTGTTTATTTTTGTCAATTTGTAACAAGTGAGCGAACAAAAGAAAAATCTAAATCAAATCAATATTTGGGGTTACCTTTTGCCGTCAAACGAGCATCAATTCTCATCGGTACACTTGCACAAAGTCAGGGATTTTGTAGGATTATAGTCAGGTGTATGATCAACCAATTCTACCAAACAGATGCTAATGATCATCAATGTCACACGTAGGTTGAAACCCAGGCATGAACTGAAACAGAAACAGCTGTGTAGGAGGCTTAAAACTGGGTGAGGAACAGCCAAACTCTGCTACCAAGGTGAGGTTGTGAAAGACCGTTTCATGTCACGGCAAGATTGAGCACAGCAACCAGACACAAGGTAGTTATACCGTATCAACAAGGTCTCTCCCAGACTAAGATTTCAAAGCAGACTGGGGTTTCAAGATCTGCTGTTCAAGCTCTTTTGAAGAAGCACAAAGAAACGGGCAACGTTGAGGACCGTAGACGCAGTGGTCGGCCAAGGAAACTTAGTGCAGCAGATGAAACACACATCAAGCTTATTGCCCTTCGAAATCAGAAGATGTCCAGCAGTGCCATCAGCTCTGAACTGGCAGAAACCAGTAGGACCCAGGTACAGCCATCTACTGTCTGGAGAAGTCTGGCCAGAAGTGGTCTTCATGGAAGAGTTGCAGCCAAAAAGCCATACCTCTGACGTGGGAACAAGGCCAAGCGACTAAAGTATGCACGAAAACCTAGGAACTGGGGTGCAGAAAAATGTCAGCAGGTGCTCTGAACTGATGAGTCAAAATTTGAAATATTTGGCTGTAGCAGAAGGCAGTTTGTTCGTCGAAGGGCTGGAGAGCGGTACAATAATGAGTGTCTGCAGGCAACAGTGAAGCATGGTGGAGGTTCCTTGAACATTTGGGGCTGCATTTCTGCAAATGGAGTTGGAGTTTTGGTCCGGATTAGTGGTGTTCTCAATGCTAAGAAATACAGGCAGATACTTAACCGTCACGCAATACCATCAGGGAGGCGTATGATTGGTCCCAGATTTATTCTGCAGCAGGACAACGACCCCAAACATACAGCCAAAGTCATTAAGAACTATCTTCAGTGTAAAGAAGAACAAGAAGTACTGGAAGTGATGGCATGGCCCCCACAGAGCCCTGATCTCAACATCATCGAGTGTGTCTGGGATTACATGAAGAGACAGAAGGATGTGAGAAAGCCTACAACCACAGTGGATCTGTGGTTAGTTCTCCAAGATGTTTGGAACAACCTACCAGCCGAATTCCTTCAAAAACTGTGTGCAAGTGTACCTAGAAGAATTGCTGCTGTTTTGAAGGCAAAGGGTGGTCACAGCAAATATTGATTTGATTTAGATTTCTCTTTTCTTCATTCACTGCATTTTGTTCATTTATGAACATAAATGTGTAACACTTCCATTTGTGAAAGCATTCTTTGTTTACAGCATTTTTTTCACAATACTGTATATTTACAGACTAATGGACTGGGAAAGCTAAATGTAAATTGTAGCTAATCTAAAATTGCCAAACCATGAAAGCTTAAACCTTACAAACTGAGTTTTTCTGAAAAAGAGAAAAATTCCCACTCCTTCAATTTGTGTATGTGTGCTGCGTTACTGAAGTTTTGTTGGCATAGGCATTCATCAAAGTGTTTTCTGCCAGTAACCAAATAGGTTGCAACCGTTATACCAAATTTGATCTAGGTAGCACTATTATATTACAGAGAATAAAAATACCCTCTTTTTGTTTGCATGCCGCCTTCTTCTTATCCCCTCCCTTTCAGGGCCGACAGCTTACAGAAGAATCAGGACCTGGAATTTGAAAGGAATAAAGAACGTTTTGAGTTTTTAAAGGTAAGCCAACAACCTACTATAATCCTTTTAATAAAAGTCCGCCATTTGGTGGGAACCAAAATGTTCTGTCAAAAGCAATACTTTGATACAAAGCCAATGACTTGTTAGAATAACCAGGTAAAATAAAGTGTTTATGTGAAATGATTTAAGGAAGCAATTTTAGTCCTTGTTCTCTCTCTTTAATTTCAGTGGGGTTCTCAAGCATTTCAAAACATGAAAATCATCCCACCAGGCTCTGGCATCATACATCAAGTCAATTTGGAGTACCTAGCAAGAGTAGTGTTTCTTCAGGATGGCTACTACTATCCTGATAGTCTCGTTGGGACAGACTCTCACACCACAATGATTGATGGCCTTGGGGTGCTTGGCTGGGGTAGGTAGAATATCAGCCAGATATGAATGACTTCTGTATCAAACTGTTACCAAAAGTCTACAGACAATGCAAGAAGAGGGTTTGTGGATCTTTGTACGGTATGGTAGTACCAGTAATGCAATATATACATTTTTTTGTACTAGCCTAAATTGCCTCTATTTTTTTTTTTTATTATATTAAATGTCATGCCCTTGTAAGAGCAATATTACAAAGTTGGTGCAAACTTAACCAGAGCTGTTGTGAATTTACCGACACCATTATATTCTATGGAGTTGTTAAGTTTACAACCACTATGGTTAAGTTACCACCAACTTTGTAATATTTCCCTTAGAGTTTTAGTTGTTCACTAACCTTAATTTTCTGTATACAAAAGTCTAGCCCTTTCTTTAAAAATGGTAAACCTATCAAAGATTAAATCAGCATTTTGTATACAGAATGTATTTTGTAAATACTATAAAATCTCACCAGCATCATTCTGTAAATATGGCAGATGTCTAGTTTCTCAGTAGCAAGCTGTCAATTCTTTCCTCTTTTAAAATGTGTCTGCTATCCATAAAATATATTGGAATACGAAAAGTATGCATGTTTGCATGGAAAACTCAAAAGCAAAGGTATGGATCAAACCCATCAATGCCATGCGTCTTTGATCCAATATGGCTGACATAGAGGTATCATGTAAATTTGCAGAGACACATTAATATCTTCAGAAAAACGTATAACGCTCTCTGGTGTACTGAAATTTTTTTATCACTCTGAAGGGTGCCCACACTGATCCCAGGAAGGCCAGCACCATAGACTTGTAAAGACTTGTACCGGCTGGGTGGAGTAGAGGTAACATCACTGCTCTGTGTGGATAGAGCCTGTGGAGTCATGGGCTCGATCCCAGCGAGCAACCTCTCCAGTAAGTGTCCTTGGACAAGACACCTAATGGTACATACTCGCCACCCAGGACATACTTGAAAACGAGAGAAATCTCAATGTATCCTTCCTGGTAAAATCATTCCAAAAAAAAAAAAGCGAATACAGGAATCTGGGACTCCTAAGCTGTTTCAATAAGCACGTTTATTGGGCTGCAAATTGTGGCAACATTCAGCCTTGTCAATGGCCTTTATCAAGTTTACCAGAAGCCAGTGATCTGACACTGACATGCTTGATTGAATGGCCTTAGGAGTGCGGGTTTTCTCTATCCTCATAACACATAAATATCTAGTCCGTGTACGCAAAAGCCTGGAAAGTTTACTTCTATAGATATCGATAAAATCTCACTGGATAGCACTGCATAGGTAATATATAAAGTGACAGGTCTTAATGCATATGTACCTGTAAATGGAATGATGGCATTGAGTGCTAATGATATCTTTGGCACCCTGGATATTTTGGAACAACATGGTCCTTGATGTTCAGATTGTCTTAATTTCTGGGCATCATGGGACATGTATCTTTAAATTCAAACAGCAATTTTTACTACGAAGACCGTGATGGCTAACAAATTCCCCCCAGATGCTTCTATGAGAAAACTGTGTGTGTGTGTGTGTTACACGTAAATTCCTTCAGCTTTTGTATTTAGATATATTTTAGTTACCAAAACTCCTCTTGTCTTAACAGGTGTTGGTGGCATTGAGGCTGAAGCAGTTATGCTTGGTCAGCCAATAAGCATGGTGCTTCCTGAAGTGATTGGCTACAAATTAAAGGGGAACCCTGACCCGCTGGTAACTTCCACAGACATTGTTCTCACAGTGACCAAGGTAACAATAGTGCAAGTGTTGTATTTAGTGCTATATATAGTTATTCATGTTCTTACACACAGAAACATAATCCACTTAAAATTTGTATTTTTCAGTGTGTTTGCTTCTATGTGTGTGATACTGGCCTTCCACTCCCGCTTTCCCAACCCCCTGCTGTCCATCCGAAATGCATCGTACGTCTTATCCATCTTGCCCAACGCTCCGTCTCTGCCACCCTTTCTGTGAATTCTTACATTGGCTCCCCATCCACAGCCGAATTAAATTTAAATTGCACACCGTGACATACAAAGCCCGCAGGAATGCTGTTTCCCACTACCTGTCCTCACTAATCATCAAATACACCCCAGCCCACTCCCTAAGATCCTACAAAGACCTTCTTCTGGCATCCTCCATCACCTATTCACATGCCAGATTGCAGGACTTTTCTCATGCAGCGCCGACCCTATGGAATGCATCAGACTGTCCTCCAATCTGGATTTAAACTCTCCCTACAGACCCTTCTGTTACGGGGTTAGGTGGTAGGCTTCCCTTAACAAAACATCCAACTGACCCAATAACCGTCCTCCTCGCGCTCTCTCTCTCTCTGATTTAACATATCACAGCAGTCCTCCCCTCCTGTTTCTACTCCCTTCACCCATCTACATTGTAAATTCCCACAGGAATAGGGCCCTCAGTCCCTCATGTATCTGTTGGTGAAATCTTGACTTGCATTTTTTTTTTTTTTTTGGGTGTATTGCAGAATTTTCTTGTGTTTACCCACTGTACCTTTTGTACAGTGCTGAAGACTGTTTTGACGCTTAATAAATAATAATAATTAATAGTGTGATCTGTTTTGGATGAGAAGTAAAATTTTTCATTAGGAAGCATTGCAAAGAACTGATTAACACATATATCTGTCACCACTTTGTCTTCCACCCCCTATCACTACCCAACCTAACTCTCCTCTCCTTTTACGCCTTATTCTCCCTGCCAAATGGCTGGGGGACCACCTTTTTCTTGGATCATTGCTGTGTAAAGATGAAGCATGAGTTCCCCAGTGCACACAAGTAATGTAGGTTGGGGGTACCATGATCTGCTTTACTCATTCCTTGAAAGGGCTTGCTGTCCGTGACTGTCCTCTTTGTTGATGCCTTCCCTATGCTCCCTGGCACTGTTCACTTTTTTCTCCCAATTACTGACATACTCTGTACTTGTCTCCCTTTTCTGCCTGTTACTCTCTTTCTCCTCCTGAACCCTAACCCTTTCACTGACACCCTGCCTAACCATTGCCTTCTCACTTCTGAGTGCCAAGTGTATTCGTTATTTTGTTCTTGAACTTGGTGTTCCAGGCTGCCCTGTCACTACCCCACCTGTCACTGATGGCACTGTCCTTCCTGTTTTTTTGCCCTCCCTGTTATTGTCCTCACCATGCTTCCTCTCAGTGTGTTCCTCTGACTACCTGACAAATACTTTGTAATTTTCTCCCGTTTCTGCCCGGTTGCTGCTTTCCTCCTCATCCCTCATACAGACTATCCGATTACCTTCTGCGTGTAATACCGTATATACTCGGGTATAAGCCGACCCGTGTATAAGCCGACCCCCCCCCCCCTACTTTTTCCCAAAAAACCTGTGAAAACTTATTGACTCGCGTATAAGCCTAAGTGGGAAATGCAGCAGCCACTGGTAAATTTCAAAAATAAAAATAGATACCAAAAAATTTAATGGATATTGCCCCAGCTCACACATGGATATTGCCCCAGCTCACACATGGATATTGCCCCAGCTCACACATGGATATTGCCCCAGCTCACACATGGATATTGCCCCAGCTCACACATGGATATTGCCCCAGCTCATGGATAATGCCCCAGCTCACACATGGATATGCCCTAGCTCACACATGGATATGCCCTAGCTCACACATGGATATGCCCTAGCTCACACATGGATATGCCCTAGCTCACACATGGATATGCCCCAGCTCACACATGGATATGCCCCAGCTCACACATGGATATTGCCCCAGCTCACACATGGATATTGCCCCAGCTCACACATGGATATTGCCCCAGCTCACACATGGATATTGCCCCAGCTCATGGATATTGCCCCAGCTCATGGATAATGCCCCAGCTCACACATGGATATGCCCCAGCTCACACATGGATATGCCCTAGCTCACACATGGATATGCCCTAGCTCACACATGGATATGCCCTAGCTCACACATGGATATGCCCCAGCTCACACATGGATATGCCCCAGCTCACACATGGATATGCCCCAGCTCATGGATATGCCCCAGCTCACACATGGATATTGCCCCAGCTCACACATGGATATTGCCCCAGCTCACACATGGATATTGCCCCAGCTCACACATGGATATTGCCCCAGCTCACACATGGATATTGCCCCAGCTCACACATGGATATTGCCCCAGCTCACACATGGATATTGCCCCAGCTCACACATGGATATTGCCCCAGCTCACACATGGATATTGCCCCAGCTCATGGATATTGCCCCAGCTCACACATGGATATGCCCCAGCTCACACATGGATATGCCCCAGCTCACACATGGATATGCCCCAGCTCACACATGGATATGCCCCAGCTCACACATGGATATGCCCCAGCTCACACATGGATATGCCCCAGCTCTCACCTGGATATTGCCCCAGCGGCAGCCAGCTCTCACATGGATACTTGCCCCAGCTCCGGATCCAGCAGGGGTTGAGGGGGCCCAGATGCCGGGCAGCGGGAGTGCCTGCCCGGTCCTGAACAGCGTGAGTCCGTCCGTGTTGAAGGGGATGCGGCTGTGTGCGTGCGCAGGTCACGCGGTCCGGCCAGTCAGGTGGTACAGAGACTTAGTACCACCTGATTAGCCGGACCACGTGACCGGCTGCGCCTGCACGCAGCCGCATCCCCTTCAACACGGACGGACTCACGCTGTTGACTCGGGTATAAGCCGAATCGCGTTTTTTTGACTCAAAATCTGAGTCAAAAAACTCGGCTTATACCCAAGTATATACGGTAATTGTTTTTTCCATGACCTTTTTATTTTCATCATGCAAATCGCCTAACCAAAGTATGTGTGTATGTATATACAGTTGTGTTCAAAATTATTCAACCCCCCAATGCTGTAAAGGGTTTTAGGGAATTTAGTGTACATTTGTAATTGTATTCAGAATGAAATCCTACAAGGACTTTTTAAAGAACCATATGCATCTAAAATGACATCAATTGGTTTTGTAATACAGTAGTAAATGTTTCTTTTGTGAATTCTTCATTGACACAATTATTCAACCCCTTAAAGACTAGCACTCTGAAGAACAGAGGTTCATTCAAGTGTTTTCAATCAGGTATTGAAAACACCTGTGGATGTCACGGAGCAGCAATAAAGCATAATAAGCACCAATTAGGCAGCTTTAAAATGACTGTGATACTCAGCTCCTTCTAGACATTTACTGGTGTGGTTACAAACATGGTGAAGTCAAGAGAATGGTCCAGGAAGACAAGAGAAGAGGTGATTACTCTTCACAGGAAGGGCAATGACTATAAGAAGATTGCAAAGATGTTAAACCTACCAAGAGAGACCATAGGAAGCAGCATTCGCAAATTCAAGGCAAAGGGCACTGTTGAAACGCTACCTGTTCATGGCAGAAAGAAGATGCTGACTTCGACTGCTGTGCGCTACCTGAAGCGTAGAGTGGAGAAAAGTCCCTGTGTGACTGCTGAGGAACTGAGAAAAGATTTGTCAGATGTGGGTACTGAAGTTTCAGCTCAGACAATACGGCGCACACTGCGTAATGAAGGCCTCCATGCCAGAACTCCCAGGCGCACCCCCTTGCTGTCTCCAAAGAATAAGAAGAGTCGACTGCAGTATGCCAAAAGTCATGTGGACAAACCACAGAAGTTTTGGGATAGTGTTCTGCGGACTGATGAAACAAAATTAGAACTGTTTGGGCCCATGGATCAATGCTATGTTTGGAGGAGGAAGAACAAGGCCTATGAAGAAAAGAACACTTTCCTACTGTGAAGCATGGCGGGGGGGTCAATCATGCTTTGGGGCTGTTTTGCTTCTGCAGGTACAAGGAAGCTTCAGCGTGTGCAAGGTACCATGAATTCTCTTCAGTACCAGGAGATATTGGATGACAATGTGATGCAGTCCGTCACAAAACTGAGGCTTGGGAGACGTTGCTTTCAACAGGACAATGATCCCAAGCATACCTCCAAGTCCACTAGAGCATGGTTGCAGATTAAAGGCTGGAACATTTTGGAGTGGCCATCAGTCACCTGACTTAAATCCGATTGAGAACCTCTGGTGGGACTTAAAGAAAGCAGTTGCAGTGCGCAAGCCTAAGAATGTGACTGAACCGGAGGCTTTTGCCCATGACGAATGGGCGAAGATACCCGTAGATCGCTGCAAGACACTTGTGTCAAGCTATGCGTCACGTTTAAAAGCTGTTAGTACTTATAACTGTAAAAGGATGTTGAACTAAGATTGAATGTCACTTGGGGGTTGAATAAAACTGATAATGATGTGAGCACAGAAAAGACATTTGTGGTTATTTCATTATAAATGTTATATTTGTCTGACCTACACGTGCCTCTTTGATTTAATTGTAAACAAGATGACTGAATGATCAAAATCAATGTCAAACTGGCCAAAACACTCAATTTCAGTGGGGGTTGAATAATTTTGAACACAACTGTATGTATGTATATATATATATATATATATATATAATTTTTTGTCTTGCAGGTGTTGTTTTATTTGGATTCTTCTTTAATGCATTATAAAATGGCAATGTCACGTTTTATGTGATGTTTTCATATCATCATGTGATATGAGAAGCGAGAAATCCAATCTGATGTGTTTATTCTGTTTTGTATACAGTCAGCAGTTTTTGAAAGAGGAACATGTCCTATAAACATATGCATAATATTGATATGTTATAGACTTAAGGGGTTATTCAGAGAGCACCGACATGTCGGTGCTCTCTCGTTCACTGCTCTTCGGGGAAATCAAAAATCAATTCTGGGTGGGCGTGGCCGGCTGCTGATTGGAGAGGACATGTCTCGGTGGAGCTCCGCACGTCTTCTCCTAGATGACTCTTTCGCGACACTTTTCCTCTTGAAAGGTCCCTGAGCGGCTTGCTTTCGGTATTGTGCAGTCTGGAACCCATTTAGCACCCCCTCTGGATCAGAGACTTCGCTGACAGCTGCTGCCTCGTGGCTGCAGAGTGGTGCCGGCAGCCATCTTGTGACCTGACATCCAGGTCCTGCTATCTACTGGCCTTGCTGGACGGACTGCCCTGCCTCGGTCTGCATTGCTGCTGAGGGCGATGGAGATGGAGGGCCCACATCTCTTGACAGAACCAGATGGCTGAAAGGTGGGGGCTGCGGACGGACCTACAAGGGGTTGGATGGACTGGAGGTGAGGGAGCCCTGGTGTCAGGCCTGGATGCCTCTGAGAAGGCTGGCGGAGGAGGAGACCGGTAGCCTGCTCAACAGGGGTGCCTGGCGCCGGATGCTGGCTGCTGTGAGGAGCTGGCAGGTGGAGGTGATCCCAGGGACAGAGGAGTTGACGGCCGTCACGGGATTGAGTGGCACGGCAGCCTGCTCGTCTGCTGAGTCTACCTTTATGGCTGATGGAAACCAGATGCCTGATGTGCAGCAGGCTCGGAGAGGCCGAGCGTTCAGGGCTGCCGGGGAGGAAAACAGGCCAGGCAGGTTACCAAGATGACTGTCCCCATGAAGGCACCAGGACAAGCTGCATCCAAGCAGAAAAATGTGACGTCTGTTAGGATGGCGGCTTTCTGCGCCGATGGAAAGCGATATTCGAGGCCTGTAGCAGAGGTCTCCCACTCGCCGGGTAAAAGGATGGCGCGGCTGCGCCCCCATGGCACCATGAGCGGCTTTACTCCCAGCTGGAGGCGCTGGGCTGCCTGGAATAATGCAGGTCTTGGCTGTACTCGGTGACCAGTTCTGTGATTCAGATTGGACGACGCTGCATGTCCTGGCCTGCCCTGTGATGCCCTGCCTGGCCCCCAGCCTCTGCCGTTTTTTGACGTCGGATGAACAGACTGCAGACCCTGGTTTCTGTTTTCTTTTTCCCCTCTCCCCCCCCCCCTCCGTTGCTAACCAGCCGAGACTTATCGTTGTTTCTACCTTTTTTATTTTACACTGCCGTGCTCTCTTGATGGGATTTGGTCTCCCTGTTTTTAATTTTGTTCTTATTACCCCCCCCCCCTTTTTAGTTGACTCCTTGGGTTTTCTCGGTGAACGCCACTGTGGTTGCGCCCTGCTGGCCGCCTGAGTTCCCGGGCCTGGTGCCAGTCGTCTCCTACTTCCTCCCACGGGTCCTTGGACTTATGGGAAAGCCCCGGGACGGCACAATTTTTGGCCTTTGCCATCTTCACCACGTTTTTCTATAATTCAGTTCCCCTCCTCCCCTTTTTACTCCCCCCCCCCCCCCATTTTATGTCATGAAGAGTCCTCTTGATTTATAGATGTGCAGCTACTTTCCTTGGATGACTACCTGCTATCAGGGTTATTCAGAGAGAGGTGAAAAGCAGGAGAATGACTGGAGAATGGAAAATTCTACGTCAAAATAGCCGATTCGGAAAGTGAGATGAAAGGGAGAATTTTTCTGGTTTGGCTATTTTGACCTAGAATTTTCCATTCTCCAGTCATTCTCCTGCTTTTCACCACTCTCTGAATAACCCTGTATGTGTCCTGATGCTTGGCCCTATGAGGCCAATTCTGCTGGTCGGTTATAATGTGACCTAGTTCTTTCGTGAAATAAACATTTCGAAATATAAAAAAAATATAATCAATTCTGCATTCACCGCAGGGTCCTCTGAGTGCAGGGAAAAGCAGCCGGTGCAAAGAAGAAAAAAAAAGCCGCAAAACCACTGAAATCATCGGATTCGATTTAAAGTGCCGGGAACCCGCTGAAAGTATCAGATTTTATAATTTTGGTGGTTTTGCAGCTTTTTTTTTCTTTTGAGCAGCAAATATCGGATCCGATCCGATGATCCGCCGCACAGTGGCCGGAAAAAGCCTACAAGCTGACAAACTGGGTAAAAAGACTTTTTACTACAGATTAAAATGATAAACGGTTTATTAGATATTGGATAAAAAACAGGAATATTTTTAATATTGAAGCCTATGGGATTCTCCTGAATAAACCTGCTGAATGAAAACACTGAACAGCAGGGCATTCAACTGCTGGTCCGTGTTCTGTGACTAGGTTAACCATTGATTCTCTGTGGGGATTTCACTGCCGTCGAACAGGCACCGTATTTCGCTGGCAATTCGCCAAAATTTGGGTAACTGCCTGCTTTTGTGACTAGCTGAATGGCCCCGAAATGTCACCGTACAAGGAAATTCATTGTTCATTGCCATTTTGGGGCCAGATCTGAATAATCCTGTTATTTTCAATTTCATTGCAGCACCTGCGTCAGGTTGGAGTTGTGGGTAAATTTGTGGAGTTTTTTGGTCCTGGCGTTACTCATCTATCTATTGCCGATCGAGCCACTATTGCCAACATGTGTCCGGAATATGGAGCCACAGCAGCTTTTTTTCCTGTTGATCTTGTCAGTGTGCAATACCTACGGCAAACGGGTATGCGTTATTTTCACAGAATCGTTCTTACAAAGGTTTATTTTTTTTATTATGGGGCTCAGCATTCCCTGCTAAAGGAGGTATGCTGGGATAGGCGCTACCACACACAGGCTTCAGTCTTTTTTTGGCATAGAGCCCGGCTTAATGAATGACTTCTTGAAGTTTACGGTGTGAAAGTGGCCTTAATTCTGCTAAGCTCTTAAAAATATGTTGTTCCATCTTTTTAAATTCTTAAGTCTGCTCTGTTAATTTAGCTCTGATTTTCATTCCTGATCAGCTAAGGTGGTAAAAACAAAATTCCACGTCTGTTTTAATAATCCTGTTTCAGAGCTATGGATTAAAAAAGAAAAAAAAAAAAAGCATTTAGTGATCTTTTCATATAATGGCAGTAGGATACAAAAATAAATTAAGATTTACTAGCTCCCTATACATTTGATGATTGCTTTGAATAGATGACACATTGACCTACTGTCCTGCTCATAACAATGAATTGTGACTGCACGTCAGACACTATAGGCCCGATTTCACTGTTGCCGGCAAGAGGCCCTAAGGAGAAAAACCAGGCATGAGCTGATATCCCTTACCGGCTCCTGTTTCTGGGTCTATATGGACTTAACCGCTGTATTAGCGACTCAAGTCGGAATAATTGGGCGCACAAATAGATACCAGCAGTGATGCCATGGAGTCCATAGGACACCTTGCTGTGAGATCTGCGTGATCCCGTGATTCTACATCTACACACAGAGTGATAATGCCCACTACTGAATTGCTTTGTTGATGCCGCTGTTTGATGGCATTTACTATAATGGTTTTAAAATGAAATATATTGTAGCTTTCTGTTCTGTATCTCCTTTAGGCCGGGGTCAGACGAGCGCACGAGGTGCGTCCATACTGACGTGCCTACCGGCGTCCGTCGCAGTCACACGCTGTAGCGCACATGCACTACATGCGTCCGTGCACAAGGCCTCCCCGTCAAAACTCTAGATGCGTGTTGATAGGTCTGCAAAGCGCGATCCTCCATAGGAAGATCGAGCCTTGCAGCGCTGTGCGCACTAACTGTGCTCAGCGAGGCAGCCAGAGGGGCGTCAAGTGGAAGGAACAACCACTCTCACAGACGTTCCTTCCACTCTCAAAAACGCTCGTCTGACCCCGGCCTTAGCATGGTATATGTTTAGGTTGTAGAAACCCAGGCATGTAGTGATCTATCCATCATTTTAACACAATGAAAAGACAATGTAAAATTGTAGATGGTATATTTGCCCGTTTGCTTTTTATGCCTCCAACTGTATTTTCTAATGTTGAGTGCACCTAATGTATAAAGATATTGGTTGCCAAGATCATAAATGGGAGCTTTAGCCAAAAAACAGGAAAGGGAAGTAGGGGTTAATTATTTAACCCCACTTGACCTCCAACCCGGCTTAGAGTGATTAAAATACAAAAATGGCCTCTTAGTGATTTTTCCAGCTAGCTGGCACCCGCTGCACGAATTAGTATTATTAGCTCCTTGATGATCGCAGCGGCATTAATGATTTTGCTGGTTAAGTGGAAGTTCAATCAGCCTGTATTAACCCATTCTGGAAGGCTGTTGAGCAGCTGCTGATTGACGGTCTAAAGCAGGGATTTAAAATTCTCTGGATGCCTAGTTGTTTCTGAACTACAACTCCCATGATTCCCTGGCCGTCTATTGCAATGAAAGAATTCTGAGAATTGTAGGCATCGAATCTGAGGGGCCATGAGTTTTACAGTCTAGCTCGAGAAAAGCCCACTGTTTTGACAGCTAGAGGTTTGGGGTAGGACACTCATTGCACATGACCATTTGACTTTACATGAATGGGGCACTGTAATCACCATTAAGTCCATTTACAGCAGTCATAACAAATGTATCTTAGACTTGCTAAACAAAGGGAAATCTAGGCTCTTTTTTGTCATACAGTGGCGTTAACCCTTTAGTAGTTGACTTTATATGCTCCTGATTAACATGCTAAAAGTAAGAAAATCTAGTGGTAACATAAGTTGTATCTTTGCAGGCAGAGAAGAGGATAAAGTCAAATTCATCCAGAACTATCTGGAGGCAACTGGGCTATTCAGGGATTTCAGTAATTCAGAAGAGGACCCCGATTTTACCCAGGTAATAATATATACCACAGAATGGAACAACTGTGCTCCTTGTACTTTGCATTGTTATTATGTCTGTACATACATTGTATTACGTATGGCCAAAATATGGTATATTTGGTGACTGTTGACACTTGGCTGTGGAAAGTGCAAAGGATTCGAATGTGTCTTGGAGTGTGATCCATACTTTACCAGATATCTATCTATTTTCTTTCAACCAAAAATGAGCTACATGTGATCATGTACTTTGAAATAACTGCAGTGTTTGCACATTTGCAGGTTGTGGAGTTGGATCTGAGTACTGTAGTTCCATGCTGTAGCGGACCCAAGAGACCTCAAGACAAAGTAGCAGTTTCTGACATGAAGTCTGACTTTGATAATTGCTTGGGAGCCAAGGTTAGTGAACAGCATTGGGTATGGTCTATTTCCAATCTACGTAATGGCTCAGTTTATGCTGCATTTTCTGTCTGCAATTAGATGCTTTTATATATCCAGCAGTGCTAGTATTTATTCTATAAAATATTTCTTTCTCTCGGCTCACTCCATAACCCCCCCCCCCATTGCACCTTTCCTGATCTCCCATGCATCCCTTTCCGTCTCATTCTATTTACCCTTACCTCTGTGTGTCACCCCACTCCTGCTACATTGTAAGCTCACCAGAGCAGGGTCCACTTTTCCTATCATTCTCCATGTGTTGAACCTACTTAATTTTATGTCTATTTTGTTCCATCTATTGTACAACGCTGTGGAATGTGTCTGTGCTTTATAAATAATTGTAACAAAAGTAACGTGCTGGTTTGAAATTCACATTGCCGGCTGTTATCTGTTCAACCTCTGTAGTGCACTGCTCACCTCTCTAAAACGCAACATGTCACACACAATACATTCTGAGATTTTATTTCATCCAGGTCCCAATTGTACTTTTATTTTTATTTCTTTTTTATTCTATTTAATGCTTTTTTTTAAATTCTTTTCTACTAAAATGTAGCAGGTTTTGCATTTATTTGTTTGTGATCCTAGTTAAATGATCTGATATTTTTTTCACTGACAGCAAGGATTTAAAGGATTCCAGATTCCACAAGGACACCACAATGATAAAGTAAAATTCTCTTACAATGACAGTGACTATGAGATCTCTCACGGCTCTGTTGTGATTGCGGCAATCACTAGTTGCACCAACACCAGCAACCCTTCTGTCATGCTGGGGGCAGGTAAAACCTTTTTTATACTAAACCATATACAGGCTGCATATCATTATGACTAAGAAAACCTCACAATTTTCAATTTTACAGATTCTCTAGTTATAGAATTAGATTTTTTTTTCTTCAAAATCTAAAATAGATTGTTACTTTTTCAAAGAAAAAAAAAAACAGAAACATTTTACCAGGAAGGATACATTGAGATTTCTCTCATTTTCAAGTATGTCCTGGGTGACGAGTATGTACCATTAGGCGTCTTGCCCAAGGACACTTACTGGAGAGACGGTTTCACTACATGCAATGAATTGAATGAAGAATAAATGTTCAATGGTTTAACCTCATCCTACAGCCCATGTGTGATATTGGTCTGCAACCTGTTAGTAATTCCGTCCTATTTAATGTTAAATTTCAATTTTTAGGGAATTTTGTTATTGTTTATCTAATATGGATGCCATAAGCCTTTTTTTCAAGTTTCTTCTTATATCAAAATTGAAGTAAGATGCTGCGCTATGCTGCGCCACTCTGCGCTACGCCATGGCGAGAGACACCAAAATCCGCCACAAAGCAATGCAGTGTCAGGTCATGTCTAAATATCCTTTCTTAGACAGATTGGCTATAAGTCTTTGAAATCTAATAAAACAATCCGCATATAGATACATTTCTACGTCAGACTTTAACCAACAGTGAGTCAAAGATTACTACATATGATTCAGCGATGGCTTTTCTCTAGCTTACACTGTCCACACACCCTTTCCTGCACAGACAGGAAATCGGCTAAATTCCACCAGCCACATCCTATGCAAGAAAAAGACATATACAATTTGACACTCAAAATGGGAGGGGGGGAATTTAACACTAATGCATATTGAAATATGGCACGTATCTCAATTAGAAATAATTGAAAAACTACCTATCATATTAAAATACCTTTCATTTAAGTTGCTTTGCATGAGATTTTTATGTTAAATCAGACCTTGACATTTGACAGTATTGATAAACCCCTGCTTAAAGTCTTGAAGCCCATGACCGAGTCCCTTTAAACCTCTGTGGGGGAAAAATGGATAACCTAAATCTAGGTGTTTGCTGGGAAACAGGAAGTCTCTCAATCTTAGGATATCTTGAAGTCCTAAAGAAAAATATAACAGAGGTTTTGTAATTTGTGCACTTTAGCACTCAACCGCATGTCTATTTATTAGAAATTATTAATGGCGTAAGTGCCAAACTGGAGCTCTGTATTCAGTGGGACAACTCCTTTCAGTGTATGATATATATATTTAAGTGCACATATGGATGGAAAGAGTATGTGTATATGTGTATATATAAATTATATATATATATATATATATATATCTGCCCACTCAAAGTATGTGTATGCATGCAGGACAAGAATTGATTTTGATTATATTTTATAAAGTATAATATATTTGTGCCCCCCCCCCCCTCTATAGAGACGGCAAATAATAACCACCTTTTGTCCCCATTTTGGATGTTTTTATAAATTAAATAAAATTTTCTATGTTTCTAATAATATAAATTTTTATTTTTTTTAAAATGCATTTGTTCCATATCAATTTCCTCAATAGTTTATATTTGCAACCCAAATTAGGACTGTTGGCTAAGAAAGCTGTTGAAGCTGGGCTGTCTGTGAAGCCTTACATCAAAACGAGCCTGTCTCCAGGGAGTGGAGTGGTAACCTATTACTTGAGAGACAGTGGAGTTATGCCTTATCTTTCCAAGCTCGGGTAAGAAATGTGACGGCACCAGCACAATTTTACAGTGTTTCGCCTTCTCTAACCTGGTGTACAGTGGTTTCAGAAATGCATTTACTTCATCTCTTTTTCCTAGATTTGATGTTGTGGGATATGGGTGCATGACCTGCATCGGCAACAGTGGACCATTGCCTGATTCGGTTGTGGAAGCTATAACACAGGTACGCAACATCAGAAGTTATGTTTCCATGGTGAAATCATCCTCAAATCCTATGGACGAGTCTCTCTATTTTCTTTAATTACTGGTTGTATTCCGGGAGAATCGGTGTGGCATTCCCTTCTGTTGCACGTTAATACTGTTAATATGCGCTGGATGTAATCACCGAGTTACACAAATCGCCATACTCTATACAAAATCCATGTTTCTATATCCTAACAGAAAATACTTTTAACTGTCTTTCTTGCTGTTTTTTTTTGTTCCTTCTAATTTCTATGAAAGGATCAATAAAACCAAGGTTTTCTGTTAACATAAATTCAAGTATTGAGGCTGAAATTAAGTGTGGTATAATGTCATTGTGCTCTTATTATGATATCCATAAAGAATAAAAGTTTTCACTGCAGTGAAATATTTTCAAAGTCTTTCTAGTTAATGTATATTTTACATTTCTGGGATGCACTGGCCTGTGTGACGTATGTTGGCTTGCTTTGTTGTTGTACTTTAATGCATTTTAATTCCTTCTGTCTTAGTTAATTTCTGCCTTTTTATTGTAAACCTAGTTGAATAAGGAAGAACCCAGGACCCTGGTTTCATGGTATATTAAGAAATAATGTCTAGTGTGGTCTGTTCACCACGATAACTATAGTGTTGATGTGTTGTTTGTTTTTTTGGGGGGTTTTTAACAATTTTTATCTTGTGGCATGAGACCTCTCAAGACCTTCTTTTTAATTTTTAAATGATTTAATATATCTGTAGAAAATGCATGTTAAAACAATGTTTTGAAGGTTTAATTCACGATTATCTACCCATTGTTCCATTCCAAAAAACCCTTATTGAAAAGTACTGTGTTTTACCACTTTAAATCCTCAGGCTGTGAAAAATGTTTGGGAACATCCACTTACTGTTTCTCCTTTTCTATGTTTTGTCTTTTCCACAGGGAGACCTGGTGGCTGTAGGTATCTTATCGGGCAACAGAAATTTTGAAGGACGTGTCCATCCAAATACCCGAGCAAACTATTTAGCTTCTCCACCTTTGGTCATCGCCTATGCCATAGCAGGGACTATCAGAATTGACTTTGAAAAAGAACCTTTGGGTATGGAATCTGGTTGTGTGCCAGCTTTCTTCTATACTAGCACAATGCTTGTGATAACTCCCTGAATAACCCTCATGGGGAGATACATTCTGTAATTTTTCCCTTGGCAACCAATGGCCATCCCACACCACTTGCACAGTGCATTAGAATTGGCTTAAGGGTCAGGGTGGCCTAAATCTCATGGCCATTCATCTTAGCATTTGGGGTTATTTGGAATTTTTGACCATTATTTGCTTTAATGCTATACAGTAACGTTTTACTTGTCCTATTTGCACATTGTATTGTAGGTATCAATGCTGATGGTAAACCAGTATTTTTAAGGGACATCTGGCCCACAAGAGATGAAATTCAGGCAGTGGAACAGAAATATGTCATTCCAGGAATGTTCAAAGAAGTCTATGAAAAAATTGAGGTACCGGATTAAGGAATTTAAGCATGCTTGTGAAAATCGCAGATTCCAGGTGCTTGCGTTGCATAGTTCCTTGTATAGAAATTATTCCAATTTTTGAGGGATTTTTACGTCCATGGTAACTGTGGGATATGGTTGATCCTGCTTGGCAAGCTTCATAATGGTAATTAGCTCGACAATGGAGTCACTTGGAACAGTCCTTTTGTTCCTCTACGAGAGAGAGACAAGAATTTGGGATCTAAAAGAGCAGTGTGAATATGAAAATGATACACATCTATTCCTGTTTTTTTGCATGCACCAAAAATTCCAAAGAACTTAATTCTGTGACCTACAAACTATTGAACAGTCAGTGATTGCAAAGCAGCAAAAAATTCTGTCCTTACTGTTTATACAAGAACAGATACACACCAACCATTCATACTGTTCTAATTGTTGCACGTTATAGATGAAAGGATACAATGTGCGTGAATATTCTTGTGGAATAAGATTGAAATGTGAAGGAACTCTTGTGCCCGTTACGCTGGTTTTTCTTTCGTTAAAAATGTTTTTGTACTTTGTTTATAAAAGTGTAATTCTCAGTCTTTCATTTTTTTGTTTAGGGTTGTGTTAATAACGTTTTTGTATTCACGCTTACAGTTGCTTCCTTTATGACAATTTTTTTTTTTTTTCCCTATAATAGAAAGTAAACGAAAGTTGGAATAATTTGAAAGCACCCACAGAGAAGTTATACCCCTGGGACCCAAAGTCCACATACATCAAATCTCCACCTTTCTTTGACAATTTGGTATGTGTTTCTTTGCATTTTATGGCCTCAAGTTTAGCCTGTTTCATAGCATTCCTTTTATATACTTGTCCTAAAGTGAGTGAAAATGTTTTTAATAATATGTATATTCTACTGAGCTTGATTCCGTTTGTGCGGTCATGAACTACTGACTTCCAACAATAGCCTCCATGTTATAACCTGACCATCCACAGCTCAGGCCTTTGCACAGCTCAGGCCTTTGCACAGCTCAGGCCTTTGCACAGCTCAGGCCTTTGCACAGCTCAGGCCTTTGCACAGCGCAGGCCTTTGCACAGCGCAGGCCTTTGCACAGTTTTCATAGTAGGAATGTGCTGTGTTTGCTGAGTGCAGATACCAGCTCGAACCTTTGGAAAGCAATCCTGATGTCAGCAAGCACAGACTACATGATGTGAAAAATAATCTGGAAAAAAATGTCATTAACATTTGCTGTGCATGTATTAATGCCATTTTCACAGCCTCTAGAAGCCTGAATACGTGGCTTACACGACAAACCCTTTCTGATCAGAGTACAGCTACAGCAGCTATTCTGATATCTGGAAACACACAGGAACAATGCTAGTGACTATATCTTTTAATTTTAAATATTCCTTTGAATAATTACTTTTTATCTTCTTTAAATTGTAAGCATTCCCAGCCTTCAGGTCCTCATAAACTTATTATGTGAACCGTATGCATATTTTTCAACTGATTTTAATCAAAGTAACAGAAACTATAGGTAAACCAGGTTCTGGTGTATTCTGTGGAAGCAATGGTGGATCCAGAAAGGGGGCGATTTACACCCCCACCCCGTCTCGAGCTGCAATGCCATTGTAGGAGATCTAGGGGACCACATGTCTAAAAGTTCCTGTATCTCTGGCCCCATACATCTTGCATGTTCAGATGAGGACAGAGTCTGACCTTTCTAAAGATGCCTAAAATGTCCATTATAAAGGAAGAAACAGAAAAAAATTAGATAAGAGGAAAAGATTGTTAGTTTTTCCAATTTAGCTTAGACCGTTACAAGCAACAGGTTCCGTAGCGCTGTACAATGGGAATGGAGTATTTCCTCGGAAAAATGCAGTAACAGGTTCTCCATTTCTGAGGGGTTTTTATTTGGTTTTTTTTAAAAGGTACTCTGTCAAATGTATAACTAATAAGGTTTGGATGATAACATGTTGGAAATAGGTTTAAATGGTGAAAATGATTGAAATCTGAAAAGATATTTATTTTTGATATGACATTCTAATGGGAGATTAAGTATACAATGATAGATTTTGAAAAATATTTATACAATTTTTCTGGGTCCTTCAATAAAGCATGGCTTCAAATATGGTTTAAATGTCATGAGCAAAATAATGGTCAAAATTGTCTCCGCTCATGGAAAGAGAAATGGCTCAGAAATTAAGGTGTTAACGTCTATGTATCTATTTCCTGGATACACTCAAAATCTATACAACGTTTTATAGAGCAGGGCTCAAAATTTCCACTCACCTACTCGCATTTGGCGAGTGGAAATTAAGTGAGGGCGAGTGGAAATGCACACCCAGGCAGCACAATAAAGTATTTTGTTGCGCATTTTCCAGCAGTGCCACCGTGCATCCCCCTTTCCCCCCCCCCCAGGCTGCACGGTGGCAGGGATCCACTGTCCAACCTGACCCAGCTCATCTCTGTCACTGGCAGGGGGTGGAGAGGAGCTTCCCTGCCTCCTCACTCTGCTCACACTGGGGTCTGATGACTTGGTATACATATATCTGGGGTCTGATGTCTGGGGATTAATGTTAAAGGTTTTATTTAGAACAAAGTTACAAAAATTAACGGTGTAATTTCATAAGATAATATAAGGGGTGTGTTTAGGGGCAGAGTTAAGGGCTGGGTAGGGGTTAGGTGGAGCAACTGGTGGCGAGTAACTCTTATGGCCTGGTTAGTAGCTTGGGACTTGAAATTTTGGGCCCTGTTATAGAGTATATGTCCAAGCTTGTGTATGTGTGTATATGGGTGTTTGTTCACAGCTGTGTATAAGTGTGTACCTGGCTATATATCTCTCAAATGTCCCTGGTTTTGAAAGACTGTCCCTATTTTGGGCCCAAATCCCTGTCCCTCTTTTTTTTTTTTTCTAATGTCCCTTCTTTAAGGAGCTTCTCTGTATATTCAGCGAGTGCAGGTGTATAACAGAGCTGCACATCAATAAACCTCCTAGCAATGTGTCTCTATAGTAAATGTTGTTAGAAATTGCTCTGTACAAGCAAGATAATTTGCCTTCCTTCTAAATTACATTTTTATTGACATTAGTGGCCCAATAGATTGTGATGCTGTATAAAAAGTTTTGAAATAGTCTAGTTTTGAGCCTGGCTCAAGCATCTTCCCTAAATGGTATGTGTATTGCTATGTATCAGTTTAGACCTATGGGGAGATTGAGTGTGATGACCACATCCTGCGATCTGGCACTCACTCTGTCACTGTGAACCGAACACCAGCTCCTAGCCAAACTTGGTAGAGTGCCCCTAATGAAATTTGTATCTGAATCCACCCCTGCGTGGTAGTTCCTTGGTTATATATTTCCTTCCAAAGGGTACACATAGTTGTACACTTAAATCAGGGGTGGCACCACCCCCTAGGGTGACACTTAATTTTTTTTTTTTTTTTTACTTTTGCAAAGTATTCTGCCAGGAAGGATACATTATGTCCTGGATAGGCAAGGCCTAGGCTGGCACTTTCCAGGGGGCAGCAATAAACCTCACCACTAAAGGGGTTACTCCACAGAGCACCGAAATGACGCCAACATTTTGGTGTTCTGTTGTTCCCTGCACTTCGGGGAATAACATTTCCCCACCCTGCAGTGAATTCACCATTCACCGCAGGGTCCATAAAGTGCAGGGAGTCGGCCGCTGAATGCTGCCACCGCAAATCCGTGGCCTTGTTGTTTTCAAAAAAGCTACTGAATGAAAATGTCTGGAATTTACATATAAGATCCTATGATTAATAATAAAAAGTTCTGTTGCAGAAAAAAGAAAAAACGCTATTAAAAAAAAGGGGGGGGGGATTTTGCCGAAAAAAAAAATCAGAAAAATTACTAAAAGGTACTAAATAAAAAAAATCAATAAAGACTTTTTACTGCAGATTAAAATAATAAATGGTTTATTAGATATTGCATAAAAACTGGAATATTTTTAACATTGAAACCTATGGGGTTCGCCTGAATAAGCCTGCTGATTGAAACCACCGAACATCAGGGCAATTCACTGCCATTTCTCTGCTGTTTGGTGTTCTCTGAATAGATTAACCATTACTTCTCTATGGGGATTTGCACTGCCTTCAAACAGCACCGCACTTGCTGACAGTTCGCCAAACTTGTGTGTGCGCATACCACAGAGCAGTGGCGTACTTAGGGGAGTGGCAGGGATCGGGTCGCCCCAGGTACCAGTGATTATTGGGGTGTCATTAGGAGGTGCCACTGTCACGGTGTGTCAGCTTTGAGCTGTGTTCTCAAACAACGAACAGCGGAGCAGTGCGTTCGCATAAGGAATAAAATCGAATAGAATAAAATCCCCCTCTCCTCCCTCTATAGCTCCTCCCCTGCCCCGCAGCAGCTCTAGAAGAGGGGAGGGGGATGTGATTTGTGTGCAGAGAGAGAAGATGACAGTAAACGGCAGGTAAAGAGGGGTATCGGCAGAATATGAAGCCCTTCTGCTTACTGCTGTTTAAAGTGGACCTTTCCTTAACCAGCACTGCAGTGATCAGAAATTTGTCATTGAGCTGCCTGGCTCTTGGTGAGGTCCTGCATAGAGGGGGCCAGGCTGCATTCACTGCATCACCAGTGAATAGGCAGCCCAGGGTAAACAGGGACAGGGAAGAGGGAGTCTTAAACTGAAAAAGTAAAGAAAAAATACCATACCATACCATACCAAAATCTTATACCTGCAAAACACACACCCATTCTCTGCTCAGCAACTCTAATCCACAAAACCAGTCACCCAGCACATACAACTCCCATCACACAAAACCAGCCACCCACACACACCACTCCCATCAACAAAACAAGCCACATGTGTACTTTTGTTCATAGCATGAGTATTAATATGTTGTGAGTTTGCAAATTCACTTAAAAATAACAATTATTCAAAAAACAATCTACACTCTCCTCTTATTGCAGAGCACAGAGGACACATGACCCACCATCGGCAGATTCATAATATATCATTACCATATGTATACATCATGTCCTGCCAGAATGCTATAACTAAAAATATTTTTGAAAACATTAAAAAAGTCCTTTTTTTTTTTTTTTTTTTACATTTTAAAGTTGGGGGGTGCCAAATATAGGATCCGCCCCAGGTGCCAAATGTTCTAGCTACGCCCCTGACTTGAATGATGGTAAAGATTTCTCTGCAATCATTTGTGGCCAGAGTTCTCACAATACTTCGAGATGAGCAGAATGAAGGCAGTTTGTCACTTTTTATTTTTCTTGTGATTTCTCATTTCAGACAATGGAACTCCAGCCACCGAAATCAATCACCGAGGCCCATGTCCTTTTAAACCTGGGAGACTCTGTAACTACAGATCACATTTCACCCGCTGGAAATATTGCAAGAAACAGCCCCGCTGCACGCTATTTAACGAACAGAGGGTTAGCATGAGTTTATTATAATTGTGTTCTTTATGTCTATTTCAGCTTTTATTTGTATGTATTGTGTGTGTACCTCCTCTTTGACTATAAACTGTAATGGTTTCTGATTTTAATTTTTTTTTTATTATACGGTTTGATTTATAATTACATCTGATCTATTAAATCTCATTAATGCTGTTAAACATCTTTTCTAGTCAATCATACATGTTGCCAGTGTGAGCAGAGCATATACTTGTGTAAAGTAAATGTATAATATAGGATGTATAGGTTTTGCCAAAATGCTGTCATGTGACCTAACACGCCATTGTTTCTGTTTTGCTCCTAGATTAACTCCAAGAGAATTTAACTCCTATGGCTCTCGGAGAGGTAATGATGATGTCATGGCAAGGGGGACATTTGCTAACATTCGTCTGTTTAACAAGTTCATCAGCAAACAGGCCCCACAAACTATACATCTCCCATCCAATGAGTCGGTGAGTGATGACACAACATATGTTGTGACAATATGCATGTGGTCATTGTCGTCTTTCTACATGCATCTGTTTATTTATTTCCTTCCTTTTGTAGCAAAAGGCTTAATTTATTAAAAAAAATTCTTTCAAACCGGGATTTTATCTGCAGTAATAAAAAAAATATTCAAATTGCATATATTTTTCCTTAAATCTATATAGACAATTACAGACATCTAACAATCCAACAATGATACAGTATAAGTTGTGGTAAATTGATGTAGATTTCAATGGAATCTGCAATGTTTAGGTCAGGATGGCTGAACTTGAACACTTCAACTCCAGCAGTTCTTCAGCTCAACTCCTTATTTCTAAGATATGTGCAGTTTTCACCAAATTCACCACATGATGAATCGCCCCTTGTGTTTTTGGAATATTCTAAATATATCTGTACAAAGCCATAGCCATTTTTCTAAGTTACACTGTTCATATAACAGGGTGATTCTAGTTGTGTATTAACGTGTTCTCAGCATTTCACAGATTTTAGGGATATAGATTATATTCTTCTCTCACTAGCTTTTGTTTTCTTTCAATCTAGCTGGATATTTTTGATGCAGCTGAGAGATACCAACAGGCTGGAAATAATTTAATCATCCTGACAGGAAAAGAATATGGTTCAGGGAGCTCTAGAGATTGGGCTGCCAAAGGTCCCTTTTTACTGGTGGGTGTTTATGCGTGTGTCTAAGTTCTTACATACTTATTTGTTCTATACTCTCACTGTATACAACTGGCACAATGCTGTCAATGATTTTTGTTTTTATATTTGTCTAGTGTTTGTTACCTAAAATTAGTAAAATGATATTGTTAAGTGATGCTAAATATATGTAACGCGGCACGGTCATATTACTTTGCATAACTCTCACGTACGATGTTGCATACTCTGTCAAATTCGACCACTGAGTTGCATAAAGCTGCTCATTGTCCTGTAAAATAATTCTCATTTGTACAGGGTATCAAGGCAGTTATCGCTGAAAGCTATGAGCGCATCCACCGCAGTAACCTGGTGGGAATGGGGATAATTCCTCTTCAGTTTTTGCCTGGAGAAAACGCAGATGCACTGGGGCTCACTGGAAAGGAACGTTACACAATCCTCATTCCCGACGACAAAGATCTGCGACCTGGAATGAATGTAGAGATTAAGGTAAAGTCCTGTCAAATGAAAGGCTTCTTCTAGTAAATCGCCTCTGTAAATATGATGCGGGGTGAAAACTGCTACTTCATTTCAGTACATGTTTTGTGTTTGTGGAATGGATGTAGGGGTACATCTGTGTATTCTACAGCTATTAAAAATTGCCTATAATGTGTGATGAGCATTGTGAAAGGCTCCCTGGCCAATATGCCAGACACATTCATTTTCCACCTTGCCATGCTCAGCAATATTCTGGATTGTCAAGGTGAATGGCTGTGTTACAGTAAAGGCAACACACAAGCAATGCAAATTCTACTTTATGAATTATTGGGAAATATAAAGAAAAACTCTGAAAGTGCTTAGTTCTGGGCTTTGTTGCGCGTTTGCATATTTATCTTTTTGCACAAACTTTGACAGTATTTTTACATTTTTACAGCTGGATACTGGAAAGACCTTTGACGCCATCATGAGATTTGACACAGATGTGGAGCTCACCTACTACCGCAATGGCGGCATCTTGAACTACATGATCCGGAAAATGGCCATCTCATGTTAATGACATACATATGTGAAATACCTAGCAATGAGGTAGCTTCAGATTTCAGAAATAAACCGCAACTCTGCCATATTATCTCCTGTATTATCATCTATTAATTCTGCACAGGACTTGTTACTCACCTCTGTTGGTATACACTGAAAACTGCAAAGATTGCACACAATATATGTGTAACCGCCCTATGTCCGCTTTGTGGGTGGTTTTAAAAATTAGTTTTCTCCCTTTTTTCCTTCAGAATGCATTGAAAAAGAAGAAACGCCACATAACTAATCAAGCATTTACATGGCCATTAACAAAAAAATCATGCTACAGGTTAGCCGTCCCTAGTACAAAATTTGCCTTTTCAGACTTTGCACTCACATTCAGAGGAGCATCCGGGTCAGACAGAAATCAAATGGTTTAAAAGGTATTCCCTTAAATAAAGAATGTACAGATTTAAAATCATGTATATCCTGTGAGTCCATATGCTCGGTCCTCATTTCTAATGTTTGGCTCTCTTAGTTTCTGCAATTCTTGCAAAAACAGCTGATTTAAGCAAATTAATGTTTTTTTCTGTTATGCCCATTGAGTTTTAATAACCTTAGATGTTGCTTTACAAGTCTGGCAACAAATAGATTCCTAAAATGAAACCCTGAATTTAAAGAGATGCTCAACTCTGGAGCGAACTCTTCAAGTTTCATAAAACTGATCGTGTCAAAGTTTCTTTGTTTTAAACGGATTTTAATAATTAATCTAGTCTTAATCTGACACTGAAGAAATCTCAATGGAGAAACAAAGCTGCAGAATAATTCTTATCAATCTATATTTTGTAAATGGTTTAATTTCATTTTCTTAAGTTACATTTAATTCCAAATGATTACTATTCTAAATTATTAGCAGATACAGTGGGAATTTTAATTTGTGTGGTCGAAATGTACTTCACCTTTTCAAGAGACTTTACACTGCACAGTACAGTTCTACAAAGGTTTACCTAAAGGATTATGTCTCTTAAAAGCTCTATCCTGATTGGACAGAAGCATAGTTGAGCTAGATTTGAAAATTAACACATCCTAAAATTAAAAGAAATATGAATCCTAAGCCTGCGGTGAATCGAGCGCAATAATTGCACATAGTGCGTCCATTGAAACTGGTGCACTTTAGAACGGGTGAGATTGTGCTTAACATAATATCATAGTTATGAGGGACGTTGGGGGGAAAAAAGCTGTATGCGAGGTTGTCTCTGCTTCTGTCATAGCTTTTTCACATTGATGCCATTTTGGCGTCCGTTGCAACATGCGTTGCCCATGCGTGAACAAGTGCAAAGGTGCTTCGTACGTTGTTCTTCATTGACTCCTTTTGTAAAGCTACGACAGACGCGAAAAGTGCTCTAGTCTGACTGCAGCCTTAGCAATTTATACCATGGACTCGCCAACTAGAATGAGCAAAAAGTATTTTGGTCTTTTTATACCTGAGTAAGTACCTTTTTAATATAGGTTCTCATGGGCAACCTTGGTGTGTATTCAGTGCTACTTCTTCAGAAAATCTAAAGTCCAAATTACTTGAATTGCTCGATAAATTGTTCTCCTCACAAATTATCCCGTGTTTTCATTGGAATTTGCTAGAAAATTTAGTTTTGTTTCTTCATATTCCAAAGAAACACTTTTTATACATTTTTAGTAAGAATATACATGTGTTGCTCCCATACATCATGATGCTTTATTTACTCATGTTTCTCTCCAAGATTGCATGACTACCAACGTAGCCTCAAAAATTATTTTAAAATGTTTTTCCCATATAACCTGGTGAGAAGAAACTGGCTTCTTTCCTCCTAGAGATCATTCATACTCCAAAATTTATAGTTTCAAGGTTAATAATGTGAAATCTTCTTTTTGCCCCGTCGCTATGAAAGTATTTCTGTGACCGTAGTATTGGTTTTGTCCTTTTGCAATAATGTGCATAAAAGAAAAACCTGTGTAAAATCCACCCAAATAAATCTATTTTCAAGAGAATAACCGTGTGTATAATACTGGATATCTTAAAAACAAATTCATTTTTTTATTTTACTATGTGGCTGTCTGGGGGGGTGCATGTTTGGAGGGTGCGTGTGCAAATGAGAGTTGTGTGTAAGTGCAGAGGTAAATTAATGCTTTCTATGTGGATGCGTCTTTTGCTCTCATTCCCAATAGTCTCCTCTTGCTCAAAGTGTCTCTCCCATGCCTCAACATGTCACTCTTCCCATAATCTATTCCTGTCACTTTCTTTACATTATCTATCCCTGTTGCTCCTAGTCCATTTCACCCCTGTATGCTGATCTACTTTTGATCATCTCGTGCTCATCATCTTTAAATGCTAATCTGAAGTCAGGTTTTATTGTAGGACCCAGACATATTATTTATCCTTTTTTCCCCTCAGCAGACTATTTTTTTCACACTTGATCATTCTATCTCATGTATTTCCTTTAGATCCTGATATCTTTCTTGTCACCATAAATTCTTAGTCTTAGCTAGGAATGCACCGATACCATTTTTTTTTTTTTTTAAAGACCGAGTACTGATACTGTTTTTGCCAAGTACTCACCGATACAAATTAGATACTTTAATGTCATGTGATCACTTCCAATAAATAATATAAGATTTTGCTGAAAGCCTGTCCAATTTATGGAAATATTCAAATGTATGACCAGACACCCCATTTACTCAATGCACAGGCCTGCATACACCCTGACCACACACAAAGACACCAGACCTCCGATATATATACATGCCCACACCAGACCTCAGATACGTGTGTATGTACACTCACGGCCACTTTATTAGGTACATCTGTTCAATTGCCTGTTAAAACAAATTCGCTAACACTAATCAGCCAATCACATGGCAGCAACTCAATGCATCTAGACGTGGTGAAGACTTTCCGAAGTTCATACGGAGCATCAGTATGGGGAAGAAAGGGGATTTAAGTGACTTTGAACGTGGCATGGTCGTTGGTGCCAGACAGGCTGGACTGAGTATTTCAAAAACTGCTGATCTCCTTTCACTCAAACCATCTCTAGGGTTTATAGAGAAAATAACCAGTGAGCGACAGTTCTCTGGACGAAAATGCCTTGATGTCAGTGGAGAATGGGCAGACTGGTTCGAGATGATAGACAACAGTAACTCAAATAACCACTCGTTACAACCAAGATATGCAGAATACCATCTGTGAACGCACAACACCTTGAAGCAGATGGACTACCGCAGCAGCAGACTACAGAGTGCCACTCCTGTCAGCTAGGAATAGCAAACTGAGGCTACAATTTGCACAGGCTCACCAAAATTGGAAAAATGTTGCCTGGTCTGAGGAGTCTTGATTTCAGCTGCGACATTCAGATGGTAGGGTCAGAATTTGGCGTAAACCACATGAAAGCATGGATCCAGTATAAAGCCCACCTGGTTGGGGTGAATTATGTCTGGTAGGATATATGATTTAGTAGAACCACAAAGACCTTGGCAAAAAAATTAGCTTAAATTTGAATTAAGTAGGAAAATGGGTCTGTAATTTTCTGGGCATAGGGCACCTTTTCCTGCCTTGGGGCTAAAGGCCAGTTATGCCAGGGAAGAGCTAGAAAAGTACTATTGACCCTCCATAGCAGCATTAAGTGTCAAGATACTATGGGAAAAAGTTTTGGTAAATGACTTATTGGGAGGGTGGCCATCTGGCCCAGGTGCCTTTCCCAGCTTGAGGGAGTTCAACACTTCCAGTAGCGCCTCTTCCATAATTGGGGCTTTGAGGAGCTTCGTATGTGCCTCTGACAGTTGCAGTATATCTACTATAGATGTGCCAGGAAGCCAGAGATTTGTGACTTGTATCTCTGGTTCTGAGAGGCGTCATCTGGGGAGTGATTGTATGTTTGTTCATATATAGTGATTTCGCAAAACGGCGAAACGCGTTCTGGCACACTGCTTTATTATTTTTAACCTATATTTTATTAATCTTTATTTTCTACTACTGCCGTCCTTGTAAAATTCCCGGCGGTTTTCTATTGGGTTTCTCCAGCAAAACGAAAAAACCCATGGGTGCTTTCTTAGAGCTATGGAAGCTCCTCCAAAAGTGAGAAATTGGCTGAAAACTGACTGCTTTTTAAAGTACCATAGATCTGCACTAGCCCCCCCTTTTTTTTCTGCTTTTATTCCATGTGGAGAAAAAATCCTGAGAAATAAGAAAATAACCCATAGGCGTGAACACACTCAGAGCCACTTCTAGGGCTCCTTGTTTGTGAGTGGAATCCTCTTATAATACACATTTACATATGTAATCCATGTGTACTGCACCATAATTGTTATCATTTTGTCTTTGAGAGACACCGGAAAAACCTTAGCATTCAGTTGCGCTGTACCAGGTTGTATGTATCAGGGTTATTCAAAGCGATCCGAATTGGGGCCGAAAGGTAACCGAACGCTGAAATTCAGCGTACGGTTACCTTTCCTGGCCATTCGGCTATTCAGAGAGCAGGCCGTTCGCCAAATGTATAGATGATAGAATTGTGTTGATGTCCCAATATTTCTGGACCTGACTGTATACCCCGTGGATATGCCTAAGGCTGCATCTCGTAACCCTCCAAATTGAACAGGAAATATGAATTCTCTTTTCAGAGTTCAATCAAAATCTTTAATTCTAAAAATCGTAACTAACCCCACAAATCATGATTAAGGCCTCTGCCAAGTTACATATTTGGAAAAATAACTGGATGGTGCTGCTGGTGCTTAGGTTTCTTGGTTGCTAAAATGTGCGCATTGTTTATCATTTTCTGGGCTAGCAGCGAAGGACTTTGAGATTTCCTTAATCATGAATTCCTTCATCTTGAAAGTAACTTTATTCCATTTGGAAAAATATTCTTGTTCTCCATTTTGGCTTAAAATCACAAACTTGTCAATCCTTATTAGTGGGATGTTTTGAAACTTCATGTAGGTACCAGTGATCCCCCATTCTTCTTGACAGGTTGGATTGCTGCAGAATATTTCATATTTCTTTGTGTATCCTACAAACCTTTGAGGCTTTGGAAGAAGTTTTGTAGTGTAGCGGTCTTTGAAGGCAGGATCAATCACCGTGTGATGGGAAACCTTCAGACAGAAAAAAAATGTTTTTATATGTCAAAAATTGTGTTTACAATATTTATACTCCATGAACTGTATTTCTAATCTTGCAGTGGTGGTGTATAAATCTCAGCTTGCTGGTTTTAACAAATTAAATTAAAGAATACGTAAAGTTTGAATCTGTCTTTAAATATGCAGAATATCATTAGAATTTACAATACAGTTTTAGTTGCAGTTTTAGCTTTGTTGTACTTCTCTAGTCTCTGATGGGGAAAGAGACCACAGAATTAGAATTCACACAGTATTTTTATGGTGCAGCCTTTGCAGAAAAAATGAGAGGGGTCAAGTTGAATAGGTGTAAGGGCTGCAGTAGTGCCCTGAATATGCCTATATGGAAAACCAGAAACCCGCTAAACCATAGTGATACCAGTCTTTAAAGTGTCTGGGTTTGGCAGTGATGGAGAGGAAAGGAACTGGCAAAATAACAATTTAGGGATGAATCGCAAATAAGTAGGATAAACACTTCTCTTTAGAATGGTCAGTAACTGAGGTAACAGATAAATAGTAAATAGCAGTACCTGGTCCTTCAATTGCCGAGACTGAGTTCAAAAGATATTCTAAAGGAGAAGCCGATGACAAGGAAGTGCAGAAAGCAAGTCCAATGATAATGCAAGCAAAGTCAAGGAGTACAGAAATCCAGAGCAAAACTACAATAAGGGCAATGTACAGGGCCAAGGGTTTATATGATGTGAATCCCTTGCCGCCAGGAGCTCCCGGTAGCAAGGCTGCGGGACGGCTTAGTACACCCCACTGGTGCTGAGGCCGGCTTTTGGCCCACCTACAACGTGTGCACACTGATCACATCATTGACTGCTGCGAGACATTTGTCTCGTGGCAGCCAATGATGTGATTGCGCCAATGAGCAGGCTGTGAGGCGTGTTATGCCGGCGTGTGTCATTTAGGCCCAGACAGCATAGTACACCCTGTGGCATAAAAGGGGTTTCGGTTGCTCTGGCTTGCATCAGTGTGTGCCATTATATGCCTTGCAGAATGACGCTTATGCGTTAGCATTGTCTGAATGATGTGAGGCACTGTTTACAATAAATGGTGCTGTTAATGAGCCTTTAGTGTCAGAATCTTTTGGAGGAGTGCTGGGATTACACAACATAGCTGTCAACAGCACGGCCAGTTGCTCAAACGTATGTTTAGGGAAGCCAAACCCCTGACTCCATAACAAGACATCCAACAGACATAAAAATGGTCCTCACCTCTCCCTGCATTAACTCATCACTGCAGCCCCCCCCCCTCCTGTTTCTATCCCTCATCCATCTAGATTGTAATTTCCCACGGGAATAGGGCTCTCACGTCCTCCTGTATCTGCTGGCAGCAATACTGACCTTCTCCTGTATGTATTTTTTGAATTGTCCTGTCTTTACCCTTTGCACAGTGCTGAATAAATAATAATATAGTACATGCAGGCATGTACTGGCAATAGGGACTACAGGGAGATTCCCAGTGGGCCGATGGCTCCGTGGTTCAATGTGAATGCTGGTTCATCATGCAGCTCGCTCTACCCTTAGTGAGGTGAGAACTTCCTCATCGTCTGTAAAACAGATGCAGTCTGCTGCAGTCTCTTATTGTGGCTGCCGTGCCTGCGAAACCTGCTGTACATGTTCTTCACCTTACGATATGGTATGCACTGAACTTCAGTGCTGCTGCATTGCTTTACCCAATCCCTCTGCAGGAACTCCGGTGTGACATGCGTCACTCTGTACTTTAAGTACATGGGTCTAGAAATGTAATTGAGTGGTGTGGGCCTGATGTTTCATATGGTTTTCCTGCTCTTTCCTTTGTTAAAGTTTGTGTTTTTATGTGCCCTATTCCTTGATGTCTGTGTTATATTAATATTTTCTTTATGTATGTATTTATTGTAGAGTCTCCTGTTGTATAAACTGTGTGCCTTCTCTCTGTATCATGTGACCTCTGTATTACGATCCTGTCTTTGTATAGCATACACCCCCCCCCCCCCGTAAACCACGTTACATCCGGCATCTGTAGAGAGATTGGTTGAGTGATCCGGTTGGTTTATATACAGTAGATACTCGAGTATACCGCTAGATTTGTGTGACAAACCTTTACCTTCAAATTGGAGGGATCATGGTATATTCGAAACATCTGCATCGTGTGTTTAACCACTTGAATGCTAAGGACGCGCTCAGCGCGTCCTCAGCATTCCCCCTGGTATGCGGAGGACGCGCTGAGCGCGTCCTCGCATTGGGGTCAGCGTTCGGCCGGGTACCGGCCGATCGCTGGCCCCTCCGGTGCGGGCTGACATCCTGGATGTCAGCCCGGCATCCGGAGCAGTGGCCGCCATTATTATGTGTCATCGCGCCCCCGCGATGACACATAATTCAGGCGCCCCCCCGCATGTGCGGAGGAGGCGCCTGAAAGGGAGGGGGGGAGGTCCTTCGGACCTCTCTCCCTCCCGATCGGCGGCTCACAGGGGCTTAACCCAGGCATCATTTGGAAGGGCACAGCCTGCCCTTCCAAATGATGCCTGGCATTAACCCCTGGGGAGCTGGATCGCAAATCGGCGCTGAAAAGCGCCGATTTGCGATCCTTCCCGGGAGCTGGCCGACATCTTGGATGTCGGCCAAGCTTCCGGGAACTCCCCCAGAGGACTGGCGTCATCGTGCGCAGCACGATGACGCCAGTCCTAGCATTAACCCCTAACTGCCACGAAGTGTGGAGATAGGGAGTTCCAATGAACTCCCTATCTCCCGATCCGTGGCAGTTAGGGGTTAAATTTTGATATCGTTGGATCGGCCAGAGCATGGCCGTTCCAACGATACCAAACATGAAGTAAAAAAAATTGTAAAAAAAAAAAAAAAAAAGAAAATAAAAAAAAAAATTAAAAAAAAAATAATAAAAAAAAATAACACTTTTTTTTTTTTTTTTCTGTTTTGTTAATGCAGCAATATTGTTCCCATTTCAATTATAATGTGAACAATGATGCTGCATTAACGATTTTTGTATGCGGTGCGTTTGTTAAAAATGGTGTCATTTTCCCCAAAAAAAAATGTAACGAGACCCCATCTCTAATTTTTTTAACAAGCGCACCCCATACAAATATAACCGCAATTGCTCGCATGTTAAAATGTGGAAAAAAACACTTTACACGCTGTAAATTATTGAAAATACATATTTTATTGCATTTTTTGTTATAATATACAAACATGACATAACGTATACATATAATAATGACATATTATGAATCTACCGAGTCTGACGGAAAGAACGATATATAATATGTCGATGTCATATACTAAAATAAGCCTTCAAAACACGTTTAAACATGATGCGCAAAACAGGTAAAAAATGACCTCAGCACAGGGGCGGGAAAAGCCTCAGCAGCGAAAGGGTTAAAAAAAGAACCTTGACTTGCTCAGGGATCCCGAGTTTCCTGGAAGCTCCCGTAGTCTCCTGAAGTGGATGCAGGCTCCCTGATGCCCGCAAACACTTCAGGAACTCCCAGATTCAGGAGAGGCGGGATCTATCATGGCAGGAGGGCACACTCGTTTTAAGCCAAACATTCAAGATTTGCTTAAAAATCGAGCATGCATGCTCACTACGTGCAGCTCGTCGAGAGGTGTAGTTTTCTGACATTCCGGCTCCAGCAGGCAGGCTCATCCACAACGTCGTCTGCATAATAGCCAGCCCCGTTTCCTTGTTGCCCCGTCCTGACCTCACTACAGACACGCTGCGCGGTTCTCCTCACATGCTGGATGTGAGGAGAATCACGCGGCACCTCCGCAGTAACATCAGGAGCTCGTTCGGGGGGGCTGGCTATCGGCGGATGATGCCTGCTGGAGGTCATAAAACGACACCTCCCGACGTGCTGGCATTGATCACCTCGTTCTGCCGATCATCTTATCGCAAGTAAAGAAGACGGGTGGCCGGCAACTTCATACTTAGTAACAACTGCAATCATTCTAGAGCAGAGCATCCTGGCCTGACTGTATTAAGAGAACCTCTGGGGATTTTAATTGTTTACCGGTACAGTACACTTTCATAATTTTGCTCCTCGCATTATATATTCGAGTCTCGAGTATTCTCTAATTTCTATAATAAATCTCTATCCATCGCGTTATATTTGGGTCACGTTATACTCGAGTATCTACGGTACTATTTTTGTGCTGTTTGCATAATTAAAGTGGGCCGGTCAGGATAAAGTCCAGGGCTGATTTTTATTTATTTATTGTCCCAGTCCACCCCTGACCACATGTGGCCTCAGGGGGAACCATGGCATCAAGACCGAGGTATAAGTACGTGAAAGCAGGAAAGCATATAATAGCAGTTCAACCTCAAGAAAAAGGAACAGAATACCTATTAGTCTGACACACTGTAAAAGCTTCTGATTCGCTGCCAGTGCTCCACCAACCACTAGAGCATTTTCTGACAACTGTTACAAATATCCCATACCAAAATTTCCTATATTTAAGGGTGTTTCCAGGACTTTAGTCTGAATGCATTGTATTGACACTCTCTCGAATTTTGCCTGGGAAATAGCATTTTTATACAATTCACTGAACTGAAGAATGTCAGATGTCTGGCAATCTTTTCCACCAGAGGAACCAATGAACTATGTAAGGACAAACTTCACCAAGTAGGTGATGAACATTGAATGCCTACTTTTTTGTACGGTATAATACCAATTTAAGAACCCCTTTAAAATAATAATTTTTAAGAAGGATTTCGTCTGTCGCAGGATTGGGACACATTTGTGTAGGATGGAAATTATCTAATTTAGAGATGTTTAAATACATTGCCATTTATAGTGATTAAGTAATTGAAATGTACAAAGCTATAAACCGTTGGTAGTCGCACTTTCTGTGCTCACCCACCTTTAGAACTCTAATATCATCTGTATTGCATGCAAATGTTTTACATTTGCCACAAAGCAACTGCTTGTTTTCTTCTGTCAGCTCTGGTCCTTTAATACTTTTCTTTATATCACGTTGGTATTTTTCATCCTTTTGAATGTCGTTAATCTTGAAAATATAAAACAAACATTTAGTGACTTGTCTGATCTTTTCTATTTCTTAAAACACATTTGTAAGAGATAAAAACAATGTGTGGTTAAACATATTACGTTATTTATCTTTTATGTACCTGTAACAAGTGCAGTCATCGAGAGTACAATGCATTATGTGTAATTAATATATATATATATATATATATCAGACACACACACACCTCAAGTTGTGAAACTTGTGTATTAAATAAACTACTTCAGTCTGTGTGCAATGGTTTTAAGGCGGGTGTCAGACAATGCATTTTTGACGTGCATTTAGGCGCACTTAATCACGGCCGCAGTATCAGCAAATCACGGCCAACATACGAAGTACGGCCGCACGAAAGCGGCAAACAAACGCATTTTTTCAAGAATGTGGAACCGCTAGTACGGACGTACAGAGGGCGCTGCGTCTGTGCGTGATTAGGAGACGTCAGATGCTGCTCATATCCGGCCAACATAACGTCCAGACAACCAAAGTTTCCTGGTTTGGATCCGTAAAAAGTCACGCACGAAAAGGCGAATAGTATGACAGTTTTTGCGCATTCCGTGAAAAAATACGTCAATGCGGTCGGACGCACTTTTTGACGGTCGCTGCGAATAATGCGTTCGTTTGACCCTAGCCTAAGTATTTGGTTCTTTTAATTTTGCTGATTTGGCTCACGTTTAATAAAAACCCACCAATTCACTATCTCAACAAATTAGAGAATACGTTGACATGTCAATCAGCTAATCAACTCAAAACACCTGCAAAGGTTTCCTGAGCCTTCAAAATGGTCTCTGTTTGGTTCACTAAGCTACAGAATCCTGGGGAAGACCGCTGATCTGACAGTTGTCCAGAAGACCATCATTGACATCTTTCACAAGGAGGGTAAGCCACAAACATTCATTGCCAAAGAAGCTGACTGTTCAGAGTGCTGTATTAAAGCATGTTAACAGAAAGTTGAGTGGAAGGAAAAAGTGTGGAAGAAAAAGATGCACAACCAACCGAGAGAACCGCATCCTTGAGAGACTTGTCAAGCAAAAATCGATTCAAGAATTTGGGTGAACTTCACAAGGAATGGACTGAGGCTGGGGTCAAGGCATCAAGACACACACACAAAGAATTTTGCTACAGTTGTCATTCCTCTTGGTAAGTCACTCCTGAACCACGGACAACGTTAGAGGCATCTTTCCTGGGCTAAGGAGAACAAGAACTGGACTGTTGCCTAGTGGTCCAAAGTCCTCTTTTCAGATGAGAGCAAGTTTTGTATTTCATTTGGAAACCAAGGTCCTAGAGTCTGGAGAAAGGGTGGAGAAGCTCATAGCCCAAGTTGCTTGAAGTCCAGTGTTACGTTTCCACAGTCTGTGAGGATTTGGGTTGCAATGTCGTCTGCTGGTGTTGATAAATGGGTGAAGTGACTTGGTTTTCAAAAAACACAGTGGACCAAGAAATTTTAGAGCACTTCATGCTTCCTTCTGCTGACCAGCTTTTGAAAGATGCGGATTTCATTTTCCAGCAGGATTTCCAGCACCTGCCCACAGTGCCAAAAGCACGAAATGTTGGATAAAATGACCATGGTGTGCTTGACTGGCTAGGAAACTCACCAGACCTGAACCCAATAGAGAATCTATGGGGTATTGTCAAGAGGAAAATGAGAAACAAGAGACCAAAAAATGCAGATGAGCTGAAGGCCACTACCAAAGAAACCTGGGCTTCCATAGCAGCTCAGCAGTGCCACAGACTGATCACCTCCATGCCACACTGAACTGAGGAAGTAATTAAAGCAAAAGGAGCCCCAGCCAAGTATTGAGTATATTTACAGTAAATGAACATACTTTCCAGAAGGCCAACAATTCACTAAAAATGATTTTTTATTGGTCTTATGAAGTATTCTATTTTGTTGAGATAGTGAATTGGTGTGCTTTTGTTAAATGTGAGCCAAATCATTACAATTAAAAGAACCAAAGATTTAAACTACTAAAGTCTGTGCATTGGTTTCATTTATTATTTTTATTAATCTTTATTTATAAAGCGCCAACATATTCTGCAGCGCTGTACAATGAGGAGCACAAACATGAGACATACATTATAAAGAAGGAAAATACAATACTGCCCATACGATAACTAGTCTAGGAAATACAGCACTTTAACCAAGTGCTCAGCCAGACATCCCGTGAGCTTACAATCTAAAGGACAAAGGTAAGTGAAACAAGAGGGGAGTGTGGAGCTGTTTGGCTAGAGAGAGAAAAGCAAGGATTGCATAAGAATGGCAAGAAGCTTGGACTTAGGTTAATTAAAAGAAACTGGCAGCAGCTGGAAGGGAAGCAATGCGTTTGGGGCCAGGACTGGGTAGATGGGGAGGGCGGGTGGTGATGCAGAGCTTGTGGTAGATGGCTGCATGTGGTGAGCAGGAGAAAGACAGATTTAGGAGGAGGGGTCTGTATGCAGGAAGTTAAGGAAATGCGAGGGGTGGGGGCAGGGCCGGCCCAAGACCTTGTGCTGCCTGGTATCGAAGGATGAACTGCTGCCCCCCCCAACAGAAAAAAACACGCAGCGTGTATGAGCGTATCACAGTGCGCCACAGCAATAAAATTCAAACACTCATACACACCGTACATTAGAATTTTCTTGCTGTGGAGCTCTGTGATACAGTAATGTGAGGTGTAAGTATATAACTGAGCCCAGCGTCACATACCCAGCAGTGCCAAGCATCACATACCCAGCAGTGCCCACACATGCGTATATTGCCCCAGCTCACACATGGATATATTTGCCCCCCCCGGCTCACACATGGATATATTTGCCCCCCAGGCTCACTCATGGATATATTTTCCCCCCAGACTCACTCATTGATATAGTTGCCCCCCAGACTGACTCAAGGATATATTTGCCCCCAGGGCCCAGGCTCACACATGGATATATTTGCCCTCATCATGGATTTATTTGCCCCCAGGGTCACCTCTGCCAGGTCCAGGCTCCGACGGGCAGATCCTGCGGCAGCCGTGTTCCTTCCTTCAACGAGCGGCAGCCTCGTGAGTATCTGCCGCTCGCCTGGGATCCACCTTCCAACCTGCTGCGATCTCGCGAGATCACGGGATCTCGATCGCGGCAGGCTGGCGGATGGATCTCAGGCGAGCGGCAGATACTCATGCGGCTGCCGCTCGTTGAAGGAACGAATGCGGCGGCTGCCGCTCGTTGAAGGAACGAATGCGGCGGCCGCACGATCTGCCACCGCGAACAAAAAATAGTGCAGAGCGCAGCAGCGGTGCCGGGGGCTGAAATTTGCCGCCCTCGAATTTCTGGCGCCGCTGCTCTGCACCAAAGTTACTACGGTATGAGAGACTATCAGAAACGGAGGGAAAATGTGAAGAAAATTAAACAGCCTGAGAATAATACATATAAGGCAATATAGTATAAAAACAGTAGGTTTGGAGCGACTTGAGGGACTTCATGCTTGATCACCATATACCTGGGAATCCTGAGGATTTAATACACAAGTTTCACAATTTAAGTTAAATTAATGAAATAAATTAACTTTTCCACGACATTCTAATTTATTGAGATGCACCTGTATGTATATACAGGGCTCAAAATTTCAAGTCCCAAGCTACTAACCAGGCCATAAGAGTTACTCGCCACCAGTTGCTCCAGCTAATCCCTACACAGCCCTTAACTCTGCCCCTAAACACACAACCTTAAATTCTTATGAAATTACACTGTTAAAGGTTTTATTTAGAATAAAGTTGCAAAAATAACATTAATACCCAGTCATCAGACCCCAGATACATGTATATCCAGTCATCAGACCCCAGATACATGTATATCCAGACATCAGACCCCGGGTACATGTATATCCAGACATCAGAACCCGAATACATGTATATCCAGACATCAGACCCCGGATACATGTATATCCAGACATCAGACCCCGGGTACATGTATATCCAGACATCAGAACCCGAATACATGTATATCCAGACATCAGACCCCGGATACATGTATATCCAGACATCAGAACCCGAATACATGTATATCCAGACATCGGACCCCGGATACAAGTACAAGTACATCCAGACATCAGACCCTGGATACATGTATATCCAGACATCAGACCCCAGATACTTGTATATCCAGTCATCAGACCCCGGATACATGTATATCCAGACATCAGACCCCGGATACATGTATATCCAGACATCAGACCCCCGGATACATGTTTATCCAGTCATCAGACCCCGGATACATGTATATCCAGTCATCAGACCACAGATACTTGTATACCCAGTCATCAGACCCCGGATACATGTATACCCAGTCATCAGACCCCATTGTGAGCAGAGCAAGGAGGCAGGGAAGCTCCTCTCCACCCCCTGCCAGTGACAGAGACAAGCTGGGTCAGGTTAGGCAGCTGATCCCTGCCACCGTGCAGCCTGGGGAAAGGGGGCTGCACGGTGGCACCGCTGGAACACGCTGCATGAAATAATTTATTGTGCTTCATGTGTGTGCATTTCCACTTTTGAGCCCTGATGTATGTAATGTATATATATATATATATATATATATAATATATACATTACATACATACATACATACATACATACCACGTGTGTCATGCACTCACGCTTATATTTTCAAATCATGTTCATATATATATATATCACAATGTTTGGGTCCTGAGGACAGGTCTGTGTGTTTGTATGTGTCTTTGTGACTCTGTATATGCCTGCATTTGGTATGCTATACAGATCATCACAAAACCCACCAATTTAGTAAGATAGTAGTCTAACTAGAATTCTAAAACATAAGAGTATCTGAATGTATGGTGTAAGGTCCATGAAGAATATCTCATTCTTTGCTCCCCTAGCTATACATACATATATGGTATGAACATATGGTTCAGATTTGGAAACTGCTCTGTGTAGCTGATGGCGGCGGAAAGAAAATCCATTAGAACAGTCGTGTTCGCATACTATTGGGTGATTTGAATGAATACTGATTCGTCACACCATAGGCTGTGGCTTTGTGTGACTGAGTGCAGTTCTATTCTACTTTTCAATCCAGAAGGACGCAGCTCCCCCCCCCCCTCTTTGTACCAATATCAAGCTGAACAGATGTACATACTTGTAAGTTACTTTGTATCAAGAAATATACCTTGTTTTTATAACGAAGAAGTCCGATGTGTGTTATTGTTGGTGACACAGTATTATACAAATATACTGTGTGTGAACGGCTGCAAACTACATCCGATGCCATACTGGTTCCAGACAAAGACATGAACGGACAAGAAAAGATAATATTTTTCTAACAATCCACTATAATTATTTTATATCACCTTCTTTAGGAATGCATCTCTATTTTGTTGATATTCGTTTTGCAAATGTTCAACAGCTATAGTCATCAACTCCTCATGTAACAAATTGTTCCTCTCCTTTTCAGCTTCATCTCGCTTGGAAGTCACTAGGATGCACTGGCTGTCCTTTGCCCTCCCTCGACCTGTACGACATAATATAAACATTTTAAGACTGTGCGGTCACCATTCTTGGCACAACATTACCACATAATGTCTCTCCTGGTACCCAAAGAACAATTAGGAATTCTAAAGTGTCATTTAATGTAGAATGAAAGACGACACACTTTATTTGATAATACCAACACGTAAGCTTGAAAATGTAATACTTCAGCTGTTCTGGCATTTGCAAGATTGGCATTGTCAACCCTCTGATCATAGACAGACATAGTAATATAGGTTGTGCATCAATAAGCACAGACGTGATGGTGCCAAGGGTATTCATTATGCATCCCAACTCTCCATCAAACTACCGTCCTGTATCCCTGCTTTCGTTTACCTCTAAGCTCTTGGAAAAACTAGTTTTCAAGCGTCTGTCCCTCTTCCTGTCCTCTAATTCTGTACTCAACCCCCTGCAATCAGGCTTCCGTCTCCTTCACTCAACCAAAACTGCAATCAAAGTCACCAACGACCTCCTAACTGATAAAAACCACGACCACTATTCTATTTTCATCCTGCTTGACCTCCCTGCTGCTTTTAACACTGTCGACAACCCCCTCGTTCTACAGACTCTCAGCTCTCTTGATCTCTGTGACACTGCACTCTCTTGGATTGACTTCTATCTGTCCAAAAGTACTTCTGTGTCATTTGCTGGTAACGCATCTTCATTGCCTTTATCAGGAGGTGATAATATGCTGATGGTACTCATATCTACCGCTCTACCCCTGATCTCTCTCCTTCTGTCCTTTCCAAAGTCAGCGACTGTTTATCTGGCACTTCCTCCTGGATGGCCTCTCATCACTTAAAGATTAACATGTCTAAGACTGAGCTGCTACTAATTCCTCCTCCTAATGCCTCCCCTCCTGACTTTTCTATCACGGTGGAGGGTATCACTAGCTCTCCATTAAACCAGGTTCGCTGTCTCAGAGTTACACTTGATTCTGCCCTTTCCTCCATCCCCCACATTCAGTCTCTTTCCTCCTCCTGCCACTTCCAACTACATAATATTTCCAGAACTCTGCCATTTCTTACTGCTAACACGAGGTGCCTGAGGCACAGCACGCTCCCTCTCCAACTCCTCCCGCCATTGGAGACGCGCTCTCACTCGTGCTCTCTCGCACGCAAAAGCAGCATACCAGTGGCAACGATAATCAAAGCATAGACAACGTCATCCATAGTAATCATTTGGTATGAGTTGAATGGGCAACTGCTTTGGTGCATTCCTTTTTATGGGCTTGGAAATTTGAGTTTCGCCAGGTTGTTCAGATTTGCCATTACCACCAGGTTTAGGAGTTGTTTAAACTATGCGCCAAACACTGTGCGCTAAATTTTGCACATACTGTAGATTGTAATACCATCTGCGTACCAGCGCACAAACGCTAACAGGGTTATTCAAAGAGATCCGAATTGCTTGTGAAAGGTAACCGAACGCTGAAAATCAGCGTTCGGTTACCTTTCCTGACCATTCGGCTATCCAGAGAGCAGGCAATACGCCAAATCCTGGCGAATTGCCTGAACATACGGTGCCTGTTCGGTGCCTGTTCGAGGGCAGTGAAATCCCCATGAAAAAGCACTGCTTCGGCTATTCAGAGAACACAAACCAGCAGTGAAAGGTTCCCCTAATGCCCTGCCATTCGGTGGTTTAATTCGGCAGGTTTATTCAGGAGAATCCCATAGACTTCAATGTTAAAAATATTCCCGTTTTAATTCAATATCTAATAAACTGTTCATTATAAAATTCTGCAGCAAAAAGTCTCTTTATTTATAGATTTTTTAGGATACTTTAAGCATTTTTCTTAATTTTTTTTTTTTTTTTTAAAAGTCCGATTTTTTTTTTTTTTCTGTTTACTTATTTTTTTTTGTAACAGCCCTCTTTATTATCATTCCCTGGACCTCCTGTGAAAATTTCAGACATTTTCGCTCAGTAGTTTCTTTGCAAACAGCATTTCATTTTCCCAGATTCATACAAATGGTTTTGCTAATTTATTCACTGCCTCCTCTACGTCACAGCTGCTTCGGCTCTGTGTGATTCGGCTCCTGTTCGGCTCCTGTTTGGGTTTTTCGAAGGTTAATCCAGATGTTTTTGCTTGTTTTCAGCGTGCATTCGGTTAGTGTTCGTCAGGTTTGCGGCAGCCTTTCCCTGCAATTCGGGGACCCTGTGCTGTTTGCTGAATACACCGCAGGGTCACCGAAATGCAATCGGCAAAAGGAACCGAATTGAAGAGAACGAAAAGTCACCGAACGTGCGGTGACTTTTCGAATCTCTTTGGATAACCCTGATAGTATAGGACGCGCGCAGTACAGTACGCTCGCAAAGGGTTCACGAAGGTCCACCCGCGTTAGACGAATACACACGTTTGTTGCACTGACATTGTAATACAACATTCAGCGCAAAGGGTTTTGCCCCTCGTGTTAATGCGTTTTTGCGCACGCGTTAATGTTTGCGGGAAGAATGTAATAGGGCCCTATATGTATACCTTTTTGCACATGCCTATGAAACAATGTCTCTTTTGTTACATGAAAAGAAAAGAAAGTTATTAAAAAAAACAGGATCATGAACACTCCTACAGCCAAGGTTCAATAGGCTGGTAAATGTTCACCCCCTCCTACATCACTCATGTGCTAGCAAGTTAGTGGGTGGTCATGATAGAATGATGTATGGTTGCTTGCAACATGATGCTTAGGAAAGCTATGAAATGATGCATAGGGTGAGCGTTCCACATCAGAATCAACCAGGGCCTGTGAAATAATGCATGGAATGGCAAAGTCACTCGGACTGGCACATGTACAGGGTGGAAACCATGATGGTCAAGGCAGGAAGACGAGACCAGGACTCTGCGACACAAGAGGACACTGAGAAGGTCCTCCAGAGCCAGTAACCCTTACAATTACCTAGATATAAAATGAAATCCATTGCGATATGAGACCATAGTGGATATAGACAATGGTACTGATGGGTAGTCACGGACCATACCACTCGATGTTGACGACTGACTTGGCTCAGTGAGTGAAAGAATTAAAACAAAATCACAATTTCTTTGCACTAGGCCCAAAAATAATGACTAATTGACCCACTTTATCACCACCCAAAATATCTATAATCAAGTCACAATTCCAAAATAAACAGAGGTAACTTGAAATGCCCTATTCGATTAAAATAACCTGACATCGTGCCGAGTGCATCCTCTGGTTTCACACTGATCTGCGGGATTGAGCTGATGCTCAGCACGATCTGCACGATTTTGTGAAGCCATCCACAGCAGGCTGACATATTGGATGACAGCCCTCACTCTATGACTTCACCTCTGCACACTGATATTAGACATGTGCGTTTCGTTTTGTTCCAAATTGCAATTTGGATGAAATTATAACGATTCGTATTTCAGAAGCACTTCCAAAATAACAAATGGATTTCATCCAAAACAGAACAAAGACGAAACAATATATAATGAATTGATTTAATTTTTATGAAAATCGATTGCTTATACTGATTCACTTCAACTCAGCACTGTGTCCCTGCCCATTGACCCATGATGCTGAATCTGTTGTATTCAGCACCACAGGCCATGGGCAGCAACATACTTTATTTTATTTTCCCCATAGAGAAGTAATGGTTAATCTATTCAGAGAACGCTGAAAAGCATCGAAATGTTAATGAGATTCCTCAGTTTTTGGTGGTTTAGTTTGACAGGTTTAAACCGGTGAACCTCATAGGTTTCAATGTAAAAGCAATTCCCCATTTTTATTAAATATTCATTCAACCTTTTATTCTTTTCATTTGCAGCAAAAAGCCTTTTTATTAATTGTTTTTTTTTAGTATTTTTTGTAAAACAAATTAGGTAAAATTCTTGGATTCCCGATTATTTTAAAAAGACTAGGTTTTTTCTTTGTCGAACGCAGCATTTTTCTTTCTTTCACTCTGCCTGCATTTGGCGGGTGCTGTCCTTTGTGCTGAAATCTATTTCAGCATCAAGGACGGGGGGATAGGTTTCCTCGGGAGCCCACAGTGCTGCTGTCCTTGGTGCTGAAACCTAAGGACAGTGGGATTACCGTATCTAATTTTTTTAACCCTAATCGAACAGTACTTAAATTAATCCATTTCACCATTTGAAATAGCGAATCAAAACTAAATAACGAATCGATATAAATTACTAATCTCCCAAAATAACGAATCGATCTGAAATACGAATCACCGTAAGATTTCAAACCCATCAAAACAAATTAAAAAATTGAACAAAATCGATCCTAAACAATTTTTTTCCATTGGGCACATGTCTAACTGACATCATTGTGCAAAGGGGCGTGATTACATCAGAAAGAGGGCCCCTGTATCGCTAGCAGCAAAGGTCCCAAAAGATCATAGGAGGTGTCTTTGGAAAGGCCAGAGCCTGTCAGATATAAGAAGTATTAGGAGAAAGATAACAGAAAATTGCTAATTAACATCTCAGCCCTGAAATAACGCAGGCATTTGCTTGATGGTGCTCAAACACCTAATATGACACCTCTAGACCATCAGAATCTCTTATATACCTCAGTATTCTCACAAAGTGTGACAGTGTTTGCACTTAACTATAGCATAACCTACCTCCTGGTAATTATAGTCCAAAACCAAATGTTCTTTCTCTACAATTTCTGACAGCAAATCAAGACAGGAGTCTTGTGGTCACCAGGCAGCTCAAGTTTCTGCTCATCATGAGAGCAACATGAGACTTGCAGGTCCTCTAAGTATCCAGAAAACCTTATCTCTTTAACTTACTGGTGACCTGACATACAGCAAGATACAACGAAATTCAAACTGGCTTGTTCTAGATTTGCCAAGACCAAGATGTCACACCCAGGGAACAGACAGAAAGAGGAGCAGCTGTAAAAATCGAAATGACGTGGACAAGTAGGACCTTTGTGTAAAAACATAATAATAAAAAAAAAAGGAACCAGGGTTCAATGGACTAGTACCTCACATCATCCCAAGAAACTGGCTATAGATTAGCATTACGTATGGTTATTCAGTTAGCATATGCGTGAGGGCTATAAAGGCAGTTGCTATGAGGACAGAGGAAATACTGGTCCTACTGGTTTCCCACCTGGAAAATCCAGGTCACTCCCTGTCCCATGAAATGGGTGCAATTTCCTCTGGCGGAAGGCACATGGCCTAAAGATAACCAAATGAGATGGGAGGGACTGGGCATGTCTAAAGGAGGAGCCTTGGAATAAGGTATAAGGAGAGCTCCTCTGCAATGCTGGCTCTCTCTGTCCTCCTGTAAGCTCCAATACCACCGTGAAAGGATTGGTAACAGCAAACTAACTGGGTGTACATATAGCATGCTTTAGTCATTAGGCCAGATGGGGGTTTAGTTTCCATTATTATCACTGTAAATATATGTTGTGCTAGTTTGGTCAGCCTCTAATGAATATATTTGGATTGCAGAAGGCAAGGAGTGTAATGTCTGATTTTATACCTAGGGTTTAAGGTTATTCGTGTAATGAAGTATAGTATAAGATCGCTGCTAGATTGAGTGGGATTTTATATAGAGTTATAACAATTACAGTGGCAAGAAAAAGTATGTGAACCCTTTGGGATTACGTGGAGTTTTGCATGAGTTGGTTATAAAATGTGCTCTGATCTTCATCTAAGTCACAACAATTTGAAAAACACAGTCTGCTTAAAATTATACAACACAAACATCATATGTTTTCATCTTTTTATTGAACAGAACATGTAAACATTCACAGTGCAGGGTGGAAAAAGTATGTGAACCTTTGGACTGAATAACTGGTTGACCCTCCTTTGGCAGCAATAACCTCAACCAAATGTTTCCTGTAGTTGCAGATCAGACCTGCACAACGATCTGGAGTAATTTTGGACCACTCCTCTTCACAAAACTGTTTCAGTGTAGCAATATTCTTGGGATGTCTGGTGTGAATCGCTCTCTTAAGGTCATGCCACAGCATTTTAAATCGGGTTGAGGTCAGGACTCTGACTGGGCCACTCCAGAAGGCGTATTTTGTTTTGTTGAAGCCATTCTTTTGTTGAATTACTTGTATGCTTTGGGTCATTGTCCTGTTGCATCACCCATCCTATGCGGAGCTTCAGTTGGCGGACAGATGGTCTTAAGTTTTCCTGCAAAATGTCTTGATAAACTCTGGAATTCATTTTTCCATCAATGACAACAATCCGTCCAGGCCCTGAGGCCGCAAAGCAGCCCCAAACCATGATGCTCCCTCCGCCATGTTTTACAGTGGGGATGAGGTTTTGATGTTGGTGTGCTGTGCCTTTTTTTCTCCACACATAGTGTTGTGTGTTTTTTCCAGACAACTCAATTTTGGTTTCATCTGTCCACAGAATACTTTGCCAGTAGTGCAGTGGAACATCCAGGTGCTCCTTTGCAAACTTCAAACATGCTGCAATATTCTTTTTGGACAGCAATCGCTTCCCCCGTGGTGTCCTCCCATGTACTCCATTCTTGTTTAATGTTTTCCTTATTGTAGATGTGTCAACAAAAATGTTAGCATGTGCCAGAGATTTCTGTAAGCCTTCAGCTGACACTCTAGGATTCTTCTTTACCTCATTACGCATTCTGCGCTGTGCTCTTGCAGTCATCTTTACAGGACGACCACGCCTAGGGAGAATAGCAACAGTGCTAAACTTTCTCAATTTGTAGACCGTCTGTCTTACCGTGGACACATGAACATCAAGGCTTTTGGAGATACTTTTGTAACCCTTTCCAGCTTCATGCAAGTCAACAATTCTTGATCGTAGGTCTTCTGAGAGCTCTTTTCTGCTAGGCATGGTTCACATCAGGCAGTGCTTCTTGAAACCAGTAAATCTAAAACTGGTGTGTGATTTTAAAGGGCAGGACAGCTTTCAGCACCACATCCAATAATATCACACTGATTGGACTCAAGGTTGGCTCACTCCTGGCTCCAATTAGCTCTTAGAGAAGTCATTAGGCATAAGGGTTCACATATTTTTTCCACCCTGCACTGTGAATGTTTACATGTTATGTTCAATAAACACATGAAAACATATGTTTGTGTTGTATTTGTAGCGCTGTGTTAAAAATCATCTTGCTGTGGCAGTACCTATTTTTGGCCACAAGATGGAGACTATCGTGATCAGATACTGGACATTGGGACTACAACGCCCGGCATGCTTGGCAAGAAGACAGGAAGTGGGTGGGGACTGGACACTTACATCCTCTGCCTCGTGGAGAAAGTGGGAGAGCGCGCCAGGGAAGCAGTGAAAGCAGACGCACCGAGGAGATCGCGGGAGAATCTAGGCCCAAAGCCTGAGGGAGACCTGTTGTTCCGGTTTGGGTCACCTAGCCTGAGGAGAAGGAGACTCGCCAGAGCCCAGACACTGCTGCAGACCGGCGGAATCGAACGGAGAGCAGGCGGTGAGCTGGACAAGCGGCATAAAGTGAGACAACGGATCCGGCCGCTAGTATCCCCAGTCAAAATCCGGAGGAGAGACGTCCTGGGTCAGCGGAGCCTAAAGCCTGCGTCGGATGGGTGAGAGGCCTCCAAGGCTGTTTGTGATTAAAGGTCAAGCTGCTGTTTCTGTTTAAAGTCCACAGGGCCCCAACTGACTAGTCGAAGACTTTCTTTAAATAAACTCACTGGCCAGTTGAACAGTACCCGGGTACCACACACACATATACACTCTTCACCTCTTGGGACTTAACTTGTGCAGGACTCATTTTCTTTTAGGAATCGGAATAGGGGTTGAAAATAAAGATACGTTCCGAATATATATTTTTTCCTCTTTTTCCGTTGCGCGTTTGCCGTAATACGAAGGGATTGTATGTTCGGGGTTTTGCTACGTGTTTTCTTTTTCTGAACTATCGGGAAATTGCATTGCTTTTATGTTCGGTTGCGAATATTTTATTTTCCGAAATACGAAGCCTCGTGTTTCGTTTCTTTTCCGCTACGCGTTTTACCGGGATACGAAAATACTGTAATAATACTTGTGAATACCGTGTTTCAACATCTGCTCAAATATTTTTGTAAACTATATAAATATAAAAACTCACAACTGTGTTGGAGTATATTTATTCCCTAGTGCGGGGAGACTGACCCGTGGTTCATTTTCAGCGGCTCCTTCGGGAGTGAGCGCTACATATTATTTTAAGCAGACAGTGTTTTTCAAATTGTTGTGACTTAGATGAAGATCAGAGCACATTTTATGACCAATTCATGCAAAACTCCACGTAATCCCAAAGGGTTCACATACTTTTTCTTGCCACTGTACATAACTGAATAACCTTCGTAAATATGTTTTTGTAACATTATAACATTTTATTTCACTTTGTAAGGCATCATGCTTTAACCCAGGAAATTATAGTATCAGTAACCCAATCTAGCCCTGGACTATGTTTATGTTGTCAAATTAACCCCAAACCAGGAGGTGAGGAAATAAGTTGGAAACTATCCTTATGAAGCACATATACATACATAGGAACCTCAACAGCAGGGTCCTTTCTCCTACTGTTCTGTGTGTTTAACATGTATGTATATTTGTTATTCTGTCTCACCCATTGTACAGCGGTACGGAACTTGTTAGTTCTTTATAAATACTTGTAACTGTAACAATTTGTTGAGTAGCATAAGGACTAGACAGTGGTCTACCATCACTGGCCTGGATAAAGAAACGTGTCTCTTTTTGTAAAAGAGAGGATCCCAATTGCATGGGCGACATCATAGTCCAAAAAACTGTCAGCATCACTAAAATCTATACCATAGATTTCTATACCATATATCAAAGAACTCCAAACTAAAACTAGAGTAATCATGCAATGAGTAGAAGGATTTGGGGGCATAGTCAAAACACCCAAGGACAGTTTAACAGTGCCTCAGTTGCAAATGTTTTAAAGTCTATAAAGGAAAGGATAAACATAGTTGTCCCTTTCATCCACAGGAATGGCATAGACTCTTCCTGTCTAACTTCTGTCATTTCTCAATAGTCTTTTATGGTCCAGCTGCATGGGTTCTGGACTAGGAGGTTCAGGATGGGAGAAGCATTCTAAAATATAAGAGCAAGTCTGGGAAGCACCCTTCTGCCTATGGGGAAGCGTATTTCTCTGATACAATTCTCCATCTTAAAAAATGCTCAAACTCCTCTAGCTCTCCTGGTAAATCCCTGGAAGCAATTTCTTCAAGAAGAGCCTTAGATAAACACTGCTAAAAGGCTAGTACTAGAAACGCACTTTAGGGCTTCTATAGACTCCAGTAGGTAAAACGGCGGCACATAGAACCTTTTGCACTATAAGCCTTTGAACAAATTTTCGTGAAAAGCATAGTTGATTGCACTTTATATACATAGATCAGTGGTTCCCAACCGCGGTCCTCAAGTACCCCCAACAGGCCAGGTTTTGAGGATCACCTTTGGGAAATGTAGACTGAATCCTGCAATCACTCTGCAGCAAATCATATCACCTGTGCTGTGCTTAGGATATCTGGAAAACCTGACCTGTTGGGGGGACCACAGTTGGGAACCACTGACATAGATAAAGCACATTAGTGGTACTATACTTCACAGTTAAAGCAATTGAGACCTTTCTGGTTGAAGCACTTTATATGTATTTTATGAAAACACTGCCTATTTTATTTGAATATTTGTCATAAAATTTCAATATTGATTCATTCTACAAATTTGAATAATTTATGGTAGGAGTAAGCACTCATAGTGTACTGTTAGTTACCTACAACTAATGACCACATGTGGATAAATAAAAAACGATGAGCACTATGTTGTAAATGAAATAAAAGCATGATCCCATTGATAGAAGTACCACATTGACTTTCCATACCTCTGACTTGGATCATTTTGGTGACATTGCCCACATATTCATATAAGAGGACCAAGTTACAAGCTGGAATATCAATTCCTTCATCAGCCACGGATGTAGCGATCATCAACTTGCTCCCATTATCAGATTTGAAAGACTCAAGTGCGCCCTTCTGACTAGGTAAAGACATACCTATGAGAAAAACTAATTATTCATAGCAAACTTTATTTATCCGGTTTCCTACAATCTATATATTTGTAGCTGAAATTAAGAACATTTATATAACGATTAGGAGACATACAGGTCTATACACTAAAGCAGTGGTTCCCAACCGCGGTCCTCAAGTACCCCTAACAGGCCAGGTTTTGAGGATCACCTTGGGGAAATGCAGATTGAATCCTGCAATCACTGAGCAGCAAATCATATCACCTGTGCTGTGCTTCAGATATCTGGAAAACCTGACATGTTGGGGGTACTTGAGGACTTCGGTTGGGAACCACTGCACTAAAGGGTGAAGTCAGGAGAATTGGCAGGAGAAGAGATCTACAGCTAGATACATGCTATAAAAACGGTCTCAAAAGGGCGATCTGAATACAGGCTTAATAGCTTAAACTATGTATTTATACAATAGATATACAGTATATCTTGTGAGACAATACAGTGTTTCTCTACTTGGATTTTTTACATCAGGACCAACAGTGGTCTGCTAAAATGACCATGTGGACAAACCTAGAACATGAACATACCTATATTATCATTCCTCTTGTTTCTGCCAATTAAAATATCCGGCTTCAAGAAACTGAGATTTGGGTTATCGTCAATCCATTTCTTTAAAGCCTGAAGATGAAAATAAAGGTTGATATTTAGTCAGTCATGGGCTAAAGCAGCCGTTCCCAATCTTTTGAACATCCTCTGACAACTCAAAATGGTAAATAATTTCACTTGCACAGCACAGAAAACAGCAACGTAGTGGCAAGAAGCAGCTCGGGAGGATAAGAATGTCTGTACTGTCCTCCATGCAGTTAAGATGTTTGATGCCTTCTAGTGGTGTTTTATAATAAACTAGTTATAAAGCCTGCCCAGAGGGCAGTCTATTGTTGTAGAGGATATGGCTGCCCAGTGCTCCCAATGATGTGGCTGTTTATTGCACCCAGGTTCTCACTGGTCAGTTCTCCCCAGAATCTGTCTACTCAGGTGCTCACCTGGATCTGGCTGTTCAGTGTTTCCCAGGATCTGGCTGCTCAGTGCTCTCCAGGATCTGGCTGTCCAGTGCTCCCAAAGATCTGGCTGCTTTTTGCTTCCCATGATATGGCTGCTGTGTGCTCCCCAGGATCTGGCTGCTGTCAGTGCTCCCCAGGATGTGACTGCTCTATGTGCTCGGCAAGATCTGGCAGTTCAGTGCTCCATAGGATCTGACTGCTGTCAGTACTCCCCAGAGAGCAGTTTATTCATCTATATAAAATTGTTTTCTGTCGCCGTGGAGAAAGATGCGCGCGCATCCAACGACAGCCGGGTGCGCACGGAGCCCTACCCATTGGCTGCGCGCGCATCCATGAGAGGTGGATGTGCCCGCAACCTACGACAGCCAGATGCATGCACAGCCCTACCGATCGGCTGTGAGCGCATCCAGAAGAGCCAAATGCGTCAGTTTGAAGACTGTTTTTGAAGAGAGAGGTTGTTTTTTGCTCGTGTTCGCGTTTTTGCCACTCGCCACGGGGCTGTGACCTCAGGTTTAAGAGAGTGGCTTGTTTTTGTTTGCTCTTGTGTTAGCATTTTTGCCACGGAGCTGTCACCTCAGTTTGAAGAGAGAATTTTTATTTTATTTTGCTCGTGTTAGCGTTTTTGCCACGTGGCGGTCACCTCAGTTTGAAGAGGTTGTTTTTTATCTCGTGTTTGCGTTTTTGCCACTCGCCACGGGCTGTGACCTCAGGTGTAAGAGAGACTTGGTTTTTTTTTGCTCTTGTGTTAGCGTTTTTGCCACCGGGCTGTCACATCAGTTTGAAGAGAGAGGTTTGTTTTCTTGTTTGCGTTTTTGCAACCTCACCGGACTCAGTTGGGAAGATGGAGGAAGAGGCACGGTGGGTATTTTTTGCCTTTTTTCCACCTGACGCTGCGCCGTCACCCCAGCCAGGGAGATTGATGGAGAGGCACTGTTGGTATCCTGTTTGTATGTTGGTGTTTGCCTTCGTGCCTTGAAATTTTTGGCTGGGGTCAAACTAATGCATTTTGAACGTGCGTTTAGGCGCACTTAATCACGGCCGTAGTAGCAGCAAATGACGGGCAATGACAGCCAATACACGAAGTACGGCCGCACGAAAGTTCGGCTGTGCAACGCAAGTGGCAAACGAACGCATTTTTTTGAGAACGTAGAACCGCTAGTACTGACGCACAGAGTGCGCTGCGTCGGCATAGCGGCGTGTTTGCGTGATTGGGAGACGTCAGACGCTGCACTTGTCCGGCCAACATCACGTCCATTTGTTTTTAATAGCTCCGTCAAAAAACACGCACGAAAATGACCGCTTTCGTGTCTTCCTTGAAAAAATACGTCAATGCGGTCGGACGCACTTTTTTACGGACGATGCGAAAAATGAGTTCGTTTGACCCTAGCCTTTGTGGCCCTCACTACAGGCTGTTTTTTGTGGGAGAGTTGCTTTCTTGGGTTTGCTCGCTCGCGCTGCCCAGCAAGATGCTGCAGCAGGATATGTGCGCAGCCTATAGCCATCTGCTGTGTGCACATCCTGGTCTCCGGGATGCGCGCGCAGCCTATAGCCATCTGCTGCGAGCACATCCGGCTCTACAGGATGCGCGCGCAGCCTATACCCGTCTGCTGTGTGCGCATCCTGTTCTCCTGGATGCGCGCGCAGCCTCTACCCATCTGCTGCGTGCGCATCCTGTTCTCCTGGATGCGCTCGTGACCGACGGGTAGAGACTGTGCACGCATCCGGCGTCTGTCCGAAGCGGCGCATCAGGTTTCTGTTGCATGCGCGCGCAGCCAACAGAAACCGGATGTGCGGCGACGGAGAAACGGTTTTATAGTTATAGATTCAGTCTGCAATAAAGGAGGTGATTCTGTCATAAAGGCGAAAGCTTTGTAGCAATTTTCAGCAGGAAGTAATTTCATATTCCTGAAGGGCAAAGGACAGGTTCTTTCAGCCTTTGCTTTGTGTATCAGAGGCATATTTCTTAATCTTTTGCATACTCTCATGCCAGTAAGTAGTAGATTCTGTTCTATTTTTTTGTTTAAATTTATTATCCTGTGTTCCTGCCTCTTTTAATGTCCTTACATCAAACCTCTGTATTAGAAATGTGTTTAGTGCAGCTGTATCATACAGAACACCTACTTGTAAATCCAATTTATTTTTATTTGTATTTGCAGTTTTTACAGAGTTTACAAAGGAATAAACTCAGTCTTTCAGAAGACAAAGCCACTCTGTCTGCTTTGTTAAAATAGTTGTCTAGTTTCAGTTACTGAAGTGAGACAGCATAATGTCTTTCTATTTCTACAAGGATTTCACTGCTGTCATAATTGATATTGTGCTACATTTCTTAAGGGTGGGAGCGTCCTTCAACCTCTTCGCTGCAGAGGACGCACTGAGTGCATCGTTGATTTTCCCGCTGCTTTGCGGATGACGCACTCAGTGCATCCTTGCTTCTCCACAGCTCTGCGGTGATGATAAGCCTCCAATTTCCAAGATTAAATAGGGGGCCAACATCTGGGAGTCACAATGACGGGAAAAATCAATGGCCGCCATGAAAGCCCTTAGGAGAGGGGTTCTGACCTCTATCTCCTCATCGGTAAGGGCTACCAAAATGTATGTATGAGGCACTATTGAAAAGACCAGAGTCTGAAAGAAATATAAAGTAAAATAAAAAAAACTTTAAAGACACCATACACACACTACACAGGGGGTCTCTCAGGGCAGTAAAAATAAAGTTGAAATTGCCCAGAGATCAGCCCCCCCATTAAAAAAATAAAAAAAGGCAAAAAAAAAAGACTCCTTTTATTATTTTATTAAAACATTTTGTGTTACAGCTAGGTGATCACTGTAGTAACAATGATCACCTAGCTGTCACAGTTGTCACTTTACCTCCTCCAACATGGCCGCTGTGGATACACATGTACCACTATAATGACCCCGTAACTTAGCGCTTGGCCTCCAGCCAATCGCAGGGGATGAATTTTTCAAAACTTGAGAATTTTACATTTGAATCCACAGTGTGCCTGTGGATTGCAAGGAGTTTGTGTCGCAGAGGCCCTTTCTACAAAAAACTTAACAATCCAGAAGGAGAGCACTCCAATTCATACATGTAAAGACTTTAACAGAAACTCACACATTAAAAGGTTTTAACACAAGTTAACCCTTTTTTACAGTTTCTAACAACTCTTAACCCTTTCAAGATTTCAACAGCTGGCAACCCATTGCCGATTTTATGTGTGGCGCTGTTTTAGTTCTGTTGCAGTAATTACTCATTAAAAAATTTTGCCCACCAGGGGGAGACAAGCGCAATGTAAACTATACTGGACACATTGGGACTACGTCTTCCAGCATGCTTTGGGGGAGAGACAGGAAGTGGGTGGGGAGAACCGACAGACATCCGCAGCCTCGTGTGGAGGAGAGCCGGTGCGCGCCGAGGGGTGAACAGAGCAAGACGCACGTGAGACAGGGAGCGATTGTGACCAGGCCTGAGAGTAGCTGCTGCCTTGCGGATGTTGGAGATCGGTTTCAGTGACTTGCCAGAGACCTAGTAATCCACCGCTGAGAGGTTTGCACAGACACAGAGCTGCAGATTGGACCCCGAGTTAGGAGACCGCGATGATCCAATGGGAGTGCAGGCGGTAAGATGAAAATCTTGTTGCAAAGACGGACAAGCAAGAAAAGCGGATCCAGTGGCACAGAGTCCCAGCTAAATCGAGCGGAGAGACGTCCTTGGTCTGGCAGCAGAGCAGATTGTCTGGCGGATGGGTGAGAGGCCTTCCAGGCCACAGTAAAGTTAACAAAGCACGCTGCAGTTTGCTTAAATCTACAGGGCCCCAACGTGACTAGTCGAAGATACACTGAATGCATTCACTGGCCAGTCGAATCTAGTACCTGGGTACCAACACACACATACACGCACACCTTCTTGGGACACAACCTGTATGGGACTTACACTCCGGCAACGAAGGGGTTAAAATTTCCTTTTTTTACCGCTGCGCGTTTCTCGCATTACGAATTCCTGTAAATTATATATATATATATACACACACACCGTGCTTGCTTTATATATGCCAGTTTATTTGAGACCAGTAAACTATATAACTTATACACCAGCACTGTTGTGGATTTTATATTTATTCCCTAGTGCGGGGAGACTGACCTGAGGTTAAATTCAGCGGCTCCTCCGGGAGTGAGCTCTACATATGCAAGGTTTTTTTTTTTATATATATTTAAAGTTTTTTATTTTGAAGCAAAGTCAGCAAGACAATCATAAAGAAAAGGGCCTCGCAGGGCCGTAATCGTCAGCATAAGCGAACACATAAGAAGACATCAAAGAAAGGAGCTATTTATCTAAGAAACACTGCAATAGAAAAATAAGAAACAGAGTCCGCTGAAAAACATCTAAAATAACGCTTGTGTGGGGCAAGGGGGGGGGGAGAAAAAGAGACTTATATAATATACTCATCTAAGAGACAATCAAACATAATGCGTGAGATAACAAACAAGTGTCCTCAATATCATCCCCGAGTGGGGTCTCATCAGAAACAGAAAAGCGAGAATGGCCTCAGAAGGCCAAAACATAAAACGTCTCTGCTTAGAGGATTCCAGCCGGAGACCTCTAGGTCTTGTCAAAAATAAAACTAGAGAAAGAGAAAAAGAAAAAAATGGGGGAAAAAAAATATAAAAGTATAAAGGCAAAGGCCCAAACTGTGCTGACCTTGGAACACTCCCGTAAGTCCGAAGGACCGTGGGAGGCCAAGGGAGACTAATGGCACGAGGCTCGGGTACTTGGGGGGGTTCAGTCGGGTGCCAGGCCATATTGGTGCACCCTGAGACATCCCGTTATCCCAAAAAAAATAATAATAATAAAAGCAGAAAAATAAAAGTAAAGTAAGAGTCAGCTGTAAGAGAAATACTCATGTAGCTAGAAAACTCTCAGAAACCTCTGAAAAGTAAAACTCAGCAATGGGGCTGGGACAAGGGAAAAGGCTAATCGAAGCAAAGATACTCAGCAATGGGGAAGGGAGAGGGGAAACGCTACGAGGGAGGCCACCGCAGCAGGAAAAGGCCCGAGTCAGGGCAGGAAAACAAATCAGTCCTCTTCAGCCTGTGTCAAGGAAAAAGGCCGGGAGTACTCCCCCATCAAGCCATGGCACCTTCCAGAAGTCGTGACAGGCACCAATCCCCAAGGCCACTCCACTCGCAGCAGTGATCGCATCGCAGAGTCGGGAAGAAGACACCAACCTGTCCGCAAACGGCCTCTCATTTCGCTGTGCAATCTGCAGCTCAGCTTTCCCGGGGGAGCATGCTGTGAGCTGGATCTCTTCAGTTGGCTGTAGTGAATCCCCGCCGTGCAGCTCTAGGGCCGATTCTGAGGGTAGAAGGGCGAACAGCGACCCAGTGTCCGAGTCACCAGTCCTGCACAGCATTCCCTCGACAGCGACCTCCAGGTTCTCCTCATCACTTCACTTGCAGGTAAGCTCTCACCCAGCCAGGGAGCCGGCGTACCCCTGCAGCCTTGCAGGATCGCCATCATCTGGCGCCAGGTCCCCTTCGTGAGTGGGTCTAGGTCGTCCCCCTCCAACAGCGCCATGCAGGCCTCCAGGCCAGCCACAGTGGACATTTTCTCTTCAGGTGGAGGAGGGGGAACGACCCAATGCAGGATCACACCAGCTACTCCTGGCAGTTGCAATCCATCCCCCACAGCAGGCAGGAGACGAGGGCCCTCCGTCTCCATAGGACTCCGCACAGGCTCAGTTGAGGCAATCCACAGGGGGGCACAGCAAGGAGACATCTGGTGCCGAGGGATAGGCCTCAAAATGGCCGCCGGCAGCTCCTGTCGGCCGAGAAACAGCCAGCAAACGGTAGTCTCTGGTCCGGTGGGGGGGGGGAAACGGGCCCCATACAACTCACCCCCTTTGGCTGGTCACCCTGGGCGTCCTGGTTTGTGTATCTCAGCAGCAATAAGGCATCTAAGGACCCCCACACGGGAAAGACGGGTCGGAGCTCTACAGACACACATCCCTCCACACTGGCAGCCGGCCACGCCCCCCTTATACAAGGTTTTTAACCCTAAGCTCTGTTAAAAAATGATGGGAGTTTGGTTCACAATATATAGCCACAAATTGCTTAAGCCTGTCACAAACGTCAATGTATCCGATCGCAACAGATTCTACTATAAAACACCTAATGACTGCCATATATAAATATATATCAGCTCACAGAAGTGAACACACCCCTTACATTTTTGTAAATATTTTATTATATCTTTTCATGTGACAACACTGAAGAAATGATACTTTGCTACAATGTAAAGTAGTGAATGTACAGCTTGTATAACAGTGTAAATTTGCAGTCCCCTCAAAATAACTAAACACACAGACATTAAGGTCTAAACCTCTGGCAACAAAAGTGAGTACACCCCTAAGTGAAAATGTCCAAATTGGACCCAAGTAGCCATTTTCCCTCCCCGGTGTCATGTGACTCGTCAGTGTTACAAGGTCTCAGGTGTGAATGGGGAGCAGGGGAGTTAAATTTGGTGTTATCTGTCTCATTCTCTCATACTTGTCACTGGAAGTTCAACATGGCACCTCATGGCAAATAACTCTGAGGATCTGAAAAAAATAAAGAATTGTTGCTGTACATAAAGATGGCCTAGGCCCTAGGCTATAAGGAGTTTGCCAAGACCCTGAAACTGAGCTGCAGCATGGTGGCCAAGACCATACAGCAGTTTAACAGGACAGGTTCCACTCAGAACAGGCCTCGCCATGGTCGACCAAAGAAGTTGAGTGCACGTGCTCAGCGTCATATCCAGAGGTTGTCTTTGGGAAATAGACGTATGAGTGCTGCCAGCATTGCTGCAGAGGTTGAAGAGGTGGGGGTGGGGTCAGCATGTCAGTGCTCAGACCATACGTCGCACATTGCATCAAATTGGTCTGCATGGCTGTCGTCCCAGAAAGAAACCTCTTCTAAAGATGATCCACAAGAAGCCTGCAAACAGTTTGCCTAAAACAAGCAGACTAAGGACATGGATTACTGGAACCATGTCCTTTGGTCTGATGAGACCAAGATAAACTTATTTGGTTCAGATGGTGTCAAGCGTGTGTCGCAGCAACCAGGTGAGGAGTACAAAGGCAAGTGTGTCTTGCCTACAGTCAAGCAAGGTGGTGGGAGTATCATGGTCTGGGGCTGCATGAGTGCTGCTGGCACTGGGGAGCTACAGTTGATTGAGGGAACCATGAATGCCCCCATGTACCGTGACATACTGAAGCAGAGCATGATCCCCTCCCATCAGAGACTGAGCCGCAGGGCAGTAATCCAACATGATAACGACCCCAAACAGGGGCGTAACTACCAGGGGTGCAGATGGTGCCACCGCACCCGGGTCCTTGAGTCCAGGGGGTCCATACTTGCTTAGATTATAATATATATATATATCTTATTTGTGAGGTTTGCTTTGGAGTTCTGTGATACGGTCATACACACCACATATTGCTGTGAGTTTTATTGCTGTGGAGCCCTGTGATGCTCAGTAATGTGCAGTGTGTTTGAGCGTATCACAGAGCTCCACAATAATAAAATGCACAGTAATGTGCAGTGTGTATGAGTGTGTTTTATTACTATGGAGCTCTGATGCGTTCATACCCACTGCACAATGTGGAGCTCTGATACTCTTACACACACACCACACATTGTTGTGAGTTTTATTGCTGTGGAGCTCTGTGATATGTTCATACACAGCACACATTACTGTGAGGTTTACTGCCGTGGAGCACTGTGAGATACACATAGTGCACATTACATTAAAAATGGGATGGACTGAAGATGTCATAGTAAGATGTCATGAAAAAAATGGGACATTGATTTCTGGAATCAACATTGTGGACCTGGTGGACCAATGCAGGTTGACGGGAGGGGGGACAAAATATGTTTTTGCCTAGAGTGGGGGGGGGGTGTTATGGTTCCTCCACCTGGGCCCTGAGGTTTCTAGTTACGCCTCTGACCCCAATCATACCTCCAAGACGACCACTGCTTTGCTAAAGAAGCTGACGTTAAAGGTGATGGACTGGCCAAGCATGTCTCCAGACCTAAATCCTATTGAGCATCTGTGGGGCATCCTCAAACTGAAGGGGCAGGACCGAATGGTCTCTAATATCCACCAGCTCTGTGATGTCGTCATGGAGGAGTGGAAGAGGATTCCAGTGGCAACCTGTGGAACTCTGGTGAACTCCATGCCCAAGAGGGTTAAGTCTGTGTTGGAAAATAATGGTGGCCACACAAAATATTGACACTTTGGATCCAATTTGGACATTTTCACTTAGGGCTTTACTCACTTTTGTTGCCAGCGGTTTAGACATTAATGGCTGTGTGTTGAATTATTTCGAGGGGACAGCAAATTTACACTGTTATACAAGCTGTGCATTCACTACTTTTCATTGTAGCAAAGTGTCATTTCCTCAGTGTTGTCACATGAAAAGATATAATAAAATATTTACAAAAATGTGATGGGTGTACTCACTTCTGTAAGATACTGTATATAATACAACAAAAGGGCAGCATTTAGGGCCAATTCATCTATTCACTAAACTGTCAATTCACCAAATACAGGCAAATTAAATGCAAAACATGGTACGGTTCGCTGCAGTACGTCACACTGGCGGTAGCGAAATTGTCCCATAATGATATGACTTGTAAACATAATGATATACACTATATTGCCAAAAGTATTCGCTCACCCATCCATATGCGAGTCAAGGCAGGTGAGCGAATACTTTTGGCAATATAGTGTATTTTGAATCTGCTGGAAAAAAGGATTTATAGATTTGTCTGGTTTTTACAATAATACGTGACTTCAAATCACATTTAAACATGACGAGCACAAAATGGTAAAAATTAGCAAAGCACAGGGGTGAAATGGCTCAGAAGCCAAGGAGTTAAAAAGGCACACCTAGATGTAGATTTCAACCTTGCTGAGTAGTCAAGAGTTTTAAAGCAGTAGATAGAAAAAGGTTTTATAACTCGGTGATAAACGCATGCACTTTGCTCACGAAGTACACATTCATGAGAGGATTAATACCTAGGTAAGGAGCACTATGCTGATGGCCCTAAATATCCACATGATTTTCAGTTTCTGCTATTTAGTACTTTAGTTAAATGCAGAGGCAGACTTTGACTTTGTGTGGCCTTATGTAAGGCTTAATTGTGTCATCCAGCTCTCTGATCCCAGTCTGGTGCTACCCTCTTCTGCAAGGCTACACCAGCCTTCCTAGCAGCGCCTGCCATAATTTCCTGCCAAACTTGGGTTGCCACCTTTACTTCAAGCCAAACCCGAACATTCAAACATTGCGCGGCATACTTTATGCATGAAGGGTGACTAAGGCCCCCTCGGATGGTGTTTGTGCGGCTGGATCAGCATCCATTCTCACACGTGCATTGTCGGCTTTACTCTGTGTCTCAGCGTCCTTATGCAAGAGAAAACAGGAGGGGGTCATGGATCAGGGGCAGACTGGACTGGGGGGCAAGGGGCAAATGTTCCCTGGGCCGCTGCAGTGCTCCCATCTCGGGCAGCCACATATAGCTAAGGTAGCCAGCACACGAGCATACTGTGCTGCGTCCATTACAGACGCACTTTTTCACGGGCGATATTGTGAGTACTGCATAAAGTGCATCCGTAACGTCTGACGCAGTGGATTCACTAGGGTTGGTGTCACCCGGTGCAGTAACTTATGGTGTCACCCCCCCCCCCGAGTTTTACAGATTTTTTTTAACTACTCTTACTCCTAAATCAGTACTCCCATATAACACTGAATGCTCATACACACAGCGCACATTACTGTGAGGTTTATTGCTGTGGAGCTCTCATATGCTCACAAAACTTTTTGCCAACAAGTACGGTGCCTGTTCGAAGGCAGTGAAAGCACACATGGATATATATTGCCCCCAGCAGCTCTGGATATATTGCCCCCAGCAGCTCACCCATGGATATATATTGCCCCAGCTCACATATGGATATATTGCGCCTCAGCTCACATATGGATATATTGCGCCTCAGCTCACATATGGATATATTGCGCCTCAGCTCACATATGGATATATTGTGCCTCAGCTCACACATGGATATATTGCGCCTCAGCTCACACATGGATATATTGCGCCTCAGCTCACACATGGATATATTGCCCCAGACCAGCTCACACATGGATATATTGCCCCAGACCAGCTCACACATGGATATATTGCGCCTCAGCTCACACATGGATATATTGCGCCTCAGCTCACACATGGATATATTGCGCCTCAGCTCACACATGGATATATTGCCCCAGACCAGCTCACACATGGATATATTGCCCCAGACCAGCTCACACATGGATATTGCCCCAGCTCTCATGGATACTGCCCCAGCACACATGGATATGCCCCAGCTCCTCTCATGGATATTGCCCCAGCTCCTCTCATGGATATTGCCCCAGCTCCTCTCATGGATATTGCCCCAGCTCCTCTCATGGATATTGCCCCAGCTCCTCTCATGGATATACTGCCCCAGCTCCTCTCATGGATATTGCCCCAGCTCATGGATATTGCCCCAGCTCATGGATAATGAGAGGGGAGAAATAAAATAAAGTGAGGGAGGCCTTGGGCCTGCCTGCTTTGGGGACAATAAATTGAGGGACCTGCTTGCTGTGGGGACAATAAATTGAGGGGTCTGCCTTCTGTGGGGACAATAAATTGAGGGGCCTGTCTTCTGTGGGGACAATAAGGCTGGTGTCAGACGAGCGTAGTGTTCACGTCCGTGATTGCGCCTAAAAGTACATCCGTGATAGCATGACAGAAAGCCCATTGGAGCCCGTTACATGAAGTACGTCCGCACTGAACTGCGGACGCACAACGGACACAAGGCAGGCAAGAACGTACAACCCCTAGAATGGCCGCACAAAGTGCGCTGTGTCTGCAACGTCTGCATAGCTGTGTGTGTGAGTGATGGAATGTGGTCAGACGGACTGCATTTATACGTCCAGCATTTTTCACGGACAGAATGGTTTTGCTTTTTATTTTATTTTCCCTGCTACATCCGTCAAAATATACGTCAGTGAATAAACGGACTCTGTGGCCACTACTGCGTCTTCCGTACTGACGTCCGTCCGTGTGCACAGACGTACAGTCCGTAGAAATCACGCTCGTCTGACCCTAGCCTAAAGTGAGGGACCTGCCTGCTGTGGCGACAATGAATTGAGGGGCCTGCCTGCTTTGAGGACAATAAATTGAGGAGCCTGTCTGCTGTGGGGACAATAAATTGAGGGACCTGCCTGCTGTGGGGACAATAAATTGAGGGCCTGTCTGCTGTGGGGACAATAAATTGAGGGACCTGCCTGCTTTGGGGACAATAAATTGAGGGACCTGCCTGCTGTGGGGACAATAAATTGAGGGACCTGCCTGCTTTGGGGACAATAAATTGAGGGACCTGCCTGCTGTGGGGACAATAAATCGAGGGACAGGTCTCCTGTGTGGGACAATAAATTGAGGGGCCTGTCTGCTGTGGGGACAATAAATTGAGGGACAGGTCTCCTGTGTGGGACAATAAATTGAGGGGCATGCCTGCTGTGGGGACAATAAATTGAGGGACCTGCCTGCTGTGGGGACAATAAATTGAAGGCCTGTCTGCTGTGGGGACAATAAATTGAGGGACCTGCCTGCTGTGGGGACAATAAATCGAGGGACATGTCTCCTGTGTGGGACAATAAATTGAGGGGCCTGCCTGCTGTGGGAACAATAAATTGAGGAGCCTGCTGTCTGCTGTGGGAACAATAAAGTTTGGGGCCTGCCTGCTGTGGGGACAATAAATTGAGGGACCTGTCTGCTGAGGGGACAATAAATTGAGGGACCTGCCTGCTGTGTGGGACAATAAATTGAGGGGCCCTGTTTGCTGTGGTGTTGTAAAAAAGAATGGGATGGGCCCAATGTTATTTATTACTAAATTTGCTTCCCATGTTTTTTTTTTATTTACCGTATATACTCGGGTATAAGCCGACCCATGTATAAGCTGACCCCCTTACTTTTTCCCAAAAAACCTGTGAAAACTTATTGACTCGCGTATAAGCCTAAGTGGGAAATGCAGCAGGCACTGCAGTCACCGGAATAGAATTTTGTTTTCCCATTACATCTTAGCCCAAACTTTCTGATTTTCCAATTCAATAATGATCTCCTATTTTGCTTTTCTTCTTCTCTGTGCATGCAAATCCGTACAAAAGAGCGATTTACCCTTTAAATACCACCTTTGGTTTAACCCAATGTACCGCTTTCATTGTTGGATCTTGCAACAGATGTAGCGAGACATGGATCTCAAACCTACCCCCGTGGAGCTGTCTGCTCTGCTTTGGTTGCAGAGTGAGGAAGCCTCCCTGTGCAATCACATAACAGGCTGTGCCATGTAACATTAATTTGACAAGCATCACCTCCAAGCGTGCTGGAACCTTTGGAGGGCTCCTAATTAAACCAGAGACACCCGTCGCTTTTATTTGTGAGGTGGTTTCATTGGTATTACACACAAGATGATTTAATTAGTGGCATGCGTGCTGATTAACAGCATTTAGCGACAGTCTATGGTAACCGAGGAGAAGAAAAGCTAAAATAACAAGCGTACGAAGGTCCAGCCTGCTGCTGTAGCATGCCTCCCAGATACATATCTCGAGGCTGGGAACGGCACGCTGCACTGGCGCCTCCCCCTCCAGCATGATGACATCACCGTGCGTCGCACACAGCCGCGGCCGTTTCCAGCCTCGTGATAAGTAACATGGGAGGCACGCTGTAGCAGCAGGCTGGACCTTCGTAAAGGAGGATTAAGGGATTAATTACTTTCTAAAGTGGACCAAAAATGGAGCACAGCCTACCGGGATACCTTGACTCGCGTATAAGCCGAATCGCGTTTTTTTGACTCAAAATCTGAGTCAAAAAACTCGGCTTATACGCGAGTATATACGGTAACCCCTTAGTGACCGGGCGGTTTTACACAAATCCGTCCTTTAGTGACCGCTGCTGTTTTTACGTTTAGGTCAAAATTTCCTCTTACTCGTTTATTCAACCCACACATATTATACAGTTTTTCCCCCCATTAAATGGACTTTCTAAAAATACCATTATTTCCATCACATATCGAATAATTTACTATAAAGAAAATATGAAATATGATGAAAAAAAATTGTGAAAACGCACTTTTCGTAATTTAATCCCCAAAATCTTCAACCACCAAAAAAGACCCCGGCTAAATTGTTTAAAAATTTTGTCCCGAGAATAGAAATACCCAATTTTTACATGTTTTTGCTTTTTAACCCCTTCACTGCTGAACCAGTTCACCTATGTGCGCTGAGCTCATTCTGACCATTTTATGCTAATTATTTTTAGAAGACCGCCTAGGTACTATTTAACTAAACCCCCCCAGACAAAATAAATATATATAAAAAAAATGTTTTTATTTATTTGTTTCTTTTTTAAATTTTAATTTTTACACCAAACCTGGTTTCCCTTTCTTTTCTTACTTGATGATATGATAAGAGATGAGTCTCTGTAGCTCTGAGGCCTAATGCACCAGTGGGGATGGATCCATTGGAAAATCTCTGCTGCTTGTGGTTTGCACTGATTCCATTTTCACTAGTACCAGCAAAATATAGAAAAATAAGCAACCTCTTAAACACCTCAATCTATAGCAAAATTCTACTACTAGTTATTTAATTATTAAAAAGGAAAAAGTCTTACCGACACCAAAGCCCTGGTTTTGACGAATAGCAGTGTGCGCGTCTGTGGATTCTCACGATAGGCTTCTTTCAGAATGAACTGCACATCATCTAACTTTGGATTTAAATTCTCTTCTGAAGTTTTCTCCAAAATAAGCAATTTATCTGCAAAAAAAAACATTAACAGAAAAATACCATTCAATTAAGTGATTGAAATGATATTGAATTAAATTGGTGTTTCTTCATTTTGTTTATATCATTCATATTTTTCAAAATCAGCTCTATTAGGTATAATTTGGGAAGGTTTTCAAGCTGAAAGTAGTGGTGATATGTAGAAAAGTCAGGAATTAACCTCTCCACTGCTGAACAAGTGTATGGCAAATATTCACTGTATGAAACCATCTGATGTTGTAATGAAACAGCATTATGCTTCATAATTTGTTTACAAATGGGATTTTTTTTTCACTATTTACTTATTACTCAACCCTCAGATTGGTGACCAGGCCAAGGTCTGATCTAAATTAAGTTTTCGGGAGGGACACTACCTGTTATGTTCTATGCCAGGTTGTAATGGGAGAGAGCCACAATTGTAGAGAGGCACAAATGCAGAACTCCACAATCAGGTGTAGCCCAGGTGCTTTATTTCAAGAGACACAGGGAACACACAACACAAGGGAATACGGACAACACAGGAGCAGGTTCACTTGGAGACAGATGGACAAGACATGAAAATGAGGGTTCATGGCAGCAATCAGCAGGGTACAGCCTTCAGTCAGAGTTCAAGGCACCCTAAATTGCAAATACCATGAGGATTAGGGGCAACTCCCTTAAATAAGAGTGCAATCAAAAATACCTGGTTTAGGCATACAAAATAAAATGTGAAGTGAATCAAAAACCTGGCCTGGACATATAGAGAATAACATAATGGAAACACAAAGCAAAACACATGAAATCATCTGGGAAGTACAACAAAAGGCTTAAAATAAGAAAATGTAAAATACCTTGATATCATACAGGGTTAACAAGGGCAGGAAAAGTGCCGGCAGCACTCAGGCTTTGCCAGAACACTGCAGGCACGGGCCTTCTAATTCTAACGTCCCTATCCTTTTCCATCACACCATATTCACAATATCCATCATAGATGCCCTATAATAACCCACCTATGTACTCCAGTGGTTCTCAACCTGTGGACCCTCAGGACCCACAATTGTCCTTGGTCATTAAGTCATAACCCAAAAATAATTGAATTTCTGAAACATTATAATTTATTCCACAAAACAACATGCACAACATTCTACAATGTAAGCACTTTTTAAACAATTTTGTAAACAAACAGGGATTCTTTCCAAAATGGATAGTGCAGTAATCACAAAACTAGTAAAAATTAAAGTGCTGTTGAGGCAAAAACCCAATAAAATAAACTGTAGTTGAAACATATGAAATTAATTAGAACTTAAGGGAAAACTGGGGATGCTTCTTGCTCTAAATAAGTGTCTCAAAGTGTGGGGTGATGGCAGACAAAGCAACTCTAATTTAAATCAGTACTGAATGATTGTGAAATAAAGTGATTATAAAATGAAATATTATAAAAAACTTAAACTCGTCTGCTCCGCGCTCCCCCGCCATCTGTCTCTGCCGCTTCGCACATTATTTTTTTGCAGCGGCAGCCTGTCCTCCCTGAGCCTACGCAATTTGCGTAACTGAACGCTACGCTAATCGCATAAACTCAAGCTGGCCAAGAGATTGAGAATTCTGCAACGTCTGGCGCTGCCTACTTCCTGAACCTATGCTCTTCAGTGCCTCAGAGACACACTGAAGAGCAATGAAATAGCTTGGACCAATGGGAAAGCACCATTAGTCCAAGCCATTCAAAAAACACCTCCATGGGAGGCTGGCCTATATAAATATACTTTGCTTCACTGAGATGTGCATTGTGCACAGTGGCTCCTGGTGTTGGGAATACAGAGCGTGTCACCAGTCACTGAGTCCCACCCCACACCTTCCCATTACAGATCCCCCCACCTTGCAATTACAGAGTATTTTACCTGATGCAGCGGGTCCCAGGTGGCACCTGGGAACATTCAGAGGTAGCCGCGCCGCCCTTGGGACGCCGCAGGTAAGATGCATTAGCAGGTCCCAGGCATTAGAGAGGCCTAGGGGCACTTGCCCCGCAACCCAGTCCGCTCCTGGTCACGAGCCGCGACCCATTTATGGGTCACGACCCACCACTTGAGAAACACTGGTTCTAGACCCAGGAAGATTTTAAAAAGTGTAATTTTAAATTTTGAAAACTTTGTGTAACAATGTTTGTAAATACTGGCTACACTAGTATGAGTTTTGTAATTGTTTGTATTTGAGGCTATTCATCTGGTGTACCCATTACAAAAAGCAGACATACTTTTACAACCCTGAAGGTATTTAAATATCTTCTGATGTTCACTGAGCACTGAGAGTTATCATTTGGGCTCAAACTATATGATCATGGGTGCGCTGTACCTTTTTATTTGTCACAGTAGTAGTAACATTCAATGCTATAAAATACTATAGGGTTTATTCAGAGAGCACCAAAATGTCACCAACTTTGGGGAATCAAATTCCCCGCCCCTGCGGTGAATTCAGCATTCACCGCAGGGTCCCCGGAGTGCAGGGAACAGACTCGAAAATCCACCAAAAAATGTAGCCAATACAATCGAAAATAACGCGTCACTTCGAACCACCGCAAACACGTCTGAAATAAGCCGACGATCCGCTGAACATGGTGCCGACCAGCTGCCGGAAAAAGCAGACAAGCCAACGAACGGGGTAAAAAAACTAAAAAAACTTCAAAATTGAAACACGGTTTGAAAAAAACTTTTGCATGAAAATGTCTGGAAGTAACATATAAGTCCTATGAATGATAATAAAAAGGTCTGTTACAGAAAAAAAAAACGCTGTGTGTAAAAAAAAAACAAACAGAAAAAACATTTTGCCGAAAAATGCCTAAGGCTAGGGACAGATGAGCGCATTTTCTGCGGCCACCGTCAAAATGTACGTCGATGCGTGCGCATGCATTTTTTCACGGAATACGCTTAAGTGGTCAGACGATGCGCAATTCTGGACGTATTTCATGACGGTGGGGTAAAAAGAAGTCTAGGGAAATCCGGCTGTTTGAACGTTATGTAGGCCGCACACTAGCAGCGTCTGATGTCTCCTAATCACGCACACACGCTGCCATGCGGCCGCAGCGCACTCTGTACGTCAGTAGCAGCGGTTTCACGTTCTGAGAAAAATGCGTTCATTTGCTGGTTGCGTGGTGTCGGCGCACTTTCGTACGCACGTACTGCGTATATTGGCCGTCATTGGCCGTTATGTGCTGCTACTGCCGCCGTGATTTAGTGCGTCTGCACGCGCGTTCCGACTGCCCCACTCTGACCCTAGCCTAAAACAACCTCAAAAATTATTTGACTTTGTTCTGCAGATTAAAAGAATAAACAGTTTATTAGACTGAGTAAAAAATTGAATATTTTTAAAATTGAAACCTATGGGATTCGCCTGATTAAACCTGCCCAATGAAACCACTGAACAACAGGGTATTTCACTGACATTTCTCTGTTGTTTGGTGTCTCTGAATAGGATAACCATTGTTTCTCTATGGGGGATTTCACTGCTATCGAACAGGCACCGTACTTGCTGTCAGTTCGGCAAAATTTGGCAAACTGCCTGCTTTGTGAGTAGCAGAATGGGCACGTAAATGCACTGTACAGGGAAATTCACTGTTCAGTGCATTTTCGGGGCAAGTTTGGATCTCTTTTGAATAACCCTGTGTACCTTTCTCATACACATATATTGTTTTATACACACCCATATAAACATCAGATACACATTTATATACACACACACACACACACACAAGCTTGGACATTAAAGGGTCTATTCAATAAAAGGTGAAACTCAGGAGAATTTGCAGGAGAATAGAACAATTTAGGCCAAATAGCCGATTTGGAAAGTGAGATAAATGGGAGAATTTTTTGTTTTGGCTACTTTGACCTAGAATTTTAACCTCTGCCAATTCTCCTGACTGCACCCTTTAGTGAATAGACCCTTTAGTTATACACTTTAGACGTGTTTAGATTCTTTTTTCATAGATTCGTAAAATGAGAAAACTATCAGGGTTTTTAGAGAGAGAGAGAGGTGAAAACCAGGAGAATGGCTGGAAAAGTGAAAATTCTAGGTCAAAATAGTCGATTTGGAAAGTGAGATAAATGAGAGAATTTTTCTGGTTTGGCTATTTTGTCCTAGAATTTTCACTTCTCCAATCATTCTCCTGGTTTTCACCTCTCTCTGAATAGCCCTGTATGGCTATTCTCCATTCAGGGTTGTTCTGCTGTTAACACCGGTAAATATACATTTTATTTTATAGTTACAATCTTCATTGAGCTCTTAAAGAGTAGTGGTAAAAACAATGGTGAAATATTGGTGGAAACTACAGTGAAATTTACGGTAAGAATTACACTAGAAAATCTCGGCAGAAGCTACACTGGAAAGAATGGTGAGAACTATGGAGATTGTGGTAGAAGATGCCTAAGTAGTGAATTCACCATAGTTCCCCAAAGTTTTTAATAAAAAGAGCAATAGTTAATGAATAACCCTTTATTTTGTTATAAGTGTCCCAAAAATTATCAACGTTTAGATAACAGGCTTTCTTGCCATTGAAGCACACTGGTTAAAGGTTTTCATCATCATTATTTTTAAATCATTCTATATCTACCTTCAAAAACCTTTGTAACTTCTTGTTCAACTGAGTTATAGCTTCCATTTTTGACATTGTGAATAAAGTCCTTTAGATAGTCCAAGGCATCCTTTGTACGGGCATCATCGTTGATCATGAGTGCATCGTTGTATTTCTGTTTCAAGGGGTGAAAAAACATTTTACATATTATTCTTAAGAACTAGCAATACAGTAGTTAATGTATGTTTAAGGCTGGGGTCAGACTAACGCAGTATTAACGTGCGTTTAGCAGCACTAAATCACGGCCGTGCTAGCAGCAAATGACGTCCAATGCCGGGCAGCATACGAAGAACGGCCGCACAAAAGTGACGTACAGAGTGACGTACAGAGTGCGCTGCGTCCACTAGCGGCGTGTGTGCGTGATTAGGAGACGTCAGACGCTGCTAATGTCCGGCCAACATAACGTGCAGACACAAAAATTGTTTTATTGATGATCCGTACAAAATCACGGACGAAAATGCGCATCGTATGACCGCTATCGCGTATTCCGTGAAAAAATGCGTCCATTCGTTCGAACGCACTTTTTCACGGACAACGTGAAAAATGCGTTAGTCTGACCCTAGCCGTAGAGTTTGGATATTTTGTGGAGTATCGGAAGAGAGACCTGTGTGATCAATAATTTTAAATGAGTGGTACTAATCATGTTAATGAAAATCAAATGGAAATGGGGTGAAAATTGATGGAAAGGAAAAACCCGCTTCCAAGAAATGAACTACAGTAAGTCTACACCAACATCATGTAGGGCATATGTGGGAGTGTAGATATTTTTATGCATTAGAGAGAAAAGTATTCCCTACAAAAATACACCATGCATACCGTTAATTTGTAATAAATCATAACAGCAAAGCTTTAGAATGTAGTAGTCGAGGGCAGAAAGCACCTCATATTGCCTACCCGTAAGTATTCAGTGTATGTGAAAAGAGCTTGGCAGATTCTCCTCTCTTCATCTTTACTCTCCATAGGTATGATCCGGCACTTTCTCTGAGTATCAACAATCCACTGCTCATACTTCTGAGTACCAAAACGTCGGTTCTGAATATTGGACAGAGAATCTGTTGCAAGAAGGGAACATGGATGAGCAAGTAATAGTTTTCTTCAATTATTTATGAACCTGAAATATTTGGTCAGTTTTACTTAAAATCCATAAAGTAATATCATGCACATTTGCACTATCCAAAGTCATGTGATCTCTTGGGAATGCACGGTGTCTGAAAATGCCTGTTCAGCAAGGTTCTGTACAGTTGGTAAAATTAGGGATACACTCAGGGTCGGTGCTAGGAAAAATTAACCGTTGAAATGCGGGGGGAAACACTGTGCAAAGGGGGGCCTCACATGGTCGTCCATTGCCCATTTTACCCTTCTGCTGGTCGGGTCTAAGATTGGTCTATGCCTCTTTCTTTCCTCTGCCCTCTGTGCCTCTTTCTTTTTACTATGCCTCTTTCTTTTGCCTTTTCTTTCATATGCCTATTTTTTTCTTTCTTTCTTTCGTGCCTCTCTTTCTTCTGTACCTTTCTTCTGGCGTCTACACGTCACCATAAGACGCCGACCATCTGCGCCGCTAGCAGGGATGTGCGAGCTGACAATTTCAGCTGTGCGAGCCACCACTGCCAGCTACACAAGCTGCACAATGAGAAACGAGTAGTACAATAATGGAACCTGGGTTGGGGCCGGCTGCGCCCATAGGCAGCAGTGCGACCTAGGTGGTTGCCTAGCTTGCCTAGTGGGAACACTGGCCCTGGATATACTGATGGTTAGAGTGAGATGATATTTAGGTTTCCATAATAAGTAAGGATAGGAATTGAAAAGGTTTGTGGATTTTGAATAAGTGTTTGAATGTGGTTTGGGGTCAGCTTATTTACTTTAGGAATAACAATATTTGTTTCCAACCCTAAACATGATAACTATGGGTCCTTTAGCAAAATCACTAACCTGTTGCTGAAACTATACCCTACAAAGAACTGTAGTCAGTAGGACCACTTTCCCTGCAATATCTCATCATGTGATGGATATTGTATTGATTGGATTTCTCATCCCTTGATGATATATTGCATGCTGCTACTTACCTAATCCTGTCCAAGTGGCGGCCACCATATTCCTCCTGTGTGGGTCCTTTGCAATAACGTTTGAAGCCAATCGGCTGCCAGGACTGAGCCGAAGTTTGAATTATGGGACAGCTCTTTGGCTCACAGCTGTCACTTGATTTTTTTTTTAGTTACATTTCCTACATATTGTGACAGCAAATAGCACTAACACATAGGGAATAATTCCCTACCAAATCTGCCCAATTTCTTTTGAGCTTCACTGGTGCACTTTACAATAAGCATGTCCTGAAATTATATAGCTAATGAGTAATAGTGGGTATTATTTTATGCAATGAAAGCATCTATTCATAACTGGACAATACTAACTCTATATAAGACAAAGCTACGAAATATTGATTAGCACAGTAGTGTTATGATTGCAAGAACAATATTTGAGAAGCAAACAGAAACTTACCAAGACAGGGTAAAACTGCTTTTGCCATTTGCTCTGTCTCTGACATTATTGCTGACATTATTTCAGTAAAGGGATCTTTCTGACGGCGCTCTGTTTCATGAATTACTGTAATAACAAATGCCAATATAAAGTAAGTATTAGTTAAAACTGATTTATACATGTATTACACAGTGGAAGCTCATATATTGAGGCAGTGCCCAACCCTTTTTTTATTTTTTCTGCAATAACTATACTATATAGTGTTCTTTTTTCTGTTGTGTCTTTAACTATTTTTGCGATTTCTCATGTTTCTGGTTGATAAAAATGTGTTCTGTCCTTTTAATTATTAGTAGAGCAGCTTCCCTTGTTATTCTTCTCTACTGTTGCTAGGCAGGATAAAACAAAAATCTGATCAGCTGTTTGGACCTCATCCAAAAAACTGCTAATGGCTTTATTGGAGGTGCTATAATTCATCATCCACAGTTGTCTGGCAGCCCCCTGTTGCTGGCTAATGCAGCCCAAAAAGACAGCAAATAAAACTGGCCTAGCTATTCAGGCCAGCCTATTGACCTGGCTACTGGGCTCTCAATGGCTGCTTGCACCAGGGAATGAAGTTGAAGAACTTATACCCATGATGCAGTTGAAGATGAGAAGCATTATGTGAGATGATGTAAGTCTGGTTCTGTCATGTATACTAGTGATCCCTACACGCAGACACTATCTACCTACACTGCTGGTCTTTAGATTAGCTGGATTGCTAGGTACAGGACAGACAGACAGAACAAATAAAGTCAGGATCAGCCGAAGTTAGCAAACAAGAACGAGCAATAGACAAAAGCCAGGAGTCAGAACCAGAACGAGTACTCATACAAAGCCAGGCGGTCAGAGCCAGAATACAAAGTCAGACAGAGCCAGGAATCAGTGTCAGAAGGATAGTCATACAAAGCCAGGGGTTAATGCCAGAATGGGTAGTCAAACAGAGCCAGGGATCATTACAGAAAATATAACAAGGAGAGCAAGGGATAACAAGTAGAATAGTCAGTGAACAAAGCCAGGGTCATACAGAGGAGTAAAGAGGGTAAACCAAGACAGGGCAGTGAGCTCAATTCACTGCTTGGCTTTTGAATATGGCGGGCGCCGCATCATCATGTCGCGCCATGCCCGCATCACCAACCTGCGGCCGCGATCGCCAGCTGAGGACACCTTTGCCGGCTGCCAGGTACCTGGGGGAGGGGGATCAGGAGATGTGACAGGTTCCCTCCCACCCTCCCACCAGACTGGCTACTCCAAAGTTCTCTTCCAGCTCCTTGCCTAACTTGAATGTTTGCCTTAACCCCTTAATAGCCATTACCCCATAACCCCAGCCATTTAATAGCCATATTAAATATAGCCATATTTAATAGTCATAAGCCCAGCCATTTAAGGACCAGCTCTAGCACATGTAATCTGTATTTTCTATTATTCCTACTATCTGTTTCTTGGGTCATATACACACGATTACAGGCAGAAGCTGGATTCGTTGCAGGCAAGTAATGTTAAGCTGCTATTTAACCCTTGTATGCCCCGCTAGACGGCTGCTGTTCCAGGCCCTCCTCAGGCATGCCCAAGCAGAGGATGTGTGTCATTGGCTGCTGGGGGACGGCCTGAACCAGGCTGTCCTGCAGCAGCGAATAGCGCGTGGCATTCTCTAGCTTCAAGGACCACCTACCGCAGGGACAGCATAGTACGCCCTGTGGCGGGAAACGGTTAATGCACAAGAGTTTAGATCAGGAGGAAGAAGCCTGCAAGCTCTTATTTTATAAGGGAAGAACTTGCCAAAGGGAGGAAATAAATAATAGATGTAAATGAGGACAAGGCTTGTTTGAACATGTGGAACTGATATAAGTGAAGTTCTAAAGATGACAAGTAGGTCCCTTTATTATGATATAACACAGCAATTCCAAGAATCATGGCAGCACACAAAAGGGTGGCATCTACTTGTCATCCTGTATATCCGTATACGATGAGCATATCTGAAGACTACAGGTTTTATTTTTGGATATGAGCAAATTTTACTAAATGGACCTTTCATTCCATTTAGCAAGATAATCAATGGAATTTTTGTTTGTGTATGCCTTTTCACATTCCTGGGAATGTGCAGACTTAAACCTTCCTGTTTATTCTGATTTTATATAAAAAATAATTTACTTAACTGAAAATTAAAAACCAAACATGCAAAGTTAGCTTACGTTTCTCTGGTTTATACACAATTTCTTCCAACTCCTCCAAGTTTTCTTTGACAGTAGATAAGACTTCAGTATCAAGACTTGCACATAGTTTACGGACACAATGTGTAGGTTCATCAGTTTTGGATTTTCCAGTTGCTACTGAGGCTGTCAATCCAACAATCTGGGAATTGGAAAAACAGAATCAAACCTTTTGTTAGAGAATTGCAGAACTCTGAAGCAGTACTTTTAAAATACAAAGAGTCATGTAGCTTCTGTAAACAGATAAACGTTATACCCAGAGATTTGTTGTGCCTATGCTCAGATTGTTATTCCAAAAGGGCAGAGTTTCCCAAACCTGTCTTCAGATCCCACTGACAGGCCAGGTTTGCAAGATATCTGAAGAACAGCAAAGGTGATATAATTTGCTGTTCAGAGATTACAGGATTCAATCTGCATTTCTCCCAGGTAATCTGTAAAATCTGGCCTGTTAGAGGGTCCTGAGGAAAGGTTTGGGAAACACTGTCACAGGTAACAAATGCCTAGTCAAATAAAAAGTGTAATATATCAGTCAGAAGGTCCCTGCTCAAATCTAATCCAAATTTTAGCTCAGTTCTTTCTCACTGTGTCTAAAATGGTATCGGGGAGGGGAGGGCGTTTATGGCCGTCATTGATAGAAGCCACTTTACTGCTGTGCTCGGTGCTGTGCCGCTAGATTTTTTTAGTGCAGTGCCCAGTCTTCTGTTCTGATCCTGGCGTGCTCTCCCTGGAAGGGTTGCTATTCAGTCCAGGCACCTTTTGCTCACACCCTGCAGCCGCTGTGTCATTGCCGGGTGGTGTTTGGAGCGGTTTCCCCCTATCGAGTGCGGCTGCCATCTTGCAGCCTGTACCTGTGTACCCGCAGCCTCATTTTTTTTGCCCGACCACCTCCTACTTACCTGAATGGCCAAGAAGACATACAGGGTATTCAGAGAAAGGTGAAAGTCAGGATAACTGGCAGGAGAAGAGAACAATCTAGACCAAATACCCGTTTTGGAAAGTGTGATAAATGGGAGACTTTTTCTGGCTTGGCTATTTTGACCTAGAATTTTCACTTCTCCAGTCACTCTGAGTTTCACCTTTCTTTGAATAGACCTGTAAGAAATCCAGAGAGGCGAAGGGGCCCTCACTTCCAAGATATTAGGTTGTCCCTGGGGACCAGACCGCTGGAGAGGAGCAGAGTCGCAGACGTGAGGTGCCTTCCTGCTCAGAGTCCTCTGATGATGTCGCCCAACCTCCCTCCAAGCAGGTTCTGGCAGGGAAGCCCTCTGTACAGCCGCTTACTTCTGCAGATCTTCGCAAGATGTTAAAGGATTTTCGGGTTCTCTGGCGGCTGGATCTGCGGGAAGTGCGTTCTGCCCTAAAGCCCTTGTGAACCCAGATTGTGGAAGTACAGAGCCGGTCCCAAGAGACGGCGACGGCACAGGCTGCTACCACTGCCACGGTTGCGGATCTTCAGTCGCAGGTCACCCACCTCGGTTCTGCTGTCTTTTCCCTGGAAGCCCATCACCACCGAAAGAATCTCTGGTTGCGGGGGGATCCCTGATGATATGGGCCATGTGGGGCTTCCATGCGGAAGGCTGCTACTGCACTGCTGATGGCTTCCCGTGATGTCCTTGTGGTAACCAGAGATGTGGACATCCATTCCCGGATCCTCGCTGCGGTTGGCCCTATGTTCCGGGTCATCTATGCCTCTCGCTGACTCACCTTATTCTGGGACTTACCATTTTTGGCACTGGTGGCCCGACGGAGTTTCCAAGAGGTCACTTCTCTGCTTCGGGCCAGCAGGGTCCAATACCGCTGGGGGTCTTCGGGCTCCCTTGTTGTTGTCTGTCATGATGACAAGTTCCACCTGGCAATGAACGAAGAGTGAACGCTTTGCTTTCCAAGCTGGGGATCACAGCGGAGTCACGGGGCTCTCCTGATCTGCTGCTTGAGCCCGGCTCTGCCCCACTTTTATATGTGTGCTAAATTTGGCTCCGGATAACACTGTGGAAGGTTGCGGGGTGTTTCCCCCCTCTTTTTTTTTTTTAAAAAGTGTAGAGATTGGTATCAACTTCATCCTTCAGAAAATGCCCAAGGAAAGCCAAAACTATAGTTGGAGATTACAGTGGAGACATGCTTGGCATTTGAACTCTGGACTGCCATTTAGGCTGAAATCTGACTGATATGAGTGTGGTATAGGCCTCCTCTAGCACAAATGAACTCATCAGCAGACAAGATACACAATTTTTCCAAGGCGTTGTCTGAATGTGCTCATTCACACTTTGTTTTGGCTGATTAACAAGTATGAAGTTCAGAATTATTTGTACAAGTTGGGAAATCTATTTGATGTTACCTGTGGACACTTCTCTTTACTTGAGCCATGCTTCATATCCATGTAATGAAACATAATCACATTGTAGGGGTGACATCCTATCGTGTTGTGACACTCATCAAAAATCATTAAGGTAAAGACTGAAAGGGAGGACACAGTTCCTGCCTGAAGGCAACTGACTAGTATCTGAGGAGTCATGATAATGATGTCATAGGTCTTTAAAGCCAATCCAATTGGAACATTTTCAGTTGATTCACCACAATATCCGACAATTCTATAACTAGAAGAGAAAATAAAAAGATGCTGTGAGCAAATCCTGTATTATATATACCCAGCTGTGCACAGTATAGGAGATCTCTTTTTTCCTCAAAGCAGTAAATGCCAATGTGTTTATCATAAGAACATCGTCACCTTTTGGTCAAGAATGATAAAGTCAAGTAAAAACAGCTGCAGTCATTAAAAAGTGGCCTGAATTAACACACGGTTTTAAAAATAAGTTGGTTTTTGAACCCAACCTTAATTAGGGTCTAAGAATTGATGGGAGTAGGATCTGAAAATGATGCAGGCTTATCTCGCTGCAATAAATGGAGCAGAGTCTGTTGCCTTCAAATGAAGTGAACATCATCTAATTGTAGTGATGCTTGCATATAATTGTGCAGAATCTGTTGGTTAGGACTAGATATTAAAAATCATAACTCCACAAAAATTGTTGTTTCTCTTCATTTTTCTGACACTACTTAAATTAGTGTAATTTTTGTACTAGCATACTAGCATCATGTCTGCTCCAGATTCCGTAAGGTAAGCCTGTGTCAGTTTCTGTCACGGACCTTACGCTGAACCCCTGGCAGCGCTCTTCAGGTGTTGCCCATCACCAGTACTGGGATCCAGCACACAACCAGTTAACCACCTGACACACACATTCACATGACCAGACCTGAATAAAGGGCTACATCCTCTCACCTTGCTTCATGATTATACCTCATACCAGACAGAGAGAAGTCTTATACTCTGCTGCTCTGAACTATCCAATGCCTGCTCCTGATATCTACCGGATTCCTACCTACTACTATACCCCTGGTTCCTAGTTTATCAACTCCATCTCTCACCTCAGTTACCGGTCAGTCTCTGCTTGCTCACCTTTCTCCTTCATCCTGTGTGGTTAGTTCCCTACATACCGGGCTCAGACCCCAAACCACGGTGCCACCCCAGTACCAACCATGATAAATCATGAAGCTAGCTACTGAGCCAGTGGGGATACTACCAGTTCTAGATAACATTGTGTATGAGTTGACTGCAGTGGTTGAAGACTTATGGAGACTAATGGGCTACCTGAGGAACTATTCTGCTAAGGCTAGGGTCAGACTGAGGCAGTGCGAACGCGCGTTCTGGCGCACTTAATCACGGCCGTGCTAGCAGCAGATGCCGGGCAATGACGGCCAATATACGAAGTACGGTCGCACAAAAGTCCGGCTGCGCAACGCAAGTGGAAAATGAATGCATTTTTTCGAGAACGTTAAACCACTAGTACTGACGTACAGAGTGCGCTGCGTCCGCTAGCGGTGTGTGTGCGTGAATTGGAGACATCAGACGCTGCTAATGTCCGGCCAACATAACGTCCAGATGCAAGAAGTGTTTTATTGATGATCCGTACAAAATCACGGATGAAACTGCGCATAGTATGACCGCTATTGCGTATTCCGTGAAAAAATACGTCCATTCTTCGAACGCACATTTTCACGGACAACGTGAAAAATGCGTTAGTCTGACCCTAGCCTTAGGTGTGTGTTGCCACTGTAAAAAACATTTATGGTCTGCTGTCTCCAGAGAAATGTGCCCAGATACAGACCTCCAACCTGTGCCTGTATTGCGGGGATTGAAGTCACTGGATTTTCAGTTGCCCGGTGAGACCCCCAAAAAGCCTGCTGCAGTTTCAGTTTTTCAAACAGGCTCTTATGTCTAAGAATGCTGCAATCTACAAACAGGCTCCTCTGTCTAGGCCTGCTCAGAGGCAACCTCCTGTGACCAAACCGACTCCAGTACCCATACCCAAACCTGCCCCTAGGAGACCACCAGTGCCCAGGAGATCTCCAGACCCAAAGTCTGCACCTGCACCTAAGCTGCTGCTTCAAGAAGGCCTCCTGCACCTACACCTACTTTCAGAAGAACCAGGCCCGCTGACTCCAGGGGTATGGCATTTCTGGAGACCAGCTCAGAGGAGGAGGACGAGCCTGTAATCCCAATGGACTTTGAAACCAATGTACCTGAGGAGTAGGGATGAGCCGAACACTCCCTGAGTTCGGTTCGAAGCCGAACCCGAACTTTCCAAATGTTGAACCCGAACTCGAACCCCATACAAGTCAATGGGGCTGAAAATTCGGTTTATAGAGTGCCCTCCAAGAGGGCATATATGCTAGATATTTGCCATAAAAAGTGTATGGGGGACAGGAAACAAGGACAAAAAGTAAAAAAAAAAAACATTTTTAAAAGGGACAGTGAGTTTTCCATGAAATAAGGGTGAAAAATTCCTTCAAATATCGTGCCTAGGAGGTCCCCATAACCTGCCCGTGAAGTGGCGGATTTCTAGGATGTATAAAAATATGTAAAAACCAAAAAATTACATTTCAAATGACGGTAAATGCTTTTCCTTTACTCTATCCATAAACAACTGCTTGGGGCGGCAGTCTGTATGAAAAGAGGAGACATTTTCGGACACACAGAAAAAGTTTACAGATTTTTTGGAGGTGAAAAGCAGGAGAATGACTGGAGAATGGAAAATTCTAGACCAAATAGCCGATTTGGAAAGTGAGAAAAATGGGAGAATTTTTCTGGTTTGGCTATTTTGACCTAGAATTTTCTCTTCAGTCATTCTCCTGAGTTTCACCTTTCTCTGAATAACCCTGTCAGGGTTATTCAGAGAGCGGTGTAGAGCAGGAGAATGACTGGAGAATGGAAAATTCTAGGTCAAAATAGCCAAACCAGAAAAATTCTCCCATTTAGGCTAGGGTCAGACTAGCGAATTTTTAACGTGCGTTTAGGCGCCCTTAATCACGGCCGCACTAGCAGCAAATGACAGTCAATATACGAAGTACGGTCGAAAGAAAGTCCGGCTGCGCAACGCAAGTGGAAAATGAATGCATTTTTTCGAGAACGCAGAACCGCTAGTACGGACGTACAGAGTGCGCTGCGTCCACTAGCGGCGTGTGTGCGTGATTTGGAGACGTCAGACCCTGCTCATGTCTGGCCAACATAACGTCCAGACACCCAAAGTTTCCTGGTTTGGATCCGTAAAAAATCACGCACAAAAATGCGCATCGTATGACCGTTTTCGCGCATTCCGTGAAAAAATAAGGCAATGCGTTCGGACGCACTTTTTGACGGTCGCTGTGAAAAATGCGTTAGTCTGACCCTAGCCTTATCTCACTTTCCAAATCGGCTATTTGGTCCAGATTGTTCTCTTTTCCTGCCATTCTCCTGGTTTTCACCTTTCTCTGAACAACCCTGAGGGAGAGGTGAAAGCCAGGAGAACTGGCAGGAGAAGAGAACAATCTAGACCAAATAGCCAATTTGGAAAGTGAGTTAAATGGGAGAATTTTTCTGGTTTGGCTATTTTGACCTAGAATTTTCACTTCTCCAGATATTCTCCTGCTTTTCACCGCTCTCTTAATAACCCTGTGAATGTTTAATCCCGAGGTGAAAAATAACATTGCTTAAGACTGGGGTCAGACGAGCGCAGTTATCACGTCCGTGTTGCCGCACATTTGTACATCCGTGGCAGCATAGCATTCTGACCAATGGAGCCCCACACACGAAGTACGTCCGCACGGAAGTGCGGATGCATGGCGGACGCAGCAAACGGACGCAGGTTAGGCAATAACGTAATACTGCTAGAACGGACGTGCGGAGTGCGCCATGTCCGCAACGTCCGTGTAGCTTTGTATGTAAGTGATGAAACGAGGTCAGATGGACTGCATTTATACGTCCAGCATTTTTGACGGACAGAATGTTTTTTCATTTTATTTTATTTTCCCTGCTACATCAGTCAAAAAGTACGTCAGTGAAAAAAATGGACTGTTTGGCCACTACCTTGTTGTCAGTCAGTAAGTACGTCCGTACTGCACGGACGCACAGTCCGTACAAAATGCGCTCATCTGACCCTAGCCTTAGATGTTATTTTGAATTTTTTTCAAACACCAGTTAACCACTTGGCTGCTATGGACGCGCTCAGCGAGTCCATGCACAGGAGGCAGCAATCCGCCGGATTCCGGCGGATTGCTGCGCCCCCCCGGTGCGGGCAGACATCTTGGATGTAAGCCTAGCACTCCGGGACCCTGGCGGAGCAATTAGATGTCATTGCGGCGGTGCAGTGATATCTAATTCAGGCGCCCCCCCGCATGTGCGGAGGAAACGCCTGAAAGGGAGGGAGGAGGTCCTTCGGACCTCTCTCCCTCCCAATCGCCGGGGGGCAGAGGGTTAATCCAGGCACCGTTTGGAAGGGCACAGCCTGCCCTTCCAAACGGTGGCTGTGATTAACCCCTGGGGAGCCGGATCACGAATCGGCGCTGAAAAGCGCCGGATCGTGATCCTCTCCTGGAGCTGGCCGACATCTTGGATGTCGGCCAAGCCTCTAGGAACTCCCCCTGCATAGTACGATGACGCCAGTCCTGGAGTTAACCCCTAGCTGCCACCAATGGTGGAGATAGGGGGTTCCAATGAACCCCCTATCTCCCGATCCGTGGCAGCTAGGGGTTAATGTTTGATATCGTTGGATCGGCCAGAGCATGGCCTTTCCAAGGATACCAAACATGAGCATGAAAAATGTTTTAGAAAAATAAAAAAAATTTTAATAAAAATATTTTAAAAAAAAATTCTAAAAAAAAATAAACAAGTTTTTTTTGTTTTTGTTTTGTTAATGCAGCAATATTGTTCCCATTTCAATTATAATGTGAACAATAATGCTGCACTAACGATTTTTGTATGCGGTGCGTTTGTTAAAAAACCCAAAATTTTCCCCAAAAAAAAAATGTAACGAGACCCCATTTCTAATTTTTTTAACAAGCGCACCCCATACAAAATATAACCGCAAACGATCGCATGTTAAAATGTGAAGAAAAAACACTTTACACATAATAAATTATTGAAAATTCAAATTTTATTGCATTTTTGTTATAATATACAGACATGACATAACGTATACATATAATAATGACATATTATGAATCTGCCAAGTCTGCCGGGAAGAACGATATATAATATGTCTGGGTCACATATCAAAATATGGCTACAAAATTATTATTATTATTATTATTATTATTATTATTATTCTTTATTTATAAAGCGCCAGCATATTCCGCAGCGCTGTACAATAAGCACAGTATAGACAGGGTTACAATACATTGAACAACATTTGACAAACAGTACAGGAGGAGATGAGGGCCCTATTCCCGTAGGAACTCACAATCTAGGAGGGTTGGGGTTGGAAACAGGAGGAGAGGACTGTAAGGTGAGAGTGATTGATGGTTGTGTCAGTGAGTTGGGTGGTAGGCATCCCTAAATAGGAATGTTTTAAGGGAGCGTTTGAAGGAAGAGAAGTTAGGGGAAAGTCTGACAGTACGAGGGAGAGCGTTCCAGAGAGTGGGGGCTGCGCGTGAGAAATCCTGCAGTCTATCATGGGAAGAGGTGATGCGGGGAGAAGCTAGGCGCAGGTCACTGTTTGACCTTAGGGAGCGGGCTGGGGTGTATCTGGTGATTAGTGAGGACAGGTAGTGGGGCGCTGAGTTAGTGAGGGTTTTGTAGGTAAGGATAAGGATTTTGAACTTAATTCTGCAGTGGATGGGTAGCCAGTGAAGGGACTCGCAGAGGGGAGCGGCAGAGACCGAGCGGCGGGTGAGGTGAATTAGCCTGGCGGAGGCGTTCAGGATGGATTGTAGGGGGGAGAGGCGGGAGAGAGGGAGGCCAGATAAGAGATTATTGCAATAGTCGAGTCGGGAGATTACCAGGGCGTGTATGAGTTGTTTTGTGGTGACAGCGGTAAGAAATGGCCGAATTCTGGAAATATTACGCAGTTGGTATCGGCAGGAGGAGGAAAGAGACTGGATGTGGGGGATGAAGGAAAGAGCAGAGTCAAGTGTAACTCCAAGACAGCAAACTTGGTTTGATGGGGAGATGGTGATACCCTCCACCGTGATAGAGAAGTCAGGAGGTGGGGAGGCATTGGAGGGAGGAATAAGTAGGAGCTCAGTCTTTGACATGTTGATCTTTAGGTGGTGGGAGGCCATCCAGGAGGAGATGCCAGATAAACAGTCACTGACTTTTGAAAGGACAGGGGGAGAGAGATCAGGGGTAGAGAGGTAGATCTGAGTGTCATCAGCGTAGAGGTGGTAATTAAAGCCAAAGCTGTTGATGATTTTGCCCAGGGAGGAGGTGTAGATAGAAAAGAGCAGAGGACCAAGGACAGAGCCTTGAGGTACACCAACAGATAGAGGCAATGAAGAGGAGGAGTTACCAGCAAAGGACACACAGAAGGACCTGTTGGATAAATAGGAGTCAACCCAAGCAAGTGCAGTGTCACCGAGACCCAGAGAGTTGAGGGTCTGTAGAAGGAGGGGGTGGTCAACAGTGTCAAAAGCAGCCGAGAGGTCAAGCAGGATGAGAATAGAATAGTGGCCGTGTTTTTTAGCAGTTAGGAGGTCGTTGGTGACTTTGGTGAGGGCAGTTTCAGTTGAGTGTAGGGGACGGAAGCCAGATTGCAGGGGGTCAAGTAGGGAATTGGAGGACAGGAAGAGGGAGAGGTGGTTGAAGACTAGTTTTTCTAAGAGCTTTGATGTGAAGGGAAGCAGGGATACAGGGCGGTAGTTGGATGGAGAGTTGGGGTCTAGGGATGGTTTCTTTAGTAAAGGGGTAACTAGCGCGTGTTTGAAGGCGGATGGAAAGGAGCCAGTGGAGAGAGATAGGTTGAAGATGTGTGTGAGAGCAGGGGTGAGGGAGGAGGAGAGGGGAGGAATTCGATGTGAGGGAATGGGGTCGAGCGGGCACGTGGGGAGATGTGAGGAGGACAATAAGGGATTGACTTCCTCCTCAGTGGCTGGGAGGAAGCGGCAGAGGGTGGCAGAGGGGACCTGTGGGAGTGGAGGTGGCAGATAACTATCTTGTGTTGGGATGTTGCTTCTGATAGTTAAAGTTTTACTGAGGAAGTAGTCTGCCAGGTCTTGAGCGCTGAAGGCAGCTGAGGGGGGAGGTGCAGGTGGGTAGAGGAGGGTGTTGAAGGTGGACCAGAGCCGTTTAGGGTTGGAGGACAGCGTAGATATAAGAGATGAGAAGAAGGATTGTTTGGCCAAGTGGAGGGCAGAGGTGTATGACCGGAGAATAAACTTGAAGTGAACAAAATCAGCTTAAGAGCGGGATTTCCTCCAGGCACGCTCTGCGGTGCGGGAGCATCTTTGCAGGTAGCGAGTCTGGAGGGTGTGCCAGGGCTGAAGCTGGCGGCGTGGGGCCTTACAGAGTCGAAGAGGAGCAAGAGTGTCTAGAGCAGAGATAAGTGTAGTGTTGTAGTGATTAGTGGCAGCATCAGGGCAGGTGAAGGATGAGGTATGAGGGAGGTGGTGAAGTAGGTTGGACAATTGATGGGGTCCACAGCATGTAGATTTCTGCGAGTGTGTGTGCGGGGTGGGGGAGCAGGGCGTTTAGGAAGTCCAGATAGGTTGAAAGAGAGAAGGTGGTGGTCAGAGATGGGGAAAGGGAGACATTTGAACTCAGAAATGGAGCAGAGGTTGGAAAAGACCAGGTCAATAACGTGACCATCTCGGTGGGTAGGGAGGAGGGAGGATTGTGTGAGTCCAAGGGAGGACGTGAGTGAAAGAAGTTTGGAGGCAGCAGGAGCGGAAGGATCGTCAATGGGAATGTTGAAGTCCCCGAGAATTAGGCATGGAAGATTAGAAGACAGGAAGTGAGAAAGCCAGGTAGCAAAGTGGTCAAAGAACAGGGAGGTTGGTCCCGGTGGGCGGTAGATGACTGCCACCCTGAGAGCCAGAGGAGAGAACAGGCGGATGCAGTGTGTCTCGAAGGAGGAGAAGGAGAGGGATGGGGGTGGAGGGAGATGCTGGTAGGTGCAGGTGGGAGAGAGCAGGAGTCCGACCCCGCCACCATTTCTCTCACCCGGTCTGGGGGTATGGCTCAAGTGTAGACCGCCATGTGAGAGAGCAGCAACGGAGGCCGTGTCAGAGGGAGTTAGCCAGGTTTCAGTTAAAGCTAGGAGGTTGAAGGAGTTTGAAAGGAAGAGGTCATGGACGGCTGTGAGTTTGTTGCACACAGAGCGAGCGTTCCAGAGGGCGCAGGAGAAAGAGGACAGGCGCTGAGGGATGATGGGAATGAGGTTGCTGGGCTTTCAGGGAGGTGATTTATGTGCGATGGAGATAGGATGAGAGGGAAGTATTGGATGTGTTGTGGGGCCAGGGTTAGGGGATATGTCACCTGAATAGAGTAACAGCAGGAGGGTGAGAAAGAGAAGGTGGGAATGGGATTTGTGGGAGTGGGAGTGATTGGCAGCACGAGAGTTAGAGGGAGACCATGTTCTGAGGAAACAATGGAGCTCATGCGAGGCCATCATGTGGGACGAGAGGAGGGAGGGAGAGATGCAGATTGTGTAGGGGTCGGTGGTAGAGGGGCAGGAGTTCCATTTAAGGAGAAAGGTAGAAGTAAAGAGCAGAAGCGTGAGAGAAAGCATGACATAGACGTAAGTTTACCAGAGTAAAAAGTGGGCCTTGCAGTTTTCCAGTTCCTTCCTCCAGTCCCGAAACTCCAGGAATCAACTCTGAACGTCCACTTAAGAATGCCACTTGGAAATGACACTGGAGCCTGGCTCAATGGAGGTTAAACATGATGAGCGAAAGCGGTAAAAATGACCTCAGCACAGAGGTGTGAAAAGCCTCAGCAGCGAAAGGGTTAAATGCAGCATATTAGGATGTTTTAGGGGAATTAATTCTCAAATCTCAATCAGAAGCAGACACCACCCCACCCTCAGTATGGTGTACAATGTATCAAATTGATTACCAGACTAAAAACACCTGGTGTTATGCCCATTTGTGAACAGAGGTCATTTAGAGTTGATAATCTTTCCACGTACACATTAGTTTTTAATTCAATATCTAATAAACCGTTGCTTATAATATTCTGCAGTAAAGAGTCTCTATATTTCTAGATTTTTTAGTATTTTCTTAAGCATTTTCTATACTTTTTTCAAAATTTCTTTTTTTTTTTCGAACTCAAACCGAACACACCCAAAAAGTTCGAAATTCGCGAACTTTCGAACTGCCAAAGTTCGGGTCGAACTCCGAACTGTCCGAACCCGAACAGTTCATCCCTACTGAGGAGTCAGACCTTCCAACTCCTATGGAGATTATGACTATCCAGACCCCATGACCAGCATTGCTTATACCCCTAAGCCAGTACCCAGGAAGAGATATACTGGTGTTTGTCATCAGCCCCTGGACCCTACTTCTGCTAAGGCCAGTGTCGTCCAAGACCCCATGAGTACAGTATGCAGTGACACACAACCAGAGGGAAGGGTGGAGGTGGAATACTGACTGGAGACAAAAGCAACAATCTGAAGGAGAAGGACAGGACAGCAAAAGGACTAACCAGACATCGGTAGGAATATACTGGGTATTGAAGGAACTGTAGCCACTGGGTACTTGAAAATTATGAGGAACTAGGAAGTCACAAGGAACTATGAAGACAGGAGGAACTTGGAGATGTTTGATGTAGGGGAGCAGACTGGAGATGCAGGGGAAAACTCAGGTCTCAAGAGCAGCAATACACAGGACTAGATTGTGCAATCTAATGGGCAACAATGCTGAAGAACTGATTGATGGGAGGAGTAGCCTTTTACAGGGAATCAGTCAATGATAGAATGCCTACACCTGTGTTTGCTTACATAAGCAGGGATAACCAGGGCTAGGTGAACTGAGGACTGGGACAGGAGTACCAGGCTAATCCAAAACGCAACCTGGAATGTGGACAAGACAGGAAGGGGGCTGCCAGGAGTCAGGCCACCTCTGGATCAGCCCTGCCACAATTCTTTGGTTTATGCTGTAGCGCTGGGTATGGGCCGTGATCGTAACTCCCCAAATGCTGACTTTTGCAACAATTTAGTGACTTTATTTTTGAGTGTTACCAGTATTAATGTGATTCTAAGGGTGTGATTTCAATGCTGTTGTTAGCACCGCCTTAGACAAATCCAGATCCTTCTTTTCTACTACCCATCAATCTCTGCAGGACCTTCTACATTTCCTGTAGACATTAAATTTACATTATCCTTGGCATATCTTTTATACTACTGGATGGGACTATACATTTCAATCTCGAATTCTCCACAACTTCTTTATTGACATCTTCCAAGAGAACTCCCCTGTTATATCCCGACTGCAGATCGCAAAAATCAAGTATATCTCGCTATAAGACCATGCAACTATTTGGCTTACTATTAGACTCCCTTCTGATCTACCATAGGCACAGGAGATTTCCTTTCCACTTGGCATCCAGTCCTTTTCCCCCAAAATCATTTACTATTCAGTTTGGGCAAACACCTTTGACAACAACATCCAACATGGCAACACTTCTAAACAATGGTGAAAGACTTCCAAGCTCATCCTTTGTTGATACATAAAGGGTTATTCAAAGAGAATCAAAAAGCCACCGCACGTTCGGTGACTTTTCATTCTCTTCAATTTGGTGCGATTTGGCGATCCCATTTCGGCGACCCTGCGGTGTATTCAGCAAGCACCACAGGGCAGTCGTAGCGCAGGGAAAGGCCGCCGCAAACCTGCAGAACACTCACCACAAAACCCGGCGAATGCACACCAAAACCTGCAAAAACATCTGAATTAACCCCGCCGAACACGCCGGAGAAACCCGAGCAGGAGCCGATCACAGCGCAGAGCAGCTGACCGGAAAACCCGACACCGCAGACGAATGGAGTGAAAAAAAAAACAGTTCGCTTGAATGTTTGAAAAGTGAAACACTGTTGTTTGCAAAGAAACTACAGAACAAAAATGTCTGGAATTTACATATAAGATCCAATGAATGATAATAAAAAGGGCTGTTACATAAAAAAGAAAAAACGATTTAAGAAAAAAAAAATATCACAAAAAAATCCTGAAAAATGACTAAAAGATCCTGAAAAATCTAAAAATAAAGAAACTTTTTCCTGCAGAATAAAATAAGAAACGGTTTATTAGATATTGAATTAAATCAGGAATATTTTTAACATTGAAGCCTATGGAATTCTCCTGAATAAACCTGTCGAATGAAACCACAGAATGGCAGGGCATTTCAGCAGCCTTTCTCAGCTGTTTTGTGTTCTCTGAATAGACAAAGCATTACTTCACTATGGGGATGTCACTGCCCTCGAACAGGTAACGAACAGCCACCGTATGTGCAGGCAATTCGCCAACATTTGGCGAACTGCCTGCTCTTTGAATAGCCGATTGGCCAGGAAAGGTAACCGTACGCTGAATTTCAGCGTTCGGTTACCTTTCGGACCCAATTCGGATCTCTTTGAATAACCCTGATAATCTCTTCGTAAACAGTGGTATGACACAGTGATGAGCTTGGAGGCTACTTTATGTCAAACCCACCTAACATAAATGGGCCTGAACACCTGACAATTAACAGGTTTACCATCAAGCCAAGCAGAATCTTGAGACATTGATTTCTGACAAAGCTCAGGAGAGACACGATTTTCAAACACAATACTTTTAGTGTTGGGGGCGACTGGATAAACATAGAGTCCATGTGGCAAATCCTAAATAAAGATGCTGACCAATTACTCATATCTTGTCCATCTTGGGTGCAACAACTTCCCATGTAACTATCAATGAGCTGTACTTTAATTATTTCAAAGTTTAACGGTCTGCCATTGCCAATGCACATGAACAGGGTATTGTTGTCTTGAACACTACTGGTCCCCCACAATTGGAACCCCACCATATAGACCTTTTAGTCATTCTATTTCAGAAAAAAAGGTGGCCTCTGCCATATCTACCCTCAAATCAGGCAAATCTCGAGGACCCGAAAGGTTCACAGCTGATTACTTTGCCCTGTACTGACTACACTGTTTAATGAAATTGATATCGATGGTGCCTCTATTGAGTCTCTTAATGATATTCAAACGGTCCTGTTGGCTAAACCAGTCAAAGACCCTACTCTCATGGCCTCTTATTATTATTATTATTATTATTATCATCGTCATCATTTATATAGCGCCAATAATTTCTGTAGCATTTTACAATAACCAAAGGGAAAGTGATACAGACAAACGGACATATGATGGAAACAAGAGGCGTAAAGGGCCCTGCTCAAGGGAGTTTACAATCTAGAGGGATTGGGGTTGAGGAAGACAAGAGGAATTTTACTAGTGTAGCGCTCACTCCCGGAGGAGCCGCTGAGTTTGAACCTCGGGTCAGTCTCCCCGCACTAGGGAATAAATATACTCCAGCACCGTCGTGGATTTTATAAATTATATAGTTTACTGAATAAATGGGCATATAATGAGTAACACGGTATTTGTATATATTTTTACAGTACTTCGTAATACGAGAAACACGCAGCGGAAAAGGGAAAATACAGCACTTCGTAATGCGAGAAACGCGCAGCGGAAAAGGAAAAAAGTATTTTTAACCCCCTTGGTGGTTGGAGAGTGAGTCCCGTACAGGTTATGTCCCAAGGAATGTATGTGTATGCGTGTATTGGTACCCGGGCACAACATTCAACTGGCCAGTGAATCATTTAGGAGGTATCTTCGACTAGTCACGTTGGGGCCCTGTGGGTTTTGAAGAAACTGCAGCGTGCTTTAGTATTTTACAATGGCCTGGAAGGCCTCTCACCCATCCGTCAGATACTCTGTGCTCCGCTCGACCCAGGATGTCTCTCCGCTCGATTTTGACTGGGGTTCTCTGTGTCACCGGATCCGCTGTCTTGCTTGTCTGTATCTGCCACAAGATGTCCAGCTCACTGCCTGCACTCCCTGTTAGATCGATCTGCGGTTCTCCTAACTCGGGGTCCAGCCGGAACCAGCTTCTTGTCCTCAGACCCCACAGCTTGGTATAGACAGATCTCTGCAGGGTCACTGTCCCGATCCCCCAGCACCAGCGAGGTAGCCCCTGCGCTCTGGCCTGGTCACGATCCTTAGCAGCTCTGCCTGCTTCCTTCTCCTTTCAGCTCCCAGCTCACTCTGAGCATGCTTTCCACGAGGCTGCTGATGCCTTTCCTTTCCTACACACCCACTTCCTGTCCTCACGCAAAGCATCATGGAAAATGTAGTTCAGTGCCTTCCGTGTTTGTCCAGCATAATCTTACCATGGCCTCTGTTTCCCTCTGGGGGCCATTGCAAGTAAATGCAGCAGAACAGTCTTTTTAAACACAGCGCTACACTCTCCCCCCCCCCTAAACTCTTGGGTCCTCCCAAGGGAGTGTAACAGATACATAACATTGCAATATTTACATTAAGCGATACATTCAGGTTCAGTAGCAGACATATAACGGGTCAGATATACATCCTCAAACTGACTTGTGTCCCTAACTACCTCAGCTAGCGTGGCAGACACTTTAGGCAACCTTTGCATAGTCGTAACAGCTTTCTTTGTGCAGGGTTACAATATAGTTCAGGAACACCCGCAGCCATGACTCTCATTCCCTCTGTTCCAACCACTCCTTGGGTTCTTTTCAGTTCAATTAGATCTCTCGATGAAGCTCGCCTTGACCTTTCTCAAGAAGGCTTATCATCCTGGAGACGAATGCAGTGTTTAGTGCTCTTAGCGCATCCCACGTCAAACTCATACCTGGAGAACGAATTTTTCGACTTGAGTATTGGAGGCTGAACCCGCTTCTTCAGCTTGAACAAGATAGGAGCATCTTTAGGGTAGAACCGTTCAGCTTGAATCACTTTATTCACTTCCCCCCCTAGATCGGTAGTGGAGAGGTGCTTAACAGAAGCCACTTGCCCGATTGACATCCGTGCCTTCAAATTTACTAAAGAGTCAGTCACATTACATACGCTGATGGAAACTCTCTCACTTGTCCGTTTCAAAACTCTTCCAGAGATTATTTCGGGGACTTCTCTGGACTGCATAACCTTCTCTGTTCCTTCCGCTTTCCTCAGCCGCCTCACTTCTGCAGGAGCTCTCTGTTCTTTGACCATCAGTTGACATACCGGCCTTGACATCGAGTGTGCCTTCTTGGGAGCAGGACTCTCTTCCTTCCTCAGCGGGGTTAGAAAACATCTCACTAAGTCAGTGTTCGTACCCACTATCATAGAACTTCGATTAGTTCCCGAGGGACGAGGACACACAATGGCCAACGTGTCACATACTGCCGGTTGTCCAACGGTCGCTGAACTGAATTCCAGCTTCACCTGTAGATATCCATCATAGGGAAACCTCTCAGTCCCCATACCCCAGATTTCAAGATCCTTCAACTTCTTCAAGGGTATATGCTTCAAATGTTTCTGATAGAAATCTCGGTAAATCAGAGTTACTTGAGCACCTGAATCTAGAAGAGCCTTTGTGTAGACCCCTTCCACTTGGACCAGGATGATGGACGAAGGACCGATCAACTTGTCAGGGAACTTCTCCGCTGTAGTACAAGGTGGGGACCCAGTTTGCTCATTCAACCGGGGTCCTCTAAGATTTTCCCCTTGCAAGACAGGCGACTGCTCCTTCAAGGCCTTCAGGAGTTCTTCGACCGATCTCTTTACGGGCCTCATTTTTGGGCACTGAGCCCTGAAATGACCTTTTTCCCTGCAGCCAAAACATCTTTTCCTCGAGCGTGTGGGCACATTTTCTTCTTGCGCCTCATTTGAAAACCCCTTGTTAGGAACCACAGCCGCTCTTGTCATTCGTATATCTGCTAGAAACGTCTGTCCTCTTCGCGGTTTGGGTGGGCTGGGGCAGTCACGTCGATAGTGGCCAACCCCCCCACAGTTGTAGCAGATCAACGACCCAGAGGGTTCTCCATCAGGAATACTCTGCACTGCCTCTCCCTCCTCAGGTACGGCAATCCTAGAAGACAGCAACGTCATCAACTCTATCATTTTCGACATCAGAGTTTTCAAAGCCATCACTTCAGTCTGTATGTCCGCTACATCCAAGAGTTTCTACTTCTGCGGTGAAAACTGCATGTGAAGCATTAGCAATCTTTTTAGCCTTAATTAAAGCCTCTTCTTCTCGGATAGCTTTGACCAGTTTGGAATAGGTCAGTCTCTTGCTCTGGTATCTAGTCTGAAATTTCAACATTATGGGATCCAGTGGGAGTGCACCTTTGAAAATTTGATCCATCAAAGCTTTGCTTGCATGACTCGGCTGCATGCCTCTTTTTAGAATAACCTGATGGAGGATTATATCCAGCCGCCAGACATAGGTGGACAATTCTTCTCCTTCCTTTTGATAGGTGTGAGAGAACCTGTGGATAAGCTCGGCACAATCCTCCACTCCTCCAAAAATTTCCTGTAAAGCTTCTAGATACTCAGCAGCAGTGCAGCCTGGCTTGTCTCTTTTCAGATTTCGGATGACATCTGAAGCAGGACCTCTTAAGCTCTCGATCAACCTTTGTCTCTTCACGGTGTCCGCAACTTCCCATTCTTCCACAGCTTGCACTGCCTGGTCTATCCAAGTGTCAAAGTCCTCTTCTCCAGCTGGCACAGGGACCTTACCCGAACAGAACCCCAACTTGCAATACCCGTAATTGGCAGACACGGCTGAGTTTTGGGCCAACGTTTCCACCAGCTTCCCCATAGTGGTAAAGAATGTAGCAGGAGGGAACCCTGTAGTTGGGGTAGCATCGGGGATCTCGTCTCCTGACGTTGTTGGTCTAGTCACGGGAACATTCGCGTGATCACCACGTGGCGTACTTGGCTGGACCAGTCAAACTTCCACATCGTCGGTCAGCTTCACACTCGCGCCCTGAAAACACACTGGAACACCCTTTCTCCACTCAAAAAGAACATATGTGTGAAAAGTCTCTGGGTTCACTTTAACGTCCACTATGAATCCCTGCTGGTCAGGTGCCAACGCTGCCACGGCCTGGCAGATCTGTTCTTCTGCCCAGGTGCCTGCAGGAATGTCCATTACTACACTCAACCCTAACTGGCCATTTTGTGCTTTACACCACTCTGCTGCTTCTTCTGGATCCATATTTAACCCTTTAAATGCGTTTTTTCCAGAGACTGAATCCCGGAAACGAGCCCCCACGTGTAGCGCTCACTCCCGGAGGAGCCGCTGAATTTGAACCTAGGGTCAGTCTCCACTAGGGAATAAATATACTCCAGCACCGTCGTGGATTTTATAAATTATATAGTTTACTGAATAAACGGGCATATAATGAGTAACACGGTATTTGTATATATTTTTACAGTACTTCATAATTACGAGAAACACGCAGCGGAAAAGGGAAAATACAGCACTTCGTAATGCGAGAAACGCGCAGCGGAAAAGGAAAAAAGTATTTTTAACCCCCTTGGTGGTTGGAGAGTGAGTCCCGTACAGGTTATGTCCCAAGGAATGTATGTGTATGCGTGTATTGGTACCCGGGCACAACATTCAACTGGCCAGTGAATCATTTAGGAGGTATCTTCGACTAGTCACGTTGGGGCCCTGTGGGTTTTGAAGAAACTGCAGCGTGCTTTAGTATTTTACAACGGCCTGGAAGGCCTCTCACCCATCCGCCAGATACTCTGTGCTCCGCTCGACCCAGGACGTCTCTCCGCTCGATTTTGACTGGGGATCTCTGTGTCACCGGATCCGCTGTCTTGCTTGTCTGTATCTGCCACAAGATGTCCAGCTCACCGCCTGCACTCCCTGTTAGATCGATCTGCGGTTCTCCTAACTCGGGGTCCAGCCGGAACCAGCTTCTTGTCCTCAGACCCCACAGCTTGGTATAGACAGATCTCTGCAGGGTCACTGTCCCGATCCCCCAGCACCAGCGAGGTAGCGCCTGCGCTCTGGCATGGTCACGATCCTTAACAGCTCTGCCTGCTTCCTTCTCCTTTCAGCTCCCAGCTCACTCTGAGCATGCTTTCCACGAGGCTGCTGATGCCTTTCCTTTCCTACACACCCACTTCCTGTCCTCACGCAAAGCATCATGGAAAATGTAGTTCAGTGCCTTCCGTGTTTGTCCAGCATAATCTTACCATGGTCTCTGTCTCCCTCTGGTGGCCATTGCAAGTAAATGGAGCAGAACAGTCTTTTTAAACACAGCTCTACACTAGATAGCAGGATCATTAGTGCCAGAGGTTTGTGAATGGTGGGGCCATAGAAGCAGCTTCAATCATGTAGGTGAGCAGAGGGAGGAGTTGCATCAGTGATGTGGTACGCTAATCTGAAGAGATGGGTTTTGATGGATTTCTTGAAGGCCTGAAGGTCAGGGGAGAGTTTGATAGGGCGAGGCAAGTCATTCCACAAGACCGGTGCTGCCCTTGAGAAGTCTTGGAGGCGAGAGTTGACCGTGCGTGTGTAGACCGATGACAGGTGAATATCACCTGCTGACCGGAGTTGTCTAGCTGGGCTGTGCTTGCGGAATAACAAAGACATGTAAGGAGGAGTTGAGTTATTGAGCGATTTGAACGTGAGCATCAGTATTTTAAACTGTATTCTGGAACGTACAGGAAGCCAATGGAGGGGCTGGCAGAGTGGGGAAGTACGCAAAGTGCGTTTAGTGAGAAAAATAAGCCTGGCCCCTGCATTCATTACAGATTACAAAGGGGCGATGCAGGAGTTGGGGAGGCCAATAAGGAGCGAGTTGCACTAATCAAGTCGTGAAATGACAAGAGCATGAACCAGCATTTTTGCAGTATCTTGTGTCAGAAAGGGGCAAACACGGGCAATGGATCAATTATAGATCAATGTCTATACTCAACATATATTTTTAATTATTTGCAAAATTTTAGCTACATGCCTCCAGTCTTTCCTCCCAGAGATGCACATACGACACACCAATTGGGATTTGTGCATGTGTATCACACCATGATGAGTGTCACGTCCAGTTAGGGTCTGGACATAGCCGTCTCTACAGGGGGGCAATTGCCCACCCTAGGTTATTCCTTTCCCCCCATGTGCCCCCCCACCAAAAATCAGCATCCAGCTTCCCCCACATATTCGGACCACTATATCTCCGTCCCTGTGCATCGTATATGGGTGATCTAGGTGTCTTTGGAAAGGGCGGATTCTGGCCTTTCTAATGATACCCAAGATGTCCATATTCAATGTAAAATAAAATCATAAAAACTTAACGTGCACGTAGACAAACGTTTTCACAGGGTTGAAATGGCTCAGCGGTGAAGGTGTTAACATTCAGACTATATTACATTGTGTATTACCTTTGTTTTTGCCTTGGTTTACCTGTGTTTTAAGGGTTAATGGGCAGGCTTCATCCCTCACAGTATACATTTTAATTTTTTCCTTGATGTATGGCATTTTAGGGGTTAATAGGTAGCTACATGCCACACTGTTTATTATTTTTATTGCATTTCCCTGGGCTTATGGAAGTTAGAATCTTAAGGGGTCTATTCATCTTTAGATCCTTTGCTTTTCATCACATTTTGGGTAATTCATTGCGCCAAAAATATTGTGAATTCCCTATTTAGCGAATGGTCACTGTAATTTGCTAATATTGGAGTCCCTGAAGCAGTTCTCAGACATTGGCGAAAACTGCCGAATTACGGCAAATAAAATATCATTTCACCACATTACTCTGGGGGTTTTTAATCTTATTTATATATACTTATTTAGGGCACTATCACCTGGGGTGAGCTAGCACCTGAAAACAGATCGTTTGCATCCCGCTCCACAAACAGAAAAAATCACTTAGTGCATTGCTATTAGCGATCGTAGGGCAAGCTTACTGTACTTTCCACATCCTATACTTAACATGGAAAGCGCTAGAGATCTTTAGCGCTTTTGCAACTAACAAATAACTTTGTGCCTGCGCCAATTTTTGAGGGACGCTATTTGCAGAATTTTATCTACTGCTAAACTCTGGTGCTAACTTCAAAAAAACAGGTCTTCGCCCAAATTTAACAGGCAATTGAAAGGAATACAGCAATGTCGCTGCTGTTGCAGTAGACTATATTATAAATGTATCCTTTATTGTATCCTAATTCTAGTATATTGCCTAATTTTAAACATTTTATGCTGGGGGTTATTCATACTATGTAAGCAGTTGATTAATAGTGAAACACATATTATTTATATGCTGCAGCAGCGAAGTTCTTGTCGCTCACCTGGCCTTCCTTTTGGATCTATTAAACGCAGTCTAAGGATTCTAAATGCTGTTGGGTGGCATTTATCATGCAGTGCTCATCAGCCTTAATTAATATATGTGGGCATATAATCATGTATGATACGGCCATCTTGGAGGATTTTAATAATGCAGGGGTGTGAGGGCTCTTCGCTGGATGTGTTCATACTTATACAAGCTTGTGAGGGCAGAGAATAGGTATGGCCCGGGACTCTGCACTGGACAAAAAACTGTTTTATCCTCTACTCAACCACATTAGCACTGGGTCTCAGCCCGGGTCTTAGCGTTTCCCTAGCGTGCGCTAAATGACCTTGTACATGGACTCCCGTGGACAAGGTGATCTGTTAGTAGGTCATCAGTTTTAGCGACTTGTGCTAACTTTTTCCTTTAGCAACGGCGTTTCTAGCAGGTGATAGGGCCCTTAGTGTTTTTCAGTCGTATGATTAAGGCTGGGGTCAGACGAATGCAGTGTTAACGTCCGTGTAGCCGCACTTTAGTACTTCCGTGGTAGCAGATAATCATGACCAATGAAGGCCCACACACGAAGTACGTCCGCACGGAAGTGCGGACGCACTACGGACGCGGCGAACAGACGCAGGTTAGTAAGAACGTCGAACCGCTAGGACGGACGTGCAGAGTGTGCCATGTCCGCATAGCTTTGTGTGTGCGTAATGGAACATGGTCAGACAGACTGCATTTATACGTCCAGCATTTTTGACGGACAAAATGTTTTTTCATTTTAATTTATTTTCCTTCCTACATCCGTCAAAAATAACGTCAGTCACAAAAACGGACTGTGTGGCCACTACCGCGTCTTCCGTCAAAAAGTGCATCCGTACTGCACGGGCGCACAGTCCGTTGAAAACGTGCTCGTCTGACCCTAGCCTTAGTGGTGAAAATTATTAGTGCCCCCCCAGTTTTGACTGTGGTATCTTATGTGTCCCCCCTAAATATTGTTCCTAGAGTCGCCACTGGGGGTGTACATTGTATTTTTCCGGAGGAACCCAGTGGCAGGTTACTAGGAGACCTCTCACAATTCTTAAGATATGTAGTCGGAGACAGAGCTGGCGTTGGTAGCCAGATTGCAAGTCCAGGAACAAGGGAGCAGGCAGGAAGTGTGGTCAGAGACAAAGCCAGAGTTGGTAGCCAGTCCAGGAACAAGAGAGCAGTCAGAAAGCGTGGCCAGACACAAAGCCAGAGTCTGTAGCAAGATGTTCAGTCCAGGAACAAGGGCAATCAGGTGCAACACGGGTGATGAGATCAGGAGCAGAACGGGGGTCAGAAATCTGATGTTGAGGAGGGAAGACAGGAAATGGAGGGAAAACTGGAACCAGGAATGCCAGGTCACTGGTACCAGAGTTTCTGAATAACCAAGCACTGAGAAGGGGAGTGATTGGTATTTCTAGGGAATGATAATAGGGAAGGAGCTTCAGGTGTGGGATGGTCCTCCTCTGTGTCCAATTGGAAGGCAGGGATCACAAGTGCAGGCATAGTTATTTCCGAGCCTGGGAACTGGCCTGCAATAAATATGTCAACCTGCGCTGCCAGCAACATTCTGACAGGGCCCATTGGAATTGCATCATCTCTGCGCGTCATACGAGCATGGGCTATTTGGGAGGCTGACGCATGCGTATCAGGGCGTGGGCGTTGTGGCATCAGGATTGTGGCTACCTGCTCATATGGCCACCCATGCCGTCACCGCAATGGAAGACAGGCCTGGTCAGTAGAGGAAGTGTGGGGACGCCCCTGGAGATGTCTGGATCCTGGAGGAGTGAGTCCTTGTGGATTGTGACAATGGAGGTACACCAGGACCTGGCGGTGGTGATTGAGTTCAGATCTGTCCACTTCTTCCTTTCATTTTTAGTCTGGAGGTAATGCTGGCCTTTGTTATAGTCACATGGCCACACAATACGAACCCTTAAATGCTTTGAGCAGACTTTTTTCCAAATCATTCGAAACAGAATGTCTAGACTCCCCACAATTTTCACTTGGTAGCGGGGTTCGTCAGGGATGCCCACTCTCCTTGTTACTGTTTAATATTGCCATTGATCCTTTACTACGAGCTCTAGACTTCTATTCAGAAATCAAGGACAATTCCATAGGTCACAAAACACCAAAGGTATCTACTTGTGCTGACAAATTGTTATTCCTCATTGATCCTTCAGCCTCCCTTTCCCATTTTTCTGTTCAGTTGCATTCCAAACAAAAGTGTGATTAAAAAGTAAACTACAATAAATCCACATCATTATACTTATTGTCAATCTCGCCAACAGAAATATAACATTCACTGCTACTACTTTACATTCTTTGAAAAATTTGTGACAGAGCTACACACTTGGAAACCTGTGTTCCTCACAGGTATGAAAAGGGTGGAAGTCCGAGGCAAACTTGTTGAAATCGAAATTCATGAATCGTAGTCAGGCAACACAAAGTTCGGTCCAGGCAGCGAGGGTTCAGAAGCGAAAAGGGAATCTAAGGTCAGTACACAAGAAGACTAGGAGGATATGGCATGCTTCAAATCCTGTTAACAACTGGAGGGCCAGTCCGGACCGCTGCTTCCCCCTTACCTCTCCTTGTGTGCCTCCAGTCTGGGGTTTCCTTAGGCTGGCTGTATTCCCCAGTCAACCTGTGCAGCCAGCTATTTAACCGAGTCATGACCTTTCTTCCTTGCTCTGGCATTAGTCTCAGTTTGCTTCAGCTTGTGAGAGGGTTGTCACCCCGAGCTCCTGTGATTTATAGTCTACCTAGTATTGCATTTTATTTTTATTTCCCTAGTCCAGTCAAGTCCTATTCAGCCTAGTCTAGTCTGGTTCCATATTACTATTTAGTTATTGCCATCCCTGTTTGTGTGCCCTCTTCCCAGTTTGTTCCCGAGTTACACCTGCAGCCATGCACTGCATTTCCCAGTATCAAGATACAGCATTCAAGAACACCACCGTAGCTACAGGTACCCAACCTGCTAATATCTAAAGGCTGTGATACTCTCCAGCCTTAGCTGTACCTGTGTTTTATTCTTCTTGTCTGCAGCCGAGCACTGCATTGTCCAACATCTGGAGACAGTGTATTCTTATATTCAGTGCACTGGTATGAATGTTATTGTATGCTCGTCCCCAGCACTTGAGATATAACAAAATAAACTTTGGGTCCCACCATGGCTGCTGCCGGGTGCCACCCTGACAGGAAACCACTGGGAGCACTGAGAGAGACAACTAACAGGCACCCTCACCACTAAGAGGTGCGTTTAAATAGGGAGCTTGATAACACACCCTGGCCTCCTCCCCTGTGCCATTTCCTCTTGCAAAAGGTGGGTATACAGGGAGAGAGAGTCATGTTAGCTCCTCCCCTGCTATGTGTGACACCCGGCCGTGCCCCATTCTCCCAACCCTGAGGGGGAAGACTGTGGCCATGATCCCCACAAGGTGAGTGGCCGAGCCGCACGTACTGGACTGTGGACAAGTGCCGAGGGACACAGTGGCTGATGGACTGGCAGGGGTGAATCCCGACAATTTGGGAATTTCATTCCCAGCAAATATCCCAACTTGATCACAGAAACATTCTGCCAATATTGCATACTACCTTTCGTGAACTAGACTCTTGGCATAAATTACCATTCCCCTTATAGCAAAACACCTTTACCCTCTCCAGGTACGTCCCCTACTTTTGACATATAAACATGAACAACTACTGAACAAACAACTCAGACATTTCATTTTGAGAAATGTCTGAGTTTCTGCAAGTAAAGCTTGCCTTACTCTAATGAATCTCCACCAACCAGGTCACAAGAAGGACTTAATCTTAATCATGCATTACCAGATATATGCAGGCTGTCACCTGGGGTGGTCCACCCCCTCAGTACGTTACTGATGCGAGGGATTACAATATTGCTGCCCAAACTACACATGCCCTAGACTGGGTTAAGAATCTATCTTGGATTTCTTATGTTCCCCTAGAGTCAATATTGACATCCCTTTCTGTTGTCCATCCTATTACATTGTCAGCGTGTGGACATTCCAACACATATCTTAAATAACCCTCTTTTGAGGAATACTAATAATGCTTGGAATTTATTCAGAGCTAAAATATCGTCTCATCCGACCAAATCCCTATTGCTCCCTTTGCTAGCAAAACCAATCTTCTGCTGAGGGGAGGCAGCATTTACTTTTACAGTCTGGTCTGCCGAGGGGCTCGCTATGCTTTAAACCAGAAACAGTAGTGCCACCTTCCTGCTCAAAAATAGATATAATAAATTTATAATTTTTTTAGCCTGCATTGTAATCCAGCGTTAAAACGCGGGTGCAAGGGGGAAAACTGCAGACGCAGTTTTTCCTCCCTTGCACCCGCGTTTTACCATTAACAATGTAATAGAGCCCATAATGAGAGAAAGGGGGTGGTGTGAGGATCCCTGTAATGGCACAATCAAGCTAAAACCTTGTGAGACCTGAGCGGGCACCCACCGTAGAGCAGGCCACTAGTGCTGTTGCTCGTCCTCAGGACCCTCACAAACCCCCCTTTCTCTCATTTAAAAAGCATATATGTATTTGGGAAAACACAGTTACAACAGTTCATTGACACTCATTCACTGAAATAAAAAAAAAAATCATTCGCCTTAACGCTACGGGACGTGCTATGACGTCCATTTGGTGAGTAGGCCTTGAAGACGCAGGGCGTACAGGTACACCCCGCTGACTTCAATGGGCCGCCTCAGCCCCTCTACACGCAGCTGGAGCGTGCCACACACCATTGGCTGCAGAGAAAAGGCCTGAAATCAAAACGTCCTCCTGAAGCCAATGACGTACGTCGCGAGTCGGCTGCGTGGACAGGCCAAATCAGAGGCCCACATCGGCACCTGGCGGCGAGGCATAACTGTTCGATATACTTTGCCACCCAGTGAATAATTTTTAAGTATGATATATTATACTTGGTATAAATGAGCGGTTTTATTTATATAGCACAGAAATAAACGTGTGAGAATACAATACTGTTGGCATATCACTTACAAACATGCTTACAGCACGTACATACTAAGAATGCAATACATACTTGCTGGCTTCAAAGTACTTGCAGAAAACATCTTTTTGCTGCTCATAAACTGGCACTTTAATAGTCATGAACAAAATTTTTCCTCCTGACATGGCTCTCAGATGACGTTCGCATATTGAAATTGCTACATATGTTTTCCCCGATCCTGTAACAAGATATTTCAAAATATTGTGAGGTACAGTAGTATAGGTGTGCAACACTAATATAGGGACATGATCTGGGAAACGTCGCTAACATACTCTAGTGGTGTTGCGTTTTACCACTGATCACAACCAAGATCGCGTCAACAAAACAAAACATTGCAGAGTGTAGCGCACCCACTGTTCCCAATAATACGGTTAGATACTATATTTACTGTATATCGCAAGGTATTTGTTTCAAGTAGAGTGTCCTCAAAGAAAATGTGGGTGATAAATAAGGGTGTATTTTTGATGTGGGACATCATAATGTGTGTGATACACAACCCTTGATATTTACAATGTACAGAATATGATATCATTCTTCTTACCCCTGTTTTTCTTTATTACTCTTACATGTTCTGACCTGTGAGTTGGATACACAAATAAAAATATAGGTAAAGTGGTATATTGTTGATTTATTCCAAAACCTTGGCCACTTTAAGAATGGGAGCGCCAGTCGGAAGTGTTGGAAGAACTTAAACCAATGGAGACGCTGAATAGGGGAGAGAACTCTGGATTTCGGACTGGAAAAGGATTGCGGTTTCAAAACGTAGGTGGTCCTTTCACTTTTGTGGTTGATACGTCATGATCTGGCACTGATGGGAAGGAAGTAGGGGATGATAATGCGCATGCGCTAACTTTCAGTTTGGCGAGAGAAGGGTGGGGCCCTCCGGAAGAATTACAAGGACGGGTGGCCAAGTGGACATATATTGTGAGAGTTAAGGAATACTTTCATTTGCGGGGAGATAGAGAAAAGACTTATCTTATAGGCAACTAATGTTCCCACCAATTCCAGGGAATTTGATTGGAGGACAATAATCCCAAATGGGTTCTTAAGATGGAGGAGATAAGTGAGTCCGAGATGCCAACTGAGGAAGCAACATGTACATTTCTCCCAAGCGCAAAACGCGTTTTGACTTTTTATATATTATTTTAACTATATTAATAAATTAGAATTATTTACTCCATTGCTGCAACGAAATCGATGGATGTGTTTTGAAGCTGTACCTGTATAAACAACTTCTGGGCGAGTCATCCTAGGACCTAGACCAGGTCTTTCATTACGTGAGTACCTCCATATTGGATTGGGGAGCGTGAAGTATTATGGTCTGCACTATGCTGTTTGTGTTGTACATCTAGGACTTGTAAAGACCCAGAGAGACCTAAAGAGCTGTTGGGTGGCTGAAATAACCCAGAAGTGCTACGTATAGAGCCGATTCTGGCTCTCTAAGATGTGAGTGGTTCCTTGAAAAACTATTGTATTGTTTTATACATATGGGTTACACTATGATTTGTGTTTTTTTCCCTTTCTTTTCTTTGAGGACACTGTACTAGAAACAAATACCTTGTGATATACGGTAACTATAGTATTTAACCGTATAATTGGGAAAATTGTGAGGTTCATCGCAGAATTTAATTTATAAGGCTATTCTTTAACTTGTTTGAAGTGATAAGTAAATGAAAAAAAAAACAATACTGGTTGAGGTTTCTGTGCAAGCAAGAGTCATACGGTGTGCAAAAAGTTAATGTTGGAGATAAAGCATGAAACTGGTCGGAAAGTCAAATCTACTTTTCACCCTATTTTACATTCGTTTTTTTTCCCCTCAGGAAATGTTATTGGTTCATTGGCAGTCTGGAAAAAAAAAAGCAGACCAATGTGAAGAAGTAAGCATATGTCTCGTGTGACAAAAACAGGGCATGGTCCTGGGGGGTATATATGTTCCCTTAACAGTGTAGCAATGTGGGCTTTGTACTGATAACCCCAGGGTGGGCCAGTGCTCCACACCTTAGGTGCAGGTGAAGGGGGGGGAGCCAGTCCAGGATTTCTGGATTGCCCAAGGAGTTCCCCCACCTGCTGCATAAGATAATTTTGCAGTGGGGATTTGATTGAGAGAGTGTGTCCCTGAGCAAGGAGGGAGGCTGCAAGCTCTCTCTCTGCATATCTGAGAAAAAAGGAAAAACTTTGTTCTGACCAGCGAACTGAAAGAGGTCTGTGCATTTTTTTTGTTTATTAGAGGTTTGCAATAAGCAACCGTGTTATAGAGAAACTTATGTTTAGTTAGAGCTCGAGGGAGCTAGGTCCTTTTGTTTGCATTTCTTTTTTCTGTTTGTGCCAGACCTTAAAAATAAAAAGACTGCATTTTTAAAGAGAAGACCATGTGTTAATTGGGTCCTAGCTCACACTTGCCATAATATTTTCCAAGTAAAGAGAGTGCCTCTAGCCTCCAACCAGTCATAAAACTTAATGAAGCAAACCACCAAAACTTTGTAATAACAATAATGAAAGGTTAGGTAGTGATTTCAATCAGGTCTGATAAATGAATTGGGACTTTATGTGGCAAAGATACTAGTTCATTACATCTGTAGCAGGGTTATAAAACTTAAACTGATTTGTAATTTTGCACAAATAAGTGTCTGTGTAGGGGCATAGCCAGCATGGGGATAGACAGAGTAAATACAGGAATAAGATGACAATTACTTATTATCTAATGGCGCCTTTAAAAAAACACTCTGGAATATGTTTATGTCTTATATCTTATTGGATTTCCAAAATCTGGACACTACTTTCATGAAATAAAAAGTTATTCCTCGATTTGATATAGCAAGTTGATTAGTACCTCAATTGTATGAGGACCCATTCTCATGTAATCATTACTGTGACTTTTTTAATAGGATTGTTTATCTCCATTGCAGACTCTAAAACCATTATTAGATCTTGATACACCAAAACCTAAAAGTTCCTTGTAACATTTGCAGATACACAGATCCCCTAGGGCACTATCATGCGGTCGCAATTTTTCCCTTAGCGCCCCGTTTTACAAGTAGATTACAAGGCAGGCGCTAAATCCAGCAGCCTGCCCTGCAACGGCCGCTAGCCTCTAGAATGCTCGTGGCAGTGCCAACGCACCGTCGTGAGCATCCCCTCCTGGAATCCATAGGACTCCATGGAGGCTTCTGCTGCCGGGTCAAATGACCTGCAGGATCTCCCCTTACGCAAGATCCTGCAGGTCCGGAGTGATTGCGGAGGGAGACTGGGGACTTTTTTCCCCCCAATCTCACTCTGCTCCCAGCGGCCAGAAGCGGCAGATCAGGCCACCATTCTCGCTGTCGGATGAGAGGTGAGTATCTAATTTTATGGGGGGGGGTTTCAGCTGGTGCTTACGGATTCCGCAAAAGTGGAATCAGTTAACTACAGCATAGAGCTGTAGCTAACTTTTCAGTTAGCTGCAGCGGTTAGTAATTCGGATCGCAAAATTCTAACGCTAATTACTCTTTTCTTACACTTTGCACTCCCCATGTTAAGAATAGGGAGAGCAAAATACAGTAAGCTCGTGCTAAAAAGCGCCAATACGCCAATGGCTTTTTTAACCCTTTAGCGATCAGGAGGTGATCTGGCCGTAACGCTATCACCTCAATTAACCTAGCGCTAATGCTTGCGCATATAGCAAAATAGGTTGAAAAAGACAAATGCCCATCAAGGTCAACATCCCACATATCTCTATGGCTGCTCCCTATCACAAAGAAGGGGAGCCCCCCCCCCTCTGGTGCATTTTCCAGTTGTGCCAAAAAGAAGCAAAAAGATTCCTTCTTGATTCCATAATGGCAATCAAATCTCCCCCTGGATCAATAAGCAATGCATAATTTTCATGTGATACCCTTTTATATCATATTTTACCAGGGAAGCATATTGTCACGGTTCACGCCGCAGACGCCGGAAGAAAGGGAAGTAGGATCTGTCTCCTTTAAGAACCTGGATCCGGTCCGGCTTTTCCCACTAACTGGACTGAGGTCCAGGCACTCAAGACTCCATCCCTGACTTTCCTATCACGTATCCCTTCACCTCTCCAGGTGTGGGTGGGGCCTGCAATGCCCATTTAAACCAGCCTCACCTCTGAATCAGAGCTTCTGCATCGTTTATTCTACCATAGAACGACTCATTGCAAGCCTGACCTGTGTGCTATGCACTGCCCTGCCTGATGCTCAGCTGGCACCCTGAGAACCCCTTTTGTTTGGCATTCTGAGAGCCCCTTCGTCTGGCTTTCTGAGAGCCCCTTCGTCTGGCTTTCTGAGAACCCCTTCGCCTGGCTTTCTGAGAACCCCTTCGCCTGGCTTTCTGAGAACCCCTCCATCTGGTATCCTGAGAACCCTTCCATCTTGTATCCTGAGAACCCTTCCATCTGGTATCCTGAGAACCCCTCCATCTGGTATCCTGAGAACCCTTCCATCTGGTATCCTGAGAACCCTTCCATCTGGTATCCTGAGAACCCTTCCATCTGGTATCCTGAGAACTTCCATCTGGTATCCTGAGAACCCTTCCATCTGGTATCCTGAGAACCCTTCCATCTGGTATCCTGAGAACCTTCCATCCATCTGGTATCCTGAGAACCCCTCCATCTGGTATCCTGAGAACCCTTCCATCTGGTATCCTGAGAACCCTTCCATCTGGTATCCTGAGAACCCTTCCATCTGGTATCCTGAGAACCCTTCCATCTGGTATCCTGAGAACCCTTCCATCTGGTATCCTGAGAACCCTTCCATCTGGTATCCTGAGAACCCCTCACCATTACTACATTCCTTAAGGACTCTATTATCCTACTCCTTATTGATCAATCCGTGTATGACATTGGATTCTGGACTCTGACTATTTCTATGCCAGCCGCCTGCCACCGACCTAAGCCTGATTTAACCACTCTCGAGTCATAACCCTTCTGATACCGCGCCTGATCTTCTGTTGTCTTTTTGCCTTCTGTATCTTTTGATCCTCTACCCTCTGTACCAGTAAGTGTGTTCTTTTGTATCTGTTTTCCATTTTATGTTCAGTCAGCTCTGATTTGTGTTCTATTCTTTATTCAGCGTCCAGTACCTGTTCTGTTGGCCCTATTGTGCTATTCAGTGTCCTGTCCTGTCTACCCCTTCTGCTAAGTGTACCCTGTCCTCTGTATATATTATCCTGCCCATCCAGCTCCTATCTATAGTTATTAGTTATTCAGATTCCCCTTCTTGGTTTACTTTTGTTTATTTAATAAACCTATGTTTTGGATTACAACCTTCCCTTTCTGCCTCTTCATCTGAGTAACCGCATATTGGGCTCGAATCCTTAACCCCTGCAGTGAGCCGTGACAGTATGCAGAAGCCATTAACCCTCGAGCCCGTGGTTACTCAGGCCATTAAGGAGCTGCTCCAAACAGCCATCCAAGACATCATCATGCACCTGGCAGACTTTCTGAGCAGCATGCTACTGAGCATTGGGAATCCCACTCCAAAAAGTGCTTCCCTGCAAGACGAAGAATACCTGGTCCATTATCCACAGAGGAGCGCAACCGACGATTCGCCGATAATCTCTGCATCTACTGTGGACAAGGTGGGCATTTCTTACCAGTTTGCCCAGTGAGACCCCCAAAAAAGCCAGCACCCCAAAAAATAACCGCTGCAAAGACTGCTCCCAAAACAAGGTCTGCTCCCCTTCTCAAACCTATCCCTGAACCCCAAGCCTTAACCCCTTTCGATATGTTGCAACCTGCACCGGTACTCCCACCAATACCGGTAGCAGCACCCCCCTATGATGTACCCCAAATGTCTGGCTCTGATTATGAACTTTCTAACAGTACTGAACCCATGGATGTGGAACCCATCCTTTCTGGAGAGACCGTACCGGCCTTCATCACAGAGCCTGAGTCCTCCAAAGTTGTGGAAAACAATTCTACAGAACCCATGGAAATCATGTCAATTCGTACCACCGTGGACCTGGTGCCTAACTACACTGCTGGTAGTGTAACCCAAGGCCCTCAGGGTTCTCTGGGTCACGTTGTCACTGCTGATCAGGACACTTGTGACCCAGCTCCCCCCACAGAAACCCCGGGGGTCGAGCGAGGAGACCTTGAGGTGCCCACTGCCAAAGCAGAAGTGCCACTCACCATGGAGCCAGCGGTGCAAACGACATTGTGTATCAGTCAACAGAATTGTCATCAGCTGCCAAGACCATTGCCACGCTACAACAGCAAGTGACTACCCTTGCCCAAGCCGTGAGTGGACTCCGGCGCAACCAAATGTCTCTGCAGCAAGAAACGCAAAGTCCCAAGAATCTACGCCTGTTGCAACCATGATGGACTCTGGTGTACCTACCCCACTGTCCTCAAGGGAGGTGCCCCTTCTTACCGGCTCCGTGGAAGGTCCCTTGTCCACTGTTGCCACTCGTGGGACACGCACAACCACTCACAGGGACTCCGACGATGATTGGGAAACCACTGACTCTGAGACTGACCAACAACCACAGACTGCACGGCGTAGCCAAGGCCACCGGGTCAATGTCATACCTACCTGGGCGCCTTACTGCCTGAGCCATCTACGAATCCGGCCGCCTATCTGTGTGACTCCATCACCCCTCGGAGGGTCCCTTTCATATCCAAAGGGGACTCTCCTATACCCAACGTTAAAAGGTCACCATCTAAGTCCAGTGTTGTGACTCCTGAATCAGAGCTTCTTGACTTTTCATCGTCTGACACTGAGAGCGTGCCAATCCGAGTGCCACCTGCACAGGAACCCATGTTCAGCAGCACCATATATGCAGTGGCCGCTAACTACGTGTCACCGAAGGTAGTCTGTGCCTCTAATGGGACTTATGTACGACCCGAGGATCTGGAGGCCTTCGAGACTGCTTTAGACGCCCGGAGTGCGTCTTTGAGACAGGGGTTCTGTCACGGTTCACGCCGCAGACGCCGGAAGAAAGGGAAGTAGGATCTGTCTCCTTTAAGAACCTGGATCCGGTCCGGCTTTTCCCACTAACTGGACTGAGGTCCAGGCACTCAAGACTCCATCCCTGACTTTCCTATCACGTATCTTCCACCTCCAGGTGTGGGTGGGGCCTGCAATGCCCATTTAAACCAGCCTCACCTCTGAATCAGGCTTCTGCATCGTTTATTCTACCATAGAACGACTCATTGCAAGCCTGACCTGTGTGCTATGCACTGCCCTGCCTGATGCTCAGCTGGCACCCTGAGAACCCCTTTTGTTTGGCATTCTGAGAGCCCCTTCGTCTGGCTTTCTGAGAGCCCCTTCGTCTGGCTTTCTGAGAACCCCTTCGCCTCTTCTGAGAACCCCTTCGCCTGGCTTTCTGAGAACCCCTCCATCTGGTATCCTGAGAACCCTTCCATCTTGTATCCTGAGAACCTTCCATCTGGTATCCTGAGAACCCCTCCATCTGGTATCCTGAGAACCCTTCCATCTGGTATCCTGAGAACCCTTCCATCTGGTATCCTGAGAACCCTTCCATTGGTATCCTGAGAACCCTTCCATCTGGTATCCTGAGAACCCTTCCATCTGGTATCCTGAGAACCCTTCCATCTGGTATCCTGAGAACCCTTCCATCTGGTATCCTGAGAACCCTTCCATCTGGTATCCTGAGAACCCTTCCATCTGGTATCCTGAGAACCCTTCCATCTGGTATCCTGAGAACCCTTCCATCTGGTATCCTGAGAACCTCCCATTACTACATTCCTTAAGGACTCTATTATCCTACTCCTTATTGATCAATCCGTGTATGACATTGGATTCTGGACTCTGACTATTTCTATGCCAGCCGCCTGCCACCGACCTAAGCCTGATTTAACCACTCTCGAGTCATAACCCTTCTGATACCGCGCCTGATCTTCTGTTGTCTTTTTGCCTTCTGTATCTTTTGATCCTCTACCCTCTGTACCAGTAAGTGTGTTCTTTTGTATCTGTTTTCCATTTTATGTTCAGTCAGCTCTGATTTGTGTTCTATTCTTTATTCAGCGTCCAGTACCTGTTCTGTTGGCCCTATTGTGCTATTCAGTGTCCTGTCCTGTCTACCCCTTCTGCTAAGTGTACCCTGTCCTCTGTATATATTATCCTGCCCATCCAGCTCCTATCTATAGTTATTAGTTTTCAGATTCCCCTTCTTGGTTTACTTTTGTTTATTTAATAAACCTATGTTTTGGATTACAACCTTCCCTTTCTGCCTCTTCATCTGAGTAACCGCATATTGGGCTCGAATCCTTAACCCCTGCAGTGAGCCGTGACACATATGCATTATGAAGCTTTATAAATGAACATTTAAAATACAGTATAATTTATATAGTTTGGCATTTTCAATACCTGTAAAAAACATTTTTTTAAATGATCTAACCTGTTGGTGCACATATAATTGTGTTTTTTCCTCTGTATGCAGGCTGGGCCAGCTCGTCTTGATATTTTCTTATTCTTAGCAGAGGAGCAGGTTTGTATGGGTAACCTAGCATAAAGAATCAAAATTTATTTATTTTATTTATTTATAAAGGATTTTACCAGGAAGGATACATTGAGATTTCTCTCGTTTTCAAGTATGTCCTGGGTTCGAGAACATTGAGTGGTTACAGAAATACAAAATAGTGAAATGCAAGATATTAACACAAGACCAAATACACAGATTAACAGAAAAATAAATATGGAGGAAATAAAGTCATTATGTTACATGTTTACAGGTGCATTTCGTATTGAGGTATGCTAATAGGGAGCTCTTAAGGGACTTTAGACTGGGGGAAAATTTGACGGTGTCTGGGAGGTTATTCCATATTTGCGGTGCTCTGTAGGAAAATGAGGATTGAGCCATTTTCTTTTTGTACTGTGGTATTGCAAGTAAGGTGCAGGTCCTGGATCTGAGGTTATAGGATGAAGGAACTGCAGGGGGAAGCAGCATATTCAGGTAGGGTGGTAGCTTTCCAGAAAAGCTCTTAAACACCAGGTTGGAAAGGTGAAGGGTGCGTCTAGAGTCCAGTGATGGCCAGTTTAGTTCTTTTAACATGTCACAATGGTGGGTCATGTAGTTACATTGTAGCACAAAGCGACAGAATGAGTTATACAATGTAGTAAGTTTCTGGAGGTGTGTTTGTGGGGCGGCTGCATACACTACATCTCCGTATTCAATGGCTGGCATAAGCATTTGTTGTACAATCTGCTTTCTTACCGCGGGGCTCAGGCAGGATTTGTTTCTGTACAGGGCACCTAGTTTGGGGTAGAGTTTAGATGAGAGTTTTTCGATGTGAGGGCCAAAGGATAGATTTGGGTCGAACCACATACCTAGGTATTTGAGAGAGGTGACTGTGGTCAGTGTGCCATTTGATTTTGTCCCAACACATGTCTTTCTGTTGTAATAGGCTATAATTATAAAAGATATAATATAAAAGATCAACATCCCAAACAAAAGAAGGCTTTAAATGTTCAAGCATTACTTACTATTCACTTCCACTGAACTGCTGTCTCGATCCAGCAAAAGAGCAGCTAAAATGAGAGGAGGTTGGCTTAGCTTCATTGGTATGTAGTTTTACGTTCAAACAGGTGCCATAAATCCCATAAATTGGTGTTGATCTCCACTACCTAGTTCGCAATATGTTTTGCCACAAGATGCTTTGAAAAGGCTTTCTTTTAGAGAATAATATGGATAACCCAGAGTGAAAATGTGGATCTGGGGGTGGGAAAAGTAAGGGAAGGAAGGATGACAGACAGTATGATGATACAAGAAAACATTTAAATATGTGTGACAGGATAACTAAATGTGTGTTAAAAGGATATATTGGAAGGTTTTTCCCTACAAAAGAAATTAAAATACTGATTTTAATTACCTGACAGATGGGAATTCAGCTGGTCAGTCTCTTTTGAGTATTGAACAATATTGAAGTAACTTTGTTCCCTTTCTTCAATACAGTCCTTTGCCTCTTCATTTCGGGACTCTGATTCTATACATAAATATCAATCAGATATGTATAGTAGACATAGAATTATATGTTGTGTAAGTGATATCTGTTTAACAATTTTAGCTGTTTGTTTTAAAACACACAATATCAAACTAATCCTAACTGATACATGTGGCATAGATTTGGTTATTATAAGTTTTTTTTCTGACAAGCTGGTGATGGTGGATTCCGATCTTTTTATTCATAAAGTTAGTTTCTAGATTTTCTTTTCTACAAAAATGAAAATCCCACAAGTATTTGCTCCATAACAATACTTGTGTGCTGTGTGGATATCACAGACCAGTTATTAAACCTCCTTTTCTCCTGATGACAAGTTTAGATGTGGTGATTATAGAGACCAAATTATTTCTTCTGCTAGTCCATGTAAGGCAAAGGTTGTGGGGAATAAGGCGTATAAAAGTTCAACTTGACTAGTCCATCAAAACAAACCTTGCTGTAGCAAAATTGGTGAATTGGAGCTAATTTATCCTTCATATGATCCAGTCACTTGAACATATTAAGATGTGACTGGATGGTAGGAGATGGTGATGCTCTGGATGTGGACATTATATGCCTTTGGCTCTGCCCCAGCCCATCTGTGATTCCACCTCTGCCCACATTCAGTCATGCTAATGCCAGGGCAGATTCAAGCCAGGCGGCACATGTACAGTGATGTGAAAAAGAAAATACAATCTCTTTGAATTCTATGGTTTTACATACCAGGACATAACAAAAAATCATCTGGTCCTTAGCAGGTCTTAAAATTAGTTAGGTAAATAGAACTTCAGATGACCCAGAACACATGACATATTACAAAAAAATACTTGGCATTGGATAGATTACTATCTGCTCCATTGAATGCCCACTTTTCCTCCCACGGCTTGCTGAACTTTATGTCAACTCTAAATTACATGATCCTTGGCTTGTACTACATCCGTCTGTAAGGGACTACACATTTAAATCATGAGTCCATCACTCTTTTTTGGGAATTTATATGTTTCTTACAAGCTTTACTGCACTCCCTGAACACATGGAACTGGTATTGACTATTTCCCATTCTGACCTCACTCCCATTTGGTTACATCTTAATGTCCTATGTCAGCACCATTCACAAAACATTGGTGCTTTCCCCCATACCTAACCAAGAACTCCTCTTTTCGATTGCTTCTACAAACCTGCTGGGTAACCTTTGTTGATGATAACATTGAACATGTGAAGCACCCTTAACTGTTTTGGGAACCCTCCAAATTGGTCCTCCGGGGGACACATCTTATATTGCCTTGCAACGTAAAGCGAGGCGAGACACACTCTCAGCCTTGCAGTCCACTCTAAAACAAACCCATGCATCCTATAAACATTGTCAACTCTGGAGACCTACCAAAATAACCCCCAGCTAAAAGAGACTTAAAACAATTATTTCAGTCAAGGCCCAAGAGCTGCGATTTCAATCACAATTTTTCTATCGCTGGGGGGGGGGGGCAGATCGGGATAACTCCTGGCTGGAATTGTTACACTTAGACGTAAATGTCCACCAATTTAAACAGCTTGTATAATGGGAAACACACACATTACTACCCCCTCCAAAATCAACACCCTGTTTTATGAATTTTTTAAATCACAACCAATGCAGATTCCCTGACTTTGGGTGAGCAATTTCTAGATTGATATCATACTCTGCTCCTCTTTATTCTTCATAGAGAGACCTTAAGCCAACTCATATCAGATAATGAGGTGGAAGATGCCATCACCTCCCTATAATCTGGTAAATCAATGGGACCGGATGGCTACTCGATGGATTACTATGAAATTTTGAAACCACATTTCTGCTCAACCCTCAGCTCAATGTTTCACAGCATTTATCTTTCCCATGACCCCACTGTCTCTCTAAACACAGCCCAATCCAATATATTTTGTTGCTAAAGCTGGCTAAACCATAAAACGTGATATCTTATTACCCAATCTCGCTTTTGAATATTGACTACAAACCTTACTAAAATAATAGCCACTCATATCCAGTCCTATCCCGCCTAGTGACACAACATCAACTGGGTTTTGAGCATGGACGTCATGCAGCAATGGGTTTGTGACAGGCCATAACCTCCACTGTCAGTATCAAACATTCACCCACCTCCCATTACCCTGCCCTCCTCAGCCTAGACCTCAAACGTGCATTTGATACTGTATCCAGGCCCCATCTAGTTCAAGCTCTCCATCATCAATGCTTTGGTCAACTCTTCATACAATTGATCCAAAATATAACCAAAGGTATTCCAGTGGGTCATAAATAATTGAAAGCATCCACATTCGAGAATGACCTTCTGCTATTTGCAGCTTACCTGCCTCACTACCCTCTCTGCACCTCCTTCATACATTTTCCATTATATCAGGCCTTCAAATCAACTGGTAAATTATGTATGCCATTGGCTGCAGGGGGACGGCCTGAGTATAGGCAGTCTCGCAGCAGCCAACAGTGTGCAGCGCTTGCCGGCTGCTGGGAGGGCCGAGGCCGCCCATAGAAGTCAAGGGGCGCATATTAGTACACCCCGCTACTTCTAAACCCACCTGCCGCAGGGACAACATGGTACATCCTGAGGTGGGAAAGGGTTTAATTTCACCAACACAAGAGCCAGGGTGGAGCGAACTTGACGCTTATTAAAGATTACAACATTGCAGCACAATGTAGGCCTGCCATTGATTGGATTAAAGATTAGTCCCAATTTTCAGATGTACCCTTGGAGCCTGCTCTGACACCTCTATTTTTTTTTATCCTTTCTGTGAAGCTGCCCCTATTGTTAGAGCACTCCTCTCTTTCTAAACATCCCACTTCTCACCACAATCATCAAGGATTGGAATCTGGCCAGACTTAAAGTCTCTGCCCACCCTACATTATCCCCCTTTGTCTTCCCCTTGCTAACCTACACTTCGCCAAGAGAATCCTTTTACTGCCTGGGCAATAGGAGAATTACAGATACTATACCAATTTCTAGACTCTTCCACAAAAACTATGGAGTCAATGGAGGCTTCTGCTGCCAGGTCACATGACTGGCAGGATCTCACCTCTCGCAAGATCCTGCAGGTTAGTGGAGTGATCACGGAGGGAGACTGGGGACTTTTTCAGTCTCACTCTGCTCCCGGCATCCAGCAGCTATGGATTGGGCCACCGTTCTTGCTGCGGGATGGGATGTGGCTATTTGTTTTTCAGGGGGGTTTCAGCTGTTGCTAACTGATTCTGCAGCAGCGGAATCAGTTAGCACCAGCTCTGAGCTGTAGCAAACTTTTTTAGATATGTCGGATATAATCTCTGCACGTGAATACAACACGTTTGTATATATTGGATTTATCAGCCAAGCCTCCAATATGTCTATATTGGACTTACTGGACCTACCTCGGCAGTCGTCTCCAATATATCAGGGATTATTATTTCATAAGAAACTTATACGAGACACAAATATCAATCGTCTATATCTCTTAGAAATTATCCTGAATTCTTTTAATTGTCTGTGTTTTGCTTTAAAAAATACAATAATCAATAATCGGATAAAATATATATATATTTATTACGTATACAAAAGAATTTCAAATCTCATATCATGAACAACAATTTATAAACCACACTCCATCAGCATATAAAAACTAGCTTCACAATATATGTATCTCCGGTTAGTAACTGCATATATGATTAATATCATTTATTTTCTCAGTTAGTAACTAATACACAAATGGTTAATAAACATTTCTGCTTAATACAACATGCAATTCCCAGCAAACAATGTTTAACCAGCCAGCTCTTATAGATATATATATATCTCTATGCTACATGGATCAACAAAAGATGAGCTAATTTGATGATAAGTAATAAAACTTATTTAGTGAATCCTCCCCTAATCTCGAGAATTAAACTTCTAATCTTTTGCTTTTTATTTTGTAGTTATATAATTCCTTGCTCATTAATTTTAATCACAGTAATTTCCAAATTCAATATATATTGGTATCAATCTTGCAACATGTCTTTAGGAATAAATCCTTATATCCACTTCTTCATATTTCTATCTGCAGAATAGAAAATACTTAGAATTTGGATTTTAACCGTATCCGAGAAGTCTCAGTCTGCGTTGCAAAATCTCTACAAATATATTTTTACATTAATTCCTTATTTCATACATTACCTGTCCAATTTGGATGTTGATGAGTCTGCCTTGGAATTTTCTATGTGATGCTTTGTTTTGGAATATGTGAAAATTATCGATATTAGATAATCAATGCATGTGAGTTAGAGATTTGGTGAGAATATTGATTGCCTCATGTCTTGGGATCTGAGTGCATGGTGATGTGACTCTCTCCGCTGGAATCTCTGACTGACTTACCAAAAACTTTTTCCCGCTTATTATAGCCACACAGTTAATATTAATGATAATATAAATCATTATTTTTACTATCCTGTAGAGGGCAGTATTGCACTTCTTATATTAATTCCATTAATTCCATATTCTTATCTTAGGGTCAAAAGGTCAGACTAACTTAACAAAGAACCTTGTCTTCTAACTAGACTCTAGACTCTAGACTTTCTCTGTCTTGAGATTTATAGCTCTCCTCCCTTTAAATGCTAAGAGCCTTATCAGCTAAATTCTTTTCTGGTTACAGAATATTCTTCAGTGATTTCTTTTATTTATCAATTATACTTTCTACAATATTTATTGAGTATATATTTCACTATTGTAATTATAAAAATATACCTTGATTATAAACATATTTTTTGTAATATAATTTTATATTACAAAACATTTTCTCTTATTCCTATACCAAAAGACAAAATCTCTTTTGTTTTAAAAGTTTAAAACAGACCAATAATTTACTTATACATGTCTTAGCATTATCTCACATTCATCTAGGTTCCTTCATGTCTGGGACTTCTTAACCCAGGAATGAACTTTGTAAAAAAAAGAATCTTGTTCATTTCTAAACCTAGAGAATACTTTGAAAAAAACTGTCTTTAAAACAAAATGGCTACAGGCATCCATTTTAAATTCGCCTTTTCTGTGTAATATACCCGACATAACCCCCTTTGGTTTCTTGGATATTTATTTATTGACCAATTAAATAAATTTTAGGAAAACATACATTATCTCCCCCCGTTACCAACTAGGCTAGGTCTCCACCTTTCGCAACACGTTTTTCTTCTTTCATCCATTTAATAATTGAAGATGCAGTGTTTTTAAACTTCAATGTACGTACTTTCTTTGTTAGTACAATCATCCAGACAGTTAGAAACATAATTACTATACAAATCACAATCTCTGTAATCTTCGGCCCGTTATAAGCAGATAGCAATTGATGATCAATCTGTGAATACATTGGAGCATAAATTGTTAGATTATTTTTTTTTATAAGAAGTTCAATAGTATGATCGGGCTTATTCTCTAATAAAAATATCAAATCCGGATTCATAGGTATCTCTCGTCCTTGGAATGCGTCAACAATTTTTATCTCGTCATACCAGACTTCATTCCCAACCGGATAAAGAGTAACATCTCCGATAACAACTCTTGATTCTTTAGGAACTTTTACGAGGATCACTGGGGTAGGTATCAACACTTTCTTGTTTTGTACCAGATCCTTCCGGAAAACATTCATTTCTTTTTCTGTAGTGCTTACCAGCCATCTATCTCCGATCAATATAGCATTAACACTAGAATTGTCCTGAGTCTTCTTAAAAGTAACCTGACATGTCTCAGACCCATGTTTAAGATATTCCATTCCACACAAAGCTTGAGTTACGTCGTAGACAAAAGGTTTACCTTCACATTGATAATTATGGTCCTTGAACTTGACACATTCTGTTAGAATTGGAATCGAGTATACTTCAGGTTCCCAGGGCTGATAAGTAACTATCTCTGGAGTTTGTATCTTTACATGAAATCCATCTTGAAAAGTTAACATTATGGACATGTTTGATTTGGAAAACATTCTTTTTAGCCACAAAAGGAATAGCTAAAAGAAACAGACCTCCATACGATCCGTATCAATATACAAAGGTATAGCGCTTCCCATCTCGAAAGACAAACTAATAGGTTGAATGTCTGTAGTAGTCTCTCCTACTTCCATTAACATTTTTTTTATCACTTCTCGAGACACAAAATACAAAGGTACTCGTCCTTGTAGTAAATCATTTATACCACTTTGTACCTCATTTAAAAACATAAACGTATGGAACATCATCGGTTCTTTGAGAAACAACAGTTCTTGCTTAAATCTCTCGTGGGTCTCATGTAATTTAGATGAATGTGTAATCTGTTCGGTATGCAAATTTGTCGTAACAACAATCTTATTAACCACGGTTACCATTTTCTCCAGATCGGCCTTTTGGTCTTCGACTGCTTGGTACAGAAATTCAATATTCTCTTTTAAATCATTCAATTCCTGTTTTAAAGTCTGTATAGAGACAGAATTCACTGCGGATGAGGTTGTGGCTACAACCACTCCCAGCACTGTGAAAACAACAGCTGCTATAAAAAACCCGACAAATCTTTTCTGCCTGTCAGTCTTATACATAGAATGTTCAATAAACGGTTTCCTAGCATTCTCCAGCATATCTCTCACACTTGCTTGTGCTTGATTTACATGAGCTTGATACCACATTCGGAATTCCGTAAGTTTGAAATCGGAAACATTGTATTTTCTTTCAAGAGACAATGCTGGATCTAGACTCACAAAAATCTTTTGATTTAACAATCTTCTTTCCGTTAAAAGAAATCCGGGCGCGTCTTGGATTATAATACCAGAAGACGGTCCTGGCTCAAATATTGGTTCTGCTCGGAATTGTGCGGAAAACAATAGGATTGTCCAAATAATCGCAATCTCCTTGGTGGTCCGACTCATCTTTGCGGATTAGCGTCGCAGTTCGGATTAACCACTTTTCTCAATTTCTGTTAAAAGAAAGAGTATAAATAACCATTCATAGACTAGCGATTTCACTCAATTTCCCTATAGATACTCTGATCTCTGATTAATTTTAATTAACCGTACGGATCTAGTCTATCTATTAGCTTGAGTTAAACATCTGAATGCTGGGAAAAAGGATCACATGTTAATTAAAACATCACTTCATATGATACCAGTTAAGTGTCTTCTGTTGTTCCATTGTCCATACTGAGGTGAGATCTAGGATGACAAACACGCAATTGATTAATGTGAACCCATTTTTCCATTCTCTCCTTCCCTTTGGGTATCTCTATTTTATACGCCACAGGAGATAGTTTATCAATTATCGAGTATGGTCCTTTCCAGGATGGGAGAAACTTCCTCTCTCTTACTCGATCTCTACTGAAATTATACAGATACACCTTTTCGTCAATCTCATACTCCTTTTTGGTAGTCTTGAGATCATAATAAGTCTTATTAGATACAGCGGCCTTCTCAAGATTCCATTGCGCAAAAGCAAATGCTTGCTGTAAATGATGACGCAGGTTCTCTATATACTGATGTGTGGTAGCAGCATTTATCAGATTCTGATCCGAAGTGCGATACAATAGATGTTGTGGTAACACCATCTTCCTTCCAGTCATTAACTCAAATGGTGACATCTTAGTCGCGGTACTTGGTGTGGCTCTAATAGCCATAAGCACTAAGGGCAACTTTACGTCCCAGTCCTTTCCTGATTCTTTTACAAATTTCTTTAGGACATTTACAATTGACTGGTTATAGCGTTCGACACTTCCACTAGACGCGGCACGATATGCAATATGCAACTTACGCTTGACACCTAACATTTTCCACATTCTTGTCATTACATCACTCGTAAAATGGCTACCACGGTCAGACTCCAACCTTTGAGGTAGACCAAACCTGGAAAATATATGGTTGATAAGAAGAATTGCACATGTTTCAGCAGTATTATTAGGAGCTGGTAAACACTCTATCCATTTACTAAATAGACAGGTGACTGTCAACATATATTTGTTTCCCCTAGTTGATCTTGTGACGGGACCAATAAAGTCGATCTGAATATCGGACCATGGCAATGAGAAACCTTTCCTCTGGAGAGGTGCACGATGAGTAGGGCCGTGAGGTTGAAATTGGGCACATACTAGACATCCATGGCAATATGTTTGGACGTCTTGTAACATGTGGGGCCAATAAGCATAATCCCGCAATAACTCATAGGTGATCTTTTCACCTCGATGTCCCGCAGTGGGTGCATCGTGGGCATGTTGCAGCATTAAACCTCTAAAGGCAGTAGGAACTACCCATTGTTGTATCCCATGTTTAGATGTTCTGATCAATAGACCATCCTTAATACTGAATTGGGCCTTGGATTTCATTAAAATACGAAGATCCTCAGTCTGGTCAAGACTCTCTTCAGATAAAAAATTATCACTAGGATTTTCAATATATTTGTAAAAGATTCCAATTACAGAATCTTCCTTTTGGCTCTTAATTAGATCTTCATTGGGAGAATCTTGACACCACTGTGCTACATTACTCTCGACCTTAGATTTAGTCTGCTGACGGGTAAGAACATCTACATATATTTCATTTAGTAAATGATCAATATTTATAATTTCGTCACTGACTGCACCCTGTTTAGCCAATTTGTCAGCTAGGTCATTGCCTTCTTTATCCATACCTGAAATTTTGGAATGACCTTTTGTCTTTTTCCAATAAACGGTTAAACCATTTTCAGTCACCATCTTATCTATTTCTCCAAATAGATTGGCATGTTTAACAGGTTTGTTATTGGACCTGAGCATCTCATTTCTTTTCCACCCAGGCAAGTATTCGACGAAACTGTTACGGACATAATTAGAATCTGTGACTATCAGAAATTCTTTAACATCATAGTCTATAGCCATCTGAACGGCTTTGTAAACTGCGGCTAATTCAGCGACTTGGCTGCTTTTAGCACCAATGTTATATCCTACTGATATATTGGGATATTCTTTTGTCCATGCAATACCAATGCCAGCTACCAGTTTCCTCTCTTCTCCCACGATGGTGTGGTAGGCACAACCATCTATATATACACGTGGGAGTAGGGAACAGTATTCTTCGTCATAGGCTTTGTAAGGTGATGATGCTTGCTCTTGTAAAAAATCATCTCCTAGGAATTCTTTTTCAGAGGAGGGATCTGCACAATCATGGAGTTCGGCAAGTCCTTGAGCTACTGGATTCTTTTGATCCTGTCTATACCGTACCTCCAATGGCCATCCTTGTAAGGATAACGTCCATGCAGTTATTCTGCTATTGGATAGATTCCCGTCCCTTATTCGACTACTGTGTAGATATTGTAAGGGCTGGTGTGCAGTTTCAATTATTATCCTCTCTCCTTGGATATAACTCCGGAAATTCTGTAGGGCCCAGACTGTGGCTAGTAATGCTTTTTCACAGTCACTAAATTTAATCTCCACTGGAGATAAGGATTTACTGGCATATGCAATGATTTTACTCTGATCATCTTGCTTTTGACATAAAACGGCGCTCATGCTCAAATTGGTAAAACCAGTCTCCAGATAGAAAGGTTTACCCCCTCTGGATAGGCTAGGCATGGAGCCTGGGTGAGTTTTATTTTAAGCTCAGTCATGGCTTGTTCTTGAGTCTCCCCCCATATCCACTTTACATCTTTTTTAAGCAATGTTAATAGAGGTTTACAAATCTCTGCATAATTTTCGATAAACTTACGTGAGTAATTCATCATACCCAAAAATGATCTTAGTTCACTGATGTTAGTGGGAGTTCTGGACTTCATCACTGCTTCCACCTTCTTCCGCTGAGGATTTAGGCCTTCGGATGTAACCTCATGTCCCAGGAAATTAACTCTGGTGCGACACCATTGTGCCTTCTGCAATGAGATTTTAACCCCTGCCTCTCTCAATTGGTTAAGAACATGTCTAATTTCTTGAATATGTTTCTCAAACGAAATACTTTTCAGTAAGATATCATCCACATACGTCAAATTACCCCTCTCGGCTGCATCTGGCATGGCTTTATGTAAAAAGACAGCGAACTCATGACCTGAGTTTATATAGCCGAAGGGCATTCTGGTCCACGTAAACTGTTGTTGACCGAAGGTGAAGGCCAATTTGTATTGGTCCTCAGGACTTACCTGAATTGTCCAGTATCCTTGGGCACAATCCAGCGCGGTAAAAAGCTTACAACCTTGCATTTGGACTAGACATTGATCAATATATGGTACGGGCCAGCCGGATCTGTATACACGTTTATTTAGCTGTCTCAAATCAGCACACAAACGCCATTGACCATTCGGCTTAAGGATTCCGAGGATAGGATTATTATAAGAGCTGTGCACCGTCCTTATAATTCCCCTTTCTTTTAGATTCCCTAATATCTCCGCCAGCGAGTCGTAACACGCTAAGGGAAGCCGATATTGTCTGACGTATACAGGAGGAGCGTTGGGGTCTGTTTGGACCCTAGCTATATGTAAGTCGGTGACTCCACAATCATATGAATCCTTAGCAAAAATATCTTGAAATTCCATTAGAACTTCTTTTAACTGTTGGCGCTCCATATCATTAGAACATCCGTCAGCGAATGATATTTGTTGCTGGACCATGTCCTGAAATCCTGGAAAGATTTCAGGTTGACCAATCTCATAGGCTTCTTCAAGCCTTTCAGAGAGGTCATGATTTGACTTACTTGCATCTCCAGTAAAATGAGTATACTCCTCTGCTTCCTGTGTAGTCAGAGGATGATCAAAGGTTAAAGATGATCCTTCTACCTTGCAGATTCCTACTTCAGAACTGAAAGGATAAACAGAATATATCGTGAATAATCCTTCGGGCACGAATTAAATGATTGTTCTATCATTTGTTCCTCTGTGAGGTAACGTTCAGGTATTAACCGATAACAGCGTTCTGGAACCCGAATGTGTAATAATCTGAATCCAATGCTAGACCTATTGTAGTGTCTTTAGGCAAGTGGATTTCCTGTGAGGAATTATTATTTATGATGATTTGGGTTCTAGATTGGTGTATTTTCACCATGGGTGTAGGATTCGCTGAAATTCCTAACCCATGTATTCGATTGGAAATACAGACTAGTGCCTCAGAATTTCTCAACTTCTGACCTTCCATTACCTGTAAAGGTAATGGGTAATTTACAGAACCTGGTGGAATACAAACCTCATATGGTACCTGTAAATTTACTGCGTATGGCAGTGTCTGGCATGACTTAAGAGCTTTATTTTCGTCCTGGAATTCACAGGGGTTCTCTTTTAGTCTGGTCCATATGTGGGAATTAATCAGATCCACTTGCATAGCAAAACGATGAATTATATCGTTACCTACATAGATCTGATAACCGGGTTCATTTAGGACCAAAAATAAATGTGTGGCAGTTTTATTCCCAATAGAAATAGATAACATACATTTTCCAACAACATTGTGACTGTCTCCATCATTATCTAGATCTGTTATCCACTCATCTTGAGGATTTGGGTATCTGATCACTTTAAGGTCAGCTATTTTATTTAGCATCTTCTTGCTAATATAGCTATATTCCTGGCGCAAATCTAGCTTAGCCATGTTTTCTCCAGCTAAACTATTTACACGTATAGGGAAAAATACCTCTTCATTTATCTTCTCTATTTCAGTTAAGAACTGAGAATGGTCACTATGCCCATTTGGTTCTGTTTCCCTTTTGTGGAGGTGAATAATTAGCACGTCGTCTTCCAGACATATATCTCGAATTCTCTCGGGGGGAACACATATGGTGTTATCCTCCTGCTCTCCTGTAGTCAGGGGCTTTGGCCTTAAGAAAGAGATATCAGGTGTCTGGCTATTTCTGAAGTGGACTTCAATAGAATCCGGCCTTTCCTCAATCACGTGGCAGTTACGCTGAGTGTGATGGGATTGGGATCTATCATAGCTGATTGGAACATTTACTTGGGACCAAATAACCTCATTGATAAAATCAATGATTGGATTTAACCTTTTGAGAAGGTCCATTCCAATAATTAGGCGATTTTGGGGCAGATCCACAACAAGTGTTGGATGCCGAATTACTTTATTCCCCAATTTAAAATCCAATTTAGCCGTGCCCAGAACTTTCAGAGATGTGCCACTCACACTCACTAGATTAGCATTAGATTTATCTAATCTAGGCTTCCTGGAGGACAGTTCTTGGACCTGTTCAAAATAATGTGCTGATATTAACGTAACCTGGCTTCCACTGTCTAGCAAGGACGGAATATGTGGTAAATTATCTTGTAATTCTACATTCACATAATATCGGTCTTCAATGCTATGCAATTTACAGAGAAATTTACGGGGGCTTTGATTAGGTCTGCATTTTTTAGAGTTAAAATTGCTCTTTTCGCAGCTAGCTGGTGCGGTGAGGCCCAAATTCGGATTTTGACTCAGAAACTACTTTCTACTCATTTCCTTATACCGAGATTCTTTTTAAGGATGGAAAAAATACCTATGTTTACTTTCAAAAGACCCATGGAATCACTCAATTTCTGAGCATCTTGAATCTATCCCCCATTATTTTCCAAACAGCTTCTTAAACAATCGATAATGAACTTTATTATTCTGATGATGCGCTTAAACATCAAAAAATACTACTGAGGTTTTGAGGAAATTAATAATTTTCGTTAAATCATTCCTTTATGATATTTCTTAATAGGCTGTGGCTGGCTAGAGTGATGTGATTTGAAATACTCCCGTGTAAAAGATTTTTACTCTTTTTTCATTCATGAGATTTAGTTTCATTTTCACATTCGCTCTGCTATTCTGGCTTTTAGATACAAACTTGTCATCAGGTCTTATCAGTGATGTGGCTTAGAGCTTTCAAAGGGAACTTCTCTAACGAAGAATCTTTAACCCTTCGAACATCAGTTTCAACCTGACGTAACTCATCAGCGAATTTCTCATGTTCGCGTTTCATTCTCGCCAATTGTTTGTTTAGCTCCTTATTTAATTTGGATAATTGAGCAATCTCATCTTGCATTTGATCTTTTCTTTTGCACACACCTTCACTCCATTATCATTCGTTCCGACTCATCTTTTAATTTATTTACGGTTTCATGCAAGTCACAATTTTTATTTTCTAATCTGTCTCTGGTTTCTTTGTCATCATTCAATCTCTTGTTCATTTCTGCGATCAAGTATATACATTCAGGCACAATTTTTAAAGCAAACATTTCTTTGTCCTTTTTATTTGTGGCTGCACTTATTTTTCGCAAACACTCAAGAAAATTTGATTGATCTGACCAGATTGAATCAATATAATTCGATATATTTGATTGCAATTCTTTTATCCATTCAAATAAATCGTCTGTGACGTGTAACTTGTCCTTTAGATAAGACATAACATCTATCAATATTATTTGATTAGTATGTATCTCTACATCTTCCTGAGTCTCAGATTCTGACTCTGACATTTTTACACTGTTTAGTAGATAACCGTAAAACCACAAGTCAAAATACAACAAGGAATCAAATATATATATAATATTTTTATCTCTGTCTAATCAGACAATTACTGACAATTATATTCCAAACAAAAACTACAATCTCAGCAGTGCCTCCAATTTGTCGGATATAATCTCTGCACGTGAATACAACACGTTTGTATATATTGGATTTATCAGCCAAGCCTCCAATATGTCTATATTGGACTTACTGGACCTACCTCGGCAGTCGTCTCCAATATATCAGGGATTATTATTTCATAAGAAACTTATACGAGACACAAATATCAATCGTTCTATATCTCTTAGAAATTATCCTGAATTCTTTTAATTGTCTGTGTTTTGCTTTAAAAAATACAATAATCAATAATCGGATAAAAATATATATATTTATTACGTATACAAAAGAATTTCAAATCTCATATCATGAACAACAATTTATAAACCACACTCCATCAGCATATAAAAACTAGCTTCACAATATATGTATCTCCGGTTAGTAACTGCATATATGATTAATATCATTTATTTATCAGTTAGTAACTAATACACAAATGGTTAATAAACATTTCTGCTTAATACAACATGCAATTCCCAGCAAACAATGTTTAACCAGCCAGCTCTTATAGATATATATATATCTCTATGCTACATGGATCAACAAAAGATGAGCTAATTTGATGATAAGTAATAAAAACTTATTTAGTGAATCCTCCCCTAATCTCGAGAATTAAACTTCTAATCTTTTGCTTTTTATTTTGTAGTTATATAATTCCTTGCTCATTAATTTTAATCACAGTAATTTCCAAATTCAATATATATTGGTATCAATCTTGCAACATGTCTTTAGGAATAAATCCTTATATCCACTTCTTCATATTTCTATCTGCAGAATAGAAAATACTTAGAATTTGGATTTTAACCGTATCCGAGAAGTCTCAGTCTGCGTTGCAAAATCTCTACAAATATATTTTTACATTAATTCCTTATTTCATACATTACCTGTCCAATTTGGATGTTGATGAGTCTGCCTTGGAATTTTCTATGTGATGCTTTGTTTTGGAATATGTGAAAATTATCGATATTAGATAATCAATGCATGTGAGTTAGAGATTTGGTGAGAATATTGATTGCCTCATGTCTTGGGATCTGAGTGCATGGTGATGTGACTCTCTCCGCTGGAATCTCTGTCTGACTTACCAAAAAACTTTTTCCCGCTTATTATAGCCACACAGTTAATATTAATGATAATATAAATCATTATTTTTACTATCCTGTAGAGGGCAGTATTGCACTTCTTATATTAATTCCATTAATTCCATATTCTTATCTTAGGGTCAAAAGGTCAGACTAACTTAACAAAGAACCTTGTCTTCTAACTAGACTCTAGACTCTAGACTTTCTCTGTCTTGAGATTTATAGCTCTCCTCCCTTTTAAATGCTAAGAGCCTTATCAGCTAAATTCTTTTCTGGTTACAGAATATTCTTCAGTGATTTCTTTTATTTATCAATTATACTTTCTACAATATTTATTGGAGTATATATTTCACTATTGTAATTATAATAAAATATACCTTGATTATAAACATATTTTTTGTGAATATAATTTTATATTACAACATTTTTCTCTTATTCCTATACTCAAAGACAAAATCTCTTTTGTTTTAAAGTTTAAAACAGACCAATAATTTACTTATAACATGTCTTAGCATTATCTCACATTCATCCTAGGTTCCTTCATGTCTGGGACTTCTTAACCCAGGAATGAACTTTGTAAAAAAGAATCTTGTTCATTTCTAAACCTAGAGAATACTTTGAAAGAAAAACTGTCTTTAAAACAAAATGGCTACAGGCATCCATTTTAAATTCGCCTTTTCTGTGTAATATACCCGACAGATAGCGACAGCTATCAGTAATTCGCGTTAGGACTATGTGATCCTACCACTAGTTACTTTGCGCTTACACTTTGCGCTCCCTATGCTTAACATGAGGAGCGCAAAGTACAGCGCTGCAGAATATGCTGGCGCTTTATAAATAAAGATTAATAATAATAATAATACAGTAAGCTCACGCTAAAAAGCCCTATTCGCTAATGTCTTTTTTAAGGCGTTGGCGATCGGGAGGTGATTCAGATGGAGCGCCAATGCTCATTTATATGAGCTCTAGCGTTAACAAGGTGATAGAGCCCAAAATATCCAAACCTTACCTTCCCCTGTTTTGCCTACTTCCAAGTCAGATTATATCTGTAAACTGTAACCACAGATTTTTATGGCAAAAGATTGGGTTAATTGACTCAATAACCACTTGCGCAGTAGGCCACAACATGACTATTCCATCTCCTCTCTCTATAACATTAACTGTCAAGGTCAACTTCTACATCTGGCCCCTCTCAATGGCTACAACATCTTCCAAAAATCCCAACGGATGACCTCACCTCTACAAAAAATTACATGATATGAATCTTGCCTACTACAGTGGTTTACAAAAGTATTCACCCCATAACATTTTTTCCTATTAGGGTTATTCAAAGAGAGTCGATCTGGTGCGTAAATGTAACTGAACACTGAAATTCAGCGAACAGGGACATTTCTGGGCCATTCGGCTATTCTGAGATCAGGCAGTTCGCCAAATGTTGGCGAATCGCCAGCACGTACGGTGACTGTTCGAAGGCAGTGAAATCCCCCATAGTGAAGCAATGCTTCATCTATTCAGAGAACACAAAACAGCAGGGAAAAGTTGCTGAAATGCCCTGCTGTTCGGTGGTTTCATTTGACAGATTTATTCAGGTGATTCCCATAGGCTTCAATGTTAAAAATATTCCCGTTTTAATTCAATATCTAATAAACCATTTATTATTGTATTCTGCAGTAAAAAGTCACTTTATAGATTTTATTTAGGATCTTTTAGGCATTTTTGGGGATTTTTTTTGCAAACTTTTTTTGTTTTAAATTGTTTTACTTTTTCTGTAACAGACCTTTTAATTATCATTCATAGGATCTTATATGTAAATTCCAGACATTATCGTTCAGTAGTTTTTTTGCAAACGGCGTTTCAATTTTCAAACTTTCAAGCGTACCTTTTTTTTTTTAATACCAACACAACTACTACGACCTGTATCCTCTGTACCCTACAGTATCTTGCTTGATAAAATAACCTCAACACACTGAGTACCCACCATGTTTCCTTACTGTTATTGATGCTGAAGACTGTTTTATGTGTTATGTTATAGGCAATGCACACTCATTTTATAATATATATCTGTTAAATATTGTGCCATCCTTTCCTTTTTGTGAGAACATGTATATCATCTTCATAATGTCAGTGTTCTGTCTACAATGCATCCTCAATACAAATTGTCAAATTAAAAAACCAAGTAGTCTCAACCTAGAAAAACGGAATGAATACCAGTGAGAACCTTATCAGTCATGAAAGTAGCCATGTTTTATTTATTTTTACACCAAATGGTACACTGAATAGTGGGAGATTCAAGAGAGGAAAGAAAAAGAAATGATTTATTTTATTACAAAATCCCCTTTCTAAAATAATAAAACCACTGTGTGTTATTGGGGATTCTGTTATATTTAAAACAAAGATAAAATTATGTGTTTGCAAATATGGATCTTAGTTCACGTTAATAACAAAAACAACAGCCTGTTGAGGAGCTTGCCAGCACACTCATTATCTGTATCATTTTTTTGTAGATTCTAGCTATAAATAAATTTTTTAATCGCACACACAAAAAAATAAATAAATTGTGTTGCGAGAAATAACAGAAATTCAAGTGAAAATGTTATGTGAATAAAATCTCAAATACGGTGTGTGTTTGTGGGTGAAATATTACACTTCTCTGAGAGAAATTACAACATAAATTAAAACAAATGACCTCAGGGTATCTATACTGAAAAAGCCATACCGTTTGTATTTACAAGGCAAAGGAAAGTAGTAATGGTAAGGTAATCTTAAATACCTGTATCTGGAGCCCACACCTGAAGAACTTGTGTGTGTCCTTCACTTTCCAAGGCCAAGGTTAGAGACTTTGGCCACCCTTTGTTATCTGATCGGAGCAGGCAATCAATTAGTTTTTCGGCACCAGCAGTATCCCCTTTTGTCCTGGTTTGCTATTTCAAAGTTATAAATAGTTGTATAGTCATTACATGAATAGCTTCCATGCCAAATTTTTTGCAGTTTTTGTCAATGTACAAAAAATTATACGGAGAGAATCAAAGTGCCAAGGGAAAGAACACATACAGGGTTATTCAGAGAGCGCCGTCCACCGAACTTCGGCGAGTTCAATTCGCTGACCCTGCGGTGAATTCAGCATTCACCAGAGTCCCCGAGGTCCAGCGAATCGACCTGCCGAACGTATCGAAAATCCACCGCAAAACCGCCAGATCGAACAAGAAAACCTCCGCAAAACCCCCGAACGAATAAAAAAGAACCCACCGAAAAACATTGAATCGATCCAAAAAACTCCTGAATGCATCCAACGATCTGCCACAAAAACCACCGAATCGATCCAAAAAAAGCAGACCCTGGGTCTCTGGGGCAGGTGGTTACCATCGCCCGGGATCCATTCGGCCCCTCCTGACACCATCACAAGAGGCGGTGGTGCTTCGGCCGCTCCCAGCTCCCCTGCGCACTTGGTCAAGACTTGAGACCCCCTGCCAGGCAGCTCCTCCACTCCCTCCCCACCAAGGAGGACCAGGTGGCAGCCTCGACTGACCCGCGTGCCTCCCTGCAACCAGAAATCCTTGGCCCTCACCCCTTTTTTTTCTAAAACAAGTTTTTATTGACAGCAGAACATAAAATTAAAAAAAACATTAATGACATGGAATTGCAATAGCACAGTTGTCATATGAGTAACGTAACCAGTCGAGACCGGATGTCTAGCATATATAACCAGTCGCCATCAAAAAGAGTCAATGAGTTTAACATATGAGGTAACAAAAAGAGAAACCAGACAGACACACATTCATTCAGACTAAGAGGGAGGGGGAGAGAGAGAGGTAGGAAAGGAAAAAAAAAGGGAAGAAAGGAGGAGGAGGAGGTCAGGGGTCTCGGCTTGGTCGCGCACTGGAGAAGGAGCCAACAGATTTGTAAAAGCTCAGTGTCCCCCAAAACGTAGCATTCCTAAACATATTCTATACATTAAGAACCATCATACACATGCCACAAATCCCACAGTTTCTCGTGGGCCTCAGTAGTATGATTGACTCTCGCGGTCAGTTCCTCCATAAGATAAGAGTCTCGGATTTTAAGCATCACCCTGTTCACTCCGTGGAGTGCCATTTTTCAGCACCAGTCCTTCTGGCTGCCAACAAAAGCTTAGCCAGCAATTTGTTATGCCTCTGATAAATTCGCCAAGGATTTGGACAGTAGAAAAGATCAGATACAAGGGGAAGTTGGTATTGAAGGACAGTGGAAAACAAAGTATGGATCTTTGTCCAGAAGGTGATAATGACCGGACAAGTCTACCACATGTGGTAGTACATGCCGTTATTACCACAGAGGTGCGAACAGGTATCTGTACAAGGCCAAAAGGGCTGAGAAAAAAATCGATCCAGAGACCCCTGCCTCTCCAGCAGGTGGAAGAGGAACAGCCACTCCACCCAGTCGAATGCCTTCCCTGCATCCATGGAGAGGAGCAGAGAAGGCGTATCCTGCTCCCCTGCCAGCCAGACCAAGTCGCATGTGCATCTCATATTTTCATACGCCTGCCTACCGGGAATAAAACCCACCTGATCTGGGTGTATCAACTCCGGCAAGATGGAGTTAAGTCTGGAAGCTAAAACTGTGGCAAAAAATGTGACATCAGAGTTTAGGAGTGAAATGGGGTGATAGCCGTCAACCTGTTGAGGGTCCTTGCCTGGTTTAGGGATAAGGACGACGTCAGCCAAGGAGGAGTCTGGAGAAAAAGGCGTCACCTGTCATCGAGTCATTACAAATGTCAACTAAATGCGGGAGAAGCAATGGGAGAAATTCCTTATAACATTGTGTAGGTAACCATCCAGGCTCGGCACACTGTGTGACCACAGGTACCAGACAGCCTCTGTTACCTCATCAGGGGTAAAAGGGGGCTCAGAGCTTTTGACTGGGACACTGTCAGGGTGGGAAAATCAATCCCCTGTAGGTACCGATCAATCTGGAACACCAGGTGACGGGAGGGGTGCATCAGTAGGCTCTGAACGTCTGTGTGGTCTGACCAGGTGATGGAGTCGATGGATGCTCCTGCAATCACAGCAGTGCAAGAGGGAGAGAGCAGGAAATAGTCCATGTGAGAGTAAGAGGAGCGTGGATGGGAATAGAAGGTGTAATCTCTGACTGAGGGGTTGAGGACTCTCCATATGTCAATGAGACCCATGCAAGCAACAAAACGGTATAGCAGATTATCCTGGCAAGACGTATGGGCAGGACGGGTTCCAGCCCCCCCCCTTATCCAACCTGTCTAATGTAGGAAAAGTAGTAGCATTAATCCCCCACCAAAATCAAGTCGCCACTAGCATAAGTTTGAAGAAAACCCTGGAGGCCATCCCAGAAGGGACTATCGTGGTTATTAGTTGCAGAGACAGAAGCGAGGCCCTCATCCCCTTTTGCCTTTCTGCCATCTACCAGCTTTTTCTCCAGAGGTTTCACTCTGTACAAAACCCAGAAAGATCACAGCCTTCAATGGCCACGCATTTTATAGATGGTGGTAAGTTTAAATCTCCGAGTGACATACCTTTACCGCACTCTTTCCTCATCAATTTCTACCTGCACTTCTTTTGAAAAAATGACTCGGTGCTCCAATCCCCCAAACCATGGCATCTCCTTGCTTTACGGTTTGTTGCAGAGCATTTCCTGCTCTGAAACGCGTAGAAACAGCTCTCACATTGTACCGGCCCCTGACCATGCTCGCCACTTATGTTCCCAACACGGACGGATCCTGCTGGAAGTGCCGAGTTCCTAACTCTGATCTGCTCCATATGTAGTGGACCTGCCCCCTACTTTAGACCTATTGGGAAATGTACACAACTGAATTTGCAAGTGTGGCAGCCCCCCAAGACTTAACCCCAGCTGCTCTGCTCTTACATCACACCCTACTGGACCAGACGGTCTATTAATACTCCCTTGACATAGGTCTTTTGAATGTGGCTGTCTATGATACCACGGCACTGGAAATCTCCCACAGTGTCCTCCATGAGCTATTGGCTTCAGGAGATCAAAGACATACATAACATTGAGGATCTCCTTCACAGGGCCTCGGGCACTACTGAGAAACATTGACACCGCTGGTTTTACTGTTCTGCTGCCTGCTTTTTTGAATAATCCCTACCATTCCACTGAATGAGTTTCTGAACCTTCCTGTGACCAATGGGATGACCTCATGGTGCCCAATATACATGTTCTCTTTACCATCTCTTGTCTAGTATGTAGACCTGATATATTTAGATTTTGTTTTAACTTAATTTTTATTTTTTTGAAAGTCAAATAAGGGGTACAGAAAAGAAAAAGGGTTCAGGGGATTCGTCGATATGTAAACACTAGAACAGATTAAGGAAAGTACAATAATACAGCAAACAAAAGAAAAAGATAGAGAAAATGGCACAGCAATATTCGAACATCTCATGTTAGACAGTATCCGACATCGAAGATATACAGGAATTCTCACCTATACTCAAAGTTTCCTATGTCAAAAATATTTTAAGAACACTCTACCCAATCGGAGGATGAGTCTACCTTAAATCTCTTAGGGCCATATTACATACTTGGTGCTAACTTAACCAGAGCTGTTGTAAACTTCCCAGAGCCATTATAGCCTATGGAGGTTTTAAGTTTACAACTGCTCTGGTTAAGTTAACACCAACATTGTAATATAGCCCTTAGTGTATTACAAAGAACGCAGGTCCCATAGTACCCAAGGGTCTTCCGATGCGGCCCTCAATGCAATTTGTTCATAAGAACGAAATGTAGACACAGTATCAGTCACCTCTTTCAACTCCGGCACTATAAGTGACTTCCAATTACGTGCCACTAGTAACATAGATGTGGCAATTACATGATATAGAGATGACCTGGCTGGAAGTACATTGAAACATATAGTTTATATAGTTATACATTACTTTTAATTCCCCCTACACCCTTCTTGGTGGATCTCATACCCCAGGCCGAATATCTCTACACCCACCCCACCTACCTCTGACCCTCAACTAATCTCAAAGCTTGGCTCTGCACATAGCATTTAGTCCTCTTTGGACCGTCCCCACTGCTGGACAACTGGCATGAGGAAACACTTCCCCGACCCACAGCTTGATCAGGGACATTCCTCTCCTATCCTCTTATTAGCTCGTGGATTTCGTCTTTTACCCCTTGCCTACACGGACCTATGCAACCGCGGACGCGCGGCTAGCCTACTACCCGCTTTACACCAAAACCGTGCCGCTAGCGTTTAGGGGAGCAATTCACCCCCCTCCGTTCAAAGGAGGCGAGGGACTGCGCATGAGTATCGGAGCAGTACCGGGTGCGTGGAGACACAGGAGAAATCTCAATATACGGCTCACCCACCCTTAACCACCATTCCCCCCTCCCTACTAACTATACGCCACTGCCTCATACAGACCCTAACGCATTTTATTCCCTTTTTTTTTTTTTTTTTTTTCCCTCTTGTTATGTTGTTTTTTCTTTCACATATAGTTCATACTGCCTTGTTACGCATTCTGTATTAAGCTACACCCGAGATGTTACCATATGCATATGTTTACATGTAGCACGAGCTTACGCAGACTCATACTGTACAGGCCTTTTTGATCGAATGCGCCATGACATTCTGCTGTATGGCTTGTTATCTTTGTTGAATAAAGCTTTTTGTATTACAAAAAAAAAAAAAAAAAAAAAAAAAAAAAAAAAAAGAAACATATAGTACAAGAGGGGTGGGGATGCATTTGGTGGTTGCAGCCGCCCCATCGGGGAATAGGCGCGACCCCACCCCTCCTGTACTATATGTTTCAATGTAATTCCAGCCAGGTCATCCCTGCAGCAAGATTCCGCTCCGTGTCTTTGTTTTTGATCCCAAAGTGGATTTTGTTTCTGGGAGAGCATAAATAAAGGCCCACCAGTCTACCTCATGTTTGACAAGCAGCATGAGCAGGTATGGTTTGCTATGCAGCAGCCTGTGGTTTTAATTTTGGATGGGACTCGCCCTCATTAGAGGTGCCTTGACGTTTGGCGGGCGAGCTTAGTCTTATAATGGACATTGATAAGAAATCAAACCTCTAATTGTGTTTAGTTTCACACGGTATAATGGGAATTAGCGCAGATGACATTTTTTTCTTTGTTATGTTTTACACATGTTGTTGGACTGGATGCATTTGGTGGTTGCAGCCGCCCCATCAGGGAATAGGCGCGACCCCACCCCTCCTGTACTATAAATTACATGATATAGCAACGTTTTATGTTTACGTCTTAGACGCTGAGGGATCGCCCCCAATAACATTGCCTCGGGGGTAAATGGGAGGACAATGCCCAAAACTTTCTCAAGGAGGGAGTGAATTTGCTTCCATAACGAAAGCAACGGAGGTCAATGCCACCACACATGGATATAATCTCCCACCCCACATTGACATCTCCAGCACTTCTCAGCAGTATTTGACTGATATCAAATACTGTCTCGTCTCAAGTAAGGTCACATTTCTCGTTGCCTTAAGATCAAACCAGTAAATTTGGGTCCATTGTGATTGTGTCAAAGTTAAATTGAGGTCTTTATCCCAAGCTTTTTGATAGGAGAATTTAGGAGGGGACATGTCTGTCATCAATGTAGTATAGCGAATTGAAATTAGTTGTGACGATATTCCAGTCCGAATCGTAAGAGATTCCTCCCCAGATAATTGACCTTTATTTACCCACCGCCCGCATCCAATGTTTAATTTATAAATAGGAGAACAATAACCCCCCAAGAAGCTGGTGTAAAGTCTGTAACTGCGCAAACGAATGCATACCAGTCGTAGAAAAAAAGTCTTGGATACATCTTAACCCGTGAAGTTCCCATTTAGACACAGGGAAGGTTGGGAGTACCCTTTTCAATACCTGCAGTGGAGTGGCCAAAGAAAATTGAAAAAATCGTGAGATCTTACCCTTTGATTTATCCCATAAACACAGTGCCTGCGATGTAAGGGGGGTGGTAATTATCGACTCAGGTCTATAATTTCTCGGAGTCCTTAGCAGTGTTGCAATATCATGGGGATAGGATGCAGACAATTCTATAGAGACCCAGCTCGGGGAGCTATATCTTGAAAGAAGGATGTGGTGGAGGCAAAAGTTGCTGCTGCGTAGTATACTGGAAACTGTGGGACATTAACCCCTGCTCTATCCCACCTACAACGTAGAAGCGATGCCCCCACTCTTGGCCTTTTATCCAACCATAAATATTTACTAACTACTTTTTGTATCTCTTGAATGAATGAGATTGGAACAGCTATTGGGAGAGCTTGAAATAAATACAGCCATTTAGGTAGTAATGTCATCCGAACCGCAGAAATCCTCCCAAACCAGGAAAGACGCGCCTTTCTCTATTTATAAAGCATAGTTATAGTAGCGGACAGAAGGGGGGTGTAGTTTAATTCAACTAATTCAGGTATCGATAAGGCTAATTTAATCCCCAGGTATGTTATGGATTTGGTACACCATTGATATCTATAAGTAGCTTTTAGTTTCAGAAGGTCATCTCCCGGTAGGTGAACCGGGAGCGCTTGTGTCTTGGGGACATTAATATTTCGATTTTTATTATGCCTATAAGTTGACCTACCCCCCCTCACTACTGATGACCACCTAACCCTCCAACAATATTCCCCACCTTAAATGAATTTCCTGACCCTAACTTTGGCATTTTTATTTTTACTTTGAGAAAACCCTAAGCTGAAAAGGCTAGATCTCATCATCCTCCATAACCCTAACAAGCAGCTCACACACATCTCCCCTTTCCTGCCCTATCAACACCTGAGTAAAAGTCTATGCTAGTAGGACCCTAACAAAAGCGGTACACGGCAGAAGGCATTCTTTGGGGCTTTGCATGCATTGTGGAGATTCAAGTCATCAAGTCCAAAAGTGCCGTGAAAAACATACTGAGGGTGAGTTAAGGAGTTCTCCTATTGCACTACGCCTGGTAGTAGAGTATCCTGTGCACAAATATCCACCCATTTCATGTTACCCTTGTCTTACTGTGGATAGAGCACCTCCTTTAGTTGACCGCCATGATTGATTCTAGCCCTAGTGGCAGTTACTTAATAAATCTCTTGTTAATACCCTCCAGATCTCAACCTTGTCTATTTAACAGCCTTATAACATTTAACTCCTAGACAGGAGCTTTATGAAATCAGGTCCTCTTACCAGAGCGTCGGGCCCATTGATAATGGCATTGGAAAATCTCTACAAGAATCCATAGGTTATGACATAGTAAGTTCTCCTGTGTTTCTGCTTGTCCTGGCCTTTCCATGGTAAAGAAGCGCTAACGTGGTGAGAGACTGGCTTAAACGAACAATCACCATCTCTCCACAGCACATTATACAAGCAGATGGTAGGATAAGCTCCAAATCACGTACAGCAGTAGCCTGTACCGGCATACTTCGTGACTTTCAAGATGTAGTAGAGTAAAAAGGGCTAATACTCTAAAAGCTCCTCATAGACCCTTCGACTGCCCGATCATTTTACTACCCAGGTCTTATATACCATTTGGAAGGAAATATCCTCTATTCTAACTGGAACTTGCTGTTCCTAAAGAATACATAGAAGAAAATAATAAAAAGGGTTCAATAGGCCAATAACATCTCTTGCAGGAGCTCCTATATTTTTTGTTAAGAAAAATGATAGTGGGCTCTGTCCTTGCATTGATTACAGGGCTGCCATTGCAGTGGTAATAAAGAACAAATACCATTTTTTGCCAACACCTGGTTTTATGGTTTGTTTCAGTACTACCACAGTATTCACTAAAATCAACCTCGGAGGTTTTTACAACTTGGTGCATATCAGAGAAGGAGATGAGTGAAAGATGGCATTCTGTTCCAGTTATGGGCATTTTGAATATCTTGTGATGCCATACGACATGCTACATTTCAACAAATTCTCAATGATATATCTAGGGACATATTAGTTCAGTACATAGTGATATACCTGGAAGACATACTAATATTCACAGACTCCATGGAGATACACCAAGAACATACAATTATCAATTTTATAGAGCTTGGATTGATTGAAATAAACCCCACCAAGGCAGAAGCTGTTACAAGCTGGCTGACTCCCACAAATAAAAAGAGGGACAATGCATTGTAGGGTCCTGAAACTTTTACAGGAAATTATTTTAACATGATAGTTCATTTAACCAACCTAATGAAGAAACATAGAAACATAGAAAAATGTCGGCAGATAAGAACCTTTTGGCCCATCTAGTCTGCCCAATTACATGGATACTTTACCTGGATTTATCTTTTGTTTAGGATAGCCTTATGTCTATCCCATGCTTGCTTAAATTCAATTACTGTTTTGGCCTCTACCACTTCAACTGGAAGACTGTTCCATGTATCCACCACCCTCTCAGTAAAATAATGGTTCCTGATGTTACTTTTAAACCTTTGCCCCTCTAATCTAAGACTATGTCCTCTGGTTTTGCTACTTTGTTTCCTTATAAATATACTCCCTTCCTCTACCTTGTGGATTCCCTTTACGTTTTTAAATGTTTCTATCATATCTCCTCTGTCTCGTCTTTTTTCCAAGCTGTACATGTTAAGATCATTAAGCCTTTCCTTGTAACTTTTCTCCTTCAAGCCGTACACCATTTTAGTAGCCCTTCTCTGAACTCTCTCTAAGATGTCTATATCCTTCTGGAGATACGGTCTCCAGTACTGCACACAGTACTCCAAGTGAGGTCTCACCAGTGCTCTGTATAGTGGCATGAGCACTTCCCTTTTCCTACTGCTAATACCTCTCCATACACAACCAAGCATTCTGCTAGCATTTCCTGCTGCTCTATTACATTGACTACTTACCCTTAGATCCTCTGAAATAATAACCCCTAAATCCCTTTCCTCAGATGTTGAGGTTAGGACTGTATCAAATATTCTATATTCAGCCCTTGGGTTTTTACGTCCCAGGTGCATTATCTTGCACTTATCCACATTAAAACTCAAGAAACTTCTTTATAGGAACTTCAGGTGTACAGAGACAATTTGAGGAGATGAAAGAACTATTCACCACAGTAATATTTTGGCTATAGTACAGTACTAATAAGTATTATTTTGGCTATACCAGATCCCTGCAAGGCTCACACACAAACTTGAAGTAAACACTTTTGAATATATGGTAGATGCTGTCCTTTCTCAGAGAAGTGGCGATGTTGTCATGTAAAATATTTTATATTTTAACATCCTGTTTACCTGTTATGCTGGTTATCTATACTGAGCATGTGTGGTGGGGAGGAGTCTACAGTGTGGTGAGAGGGGAATGTAAAATGGTGGCAGTCTGTGAAGAAGCTCAGTAAAGGAGATTTGTTTCCAAGCTGTTTGTTGCAGGTTTTTTATTTGAGTTAACACGTAGCACCCATTTAACAAATCTATAAATGTGTAATCAACTGATCGCCACCTATATATTTATGTTTATTTGAGCCATCCATAACTTTAATTTACAGTAATCTGGGCCTTACGATTTGCTATAAACATTGTAAAGGTGTCTAATAAGAGTTAATTGTTCACTATCAATGGGATGGTAAATAGTTTGATCAGCAAGAACAGATACTAGGAACATTTCCATTCAATATTAACAATAACAAAAAGCTATTCTAAGTAATTACACAAATGTTTCTTGGCAAAAAATTTCCTGTGATACTATATTACAACAAGGCATTATTGTGAATACTGTATATTGTTAAAGACGCCAGTGTAATGCAATGTGGAAGTGATGCCCAGACCCAGGGTGGGGGGGAGTGATTACATACGTTGGGATGAGTTCCACCCCATTCTTCCCTTTTAAAAGAACCACATACAGAGGATCTCCAATGTTTGGTTATACTCTGAGACTCAGCTTTGCTCATTCCTCCTTTCCCTGTTCCAATTCATCCCCTGTTACTTTGATTCCTCAACTACCAGACTCCTGGTTTGTTTCTCGGACTACATTTCATTGCTCGCTTCCTATAGTATTCTGATTCCTACCTGTGTACCAAACATTGGCCTGATCCTGACTCTGCCTCTACCCTGTTCCTGTTCAGTTTCCAATTCGTGTTCCAGATCTTGGCCTGTTCCTGAACTTGCCTCCTGCCTGTTCCTGATCAGACCCTTTGAGCATGCTCCTCTTCTGTAGAGCTGCCTATTGCACCTCCACTGGGTTCTAATACATTCCCCCTGCAGATCGCAGTCCACAGGCCTGACAACACTTCATGATAGTGTAGCGCTCACCCCCGGAGGAGCCGCTGAATAACCCAGGATTCGTCTCACCGCACTGACAATTCACTGTACACCAGCACAACTTTATAGATTTTCTCAAATGTACTTTACTGTAAGCAATAAATCTCAATAATTACACATGTACTTTAACTGTGAGCATTGAGCATTCTAGGAAATAAATGGCAGCAATATGAAAGCGTAACTATATAGCGACTAAACCGTTAATATAATTCTCAGTCCTTTGGTTCAAAGACCAACTTAGAAATACTTATTAGTTTATGTCCTAGAGTACCCAGATACTAAGTCCCACTGGCGATTGGATGGATGAATATCTTCGACTAGTCAATGTTGGGGCCTCTCACCCAACCGGCAAAACAGCTTGTCCCAAACCGATGAACGCTGAAGAAAGGTCCCTCTCTCAAAGATCCGTTCTCTCAGCCGCCTGGAGCCTGATGCTATCGAAGTTCACACTGCCGATCCATTTCTCCTCAGCCAGAAGTAGAATACCGCCAGCACTCTGCTCCACTTGCGGCCTCCTCACTCACGGTCTCTCTCTAAAGCACTTGGAACAGGAACAGCTCAGCGCAATGTCCAGCAAGTCAATACACACTCTCCCCGATCACTCCAGCAATGGATGCCGTCCGATTCTCCACACTCCAACTGGCAAAGATCCCTGAAAGTGTCACACTAGCGACTGCCTTCTCTCACAGCTCACTCCGTTCTGCCCATGCTGCATACACTCCTCTCCCTTCCTGGCGCCAGAGACCTTACTTCCTCTCCCTCTCACAAGGGTTTCTGGTAGACGTAGTCCATAAGTCCATTACAGTTGTAGCGCTCACTCCCGGAGGAGCCGCTGAATAAACCTCGGGTTAGTCTCTCCGCACTAGGGAATAAATATACACCAACACTGTTGTGGATTTTATAAATTATATACTTTACTGATCCCAATAAAGTGACACATATAATACAATTACGGTATAGGAACGACAGTATTTTCGTAATGGGGGAAACACGCGGCGGAAAGGAAAAAAAAAAGGAAAGATTAACACCTTTGTTTCTGGAATATAAGTCCCATAAGAGTAGTGTCCCAAAAAGGTGTGTGTGTGTTATCTCAGGTACCCGGGTACTATATTCAACTGGCCAGTGAATGGATTTAGCAAATCTTCGACTAGTCACGTTGGGGCCCTGTAGATTTAAACAATACTGCAGCGTGCTTGGTTTAAACTTTGACTGTGGCCTGGAAGGCCTCTCACCCATCCGCCAGACAATCTGTTCCGCTGTCTGATCAAGGATCTCTCTCCGCTTGGTTATACTGGAACTCTGTGCCACCGGATCCGCTTCTCCTGCTTGTCCGATTTCGGTAATGAGAATTATGGCCTACCGCCTGCACTCCCAGTGGATCATCGTGGTCTCCTAACTCGGGGTCCAAACTGGAACGTTGTGTCTGCGCAAAAATCTCTCAGCGATGTGTGGATAGATCTCCGCCAGCACTGTCTCTGATTATCAGCACCCGCAAGGCAGCTCCTGCTCCGGCCTGGTCTTAATCTCTGGCAGTCTCACGTGCGTCTTCCACCTTTCGTCACTCGGCTCACACTGGCTCTCCTTCAGACGAGGCTGCGGATGTCCTTCGTTCTCTCCCACCCACTTCCTGTCTCCGCCACAAAGCATGATGGAAAACGTAGTCCTGTTATGTCCAGTATACTCTACATTGCGCTTGTCTCCCCCTGGTGGCCAAACCCGAGCAATACATCAACAGAGTTTTAAACAGCGCTACACAGTCTTCCCCCATACGTTGCACTCTGGCTCCCTCTAGGGGCATAACAGCTGCAGTTCTCAGAGCCAAATTAACTACAGGGCTACAATAGAATTGGCTTCTGTAAGGTATATATCATATACATCGTGTAGCAGAGTACCCTGCTTAGCTGCAGCACCCCAGGAGTTAAAACCAGGTTTGATAATTGATGAACTACAAAACTCCTCTGATGAGAGAGATTAGTCTCTCACCTGTGAGGAGTGTGCTAGGAGAGACACTGGAAGCCTGCCAGGGAGGCAGCAAGATCTGTGAGTCTGTTTAAAACAATTGTTTGTGTTTTGAACTGTTGATACCAGTGGAATCAGGGTAGCTGATCAGTGTGACAGTAAGGGATATACTTGTGAGTTAGTCTCCTAAAAGGAGTAGGAGTTTTATTTGATATTGCTTTTGTTTTGTAATGCCTGCTGTAAGGCCCATACGTAAATAAAGCATATTTTCTTTTTTAAGTATCTTGTTGCCTGAATGAGAAACTTGGTCAACCTACCACAATATGTATAAATCAGAAAGACAAGCAAGCACATTTTCGCTTTGTGACACGTAAGTAAAAAAGCCTTTGAAATGGTCTTAAAAGTTGTAGAATTCAAAAACATACATAATAATCTTAAAAAAATAATGACTTCACTGACATCTCTCAAGCTAATTAGCTATTTTACAGTTGACCATTCCTTTCTACCTGTTTTATCTCCTCAGTCTCGGCCTGGGAAAGAATGTCTTGGAAATGTGGAATCATATCGTCGGGATTGATGTTGTTCTTAACGTTGCTGTAAATAAGGCGTAGATGTTCCCTTGGTTCTTCTAGGCTCTCAATGTCATGAAAGTCTTTTTCTTCTAGTGCAGCACATAGACAAGTATATTCTCAAGAAAGATATGAAACGAATAACAAAAAGTGTATATTAAAAAATAACAGACACTGGAATCGCAGATATTTTTTTTTTGTTGTAGTTTGGATGACAAAGCAAAACCTAAGCACAAAATTACATGGATGGGACAATATGTAATTAAAATACTATCAATTCACAAAAAAAAACAGTGTGACAAATTATATATAATTATATAAAGTTTCCGAGAGCACCAGGAAGGATTCTGTCCTCAGAAAGTGAGTTAAAGGAACACTCTACACATACTGACTGCTTTATATTTTTAAAATGGTCAGGATGTGTGAAGTGTCCCCCTTCCCCCCCAGCCACTGTTCTTGTTAAAAAGCTGGGTGAAGTGGGGAAGTTTCCTCCAAACCACCGGTGTCACCAGCTGCCAGGAAATGTGAATTTCCTGGCTGCCAGTTACTACCAGGGGCGGATCCAGGGGGGGGGGGCAACGGGGCAATTGCCCCCCCCCAGAAAATCTGTGTTTACTGTGTGTGAGGACTCAGCTGTGGACTGGTGCCTGCAGTCAGTGCGGCGACCCCGCTGCTCAGTGGGACCCGCAGCTCAATGTATCCTGCCACCCGCCGGCTTCTGAAACTATTTTCTGCATGATTTTTTATCTGCCCAATGACCATGCGCCGACCCTCCCACACACGTGAAATGCGGCCAGCCGAAGAGCGGGATTAAGGTGCTGCCGGTGCGTGTGTGGGCGGGCCCTCCGGCTGCGGCCAGCAGCTGTGATTGAATGCCTCTCCTCCCCCCCGCCGCGACCCAGGCAGCCCTGCACTTTGTGTAACTGCACCCGGCGGATCCTCCTCTCCCATGTCCCAGGCGGCGGGATAAACAGGTAAGAGCTGCCCGGGCCCTGCATGCCTCGGTGCATCCTGCTGGCCAAGGGACACGCTCCTCCATCCCGGGCGCTGCGTGCTACCACATTTGCGCGGGGGAACTAGGAATAACAAGGAGAGCGAAAATATCTTCTACTGGCACAGCATCCCCGCCAGGATGTGTGTATCGTTTGGAAAGTTCTATACACCTGAGCGCTAGGTGCTCGTGTGTATAGAATTTTGCGAGCGTTACACACACCCTGTTGGGGATGCTGTGCCAGTATAAGGTATTTTCTCCCTCCTTGTTATTATCTTATATTGGCACAACATCCCCACCAGGGTGTGTGTAACACTCGCAAAGTTCTATACACGCGAGCACCTAGCACTGTGCGCTCGGGTGTATAGAACTTTACGAGCGTTACACACACCCTGGCGGGGATGCTGTGCAGGTCAGACCCCAGCCCTCTGCCTCTGGAGTAAAGGGGACAGTGCAGAGTGAGAGGCTGGTGTGCATGCAGGGGGCTGCCTGCCATCCTCTGCTTCCAGTAATGCTTCAATCCTGAATTTACTGAACAAACTGGAGCAAGAGAGGAACCAGGAGGTAACACTAGGGGGTTACATGGGAATGTCTCACTTCTCCATCACAAATCTGAGTGACAGAATTTTGTCAGGAGCATCTTTACCAGCACTGGAAGAGTTAATTTATTGATCAAACTAAGTGGGAAAAAAATGAAAAATACTTTTTATTATATGTAATAAATATATATTTATCTTTAGCATGGAGGAGCTCCAATAGTTGCAGTTGGTGAACGGATTTCACTTTTCCTTAATGCGTTTGAGACAAGCATTGCATACTGTTAGCCTATTGCAACCTGTCTGGATTATGGATTGCTTGCGGGCCAGGCACGGTTTGCACATATAATGTAACTTTGAAATGTAATGAGGAGAGGGCGGAGGGGTTTGGAATGTAATGAGGGGGTGAGATGAAAAGAGGGGTCCGTTTGTAATGAAAAGAATGGGGGGCTTTTGGAATTAAATTTGTTTTATTGCGGTGGAGCTCTGGATACGCTCATACACACCGCACATTTCTGTGGGTTTTATTGCTGTGCAGCTCTGTGATCTGCTTCACAGTAATGTGCGTTGTGTGCAGGAGGCGTGAGTTTTATTGTAATATGCTCATACACAGCACACATTATGTTGAGCTTTGTAATATGCTTATACACACACACCATACTGTATCTCAGAGCTCCGCAAGAGTAAAACTCACAGTAATATTATTTATTTATTTATTTATAAAGGATTTTACCAGGAAGATACATTGAGATTTCTCTCGTTTTCAAGTATGTCCTGGGTTCAAGAACATTGAAGTGTTACAGTTACAGAAATACAAAGTAATACAATGCAAGATATTAAAAAAAAAAAAGCTCTTAATCAAAACTGGTAGAATGCCCCCCCCGAAACCTGTGTCTGGATCCGCCCCTGGTTACTACTCGGTTACTAATGACATTGGTACGCAGGGAGCGTGCTGACGTCACTATCTCTGAGAACGATTATGTTAGAAATCGGTCTCAGAGAGGTCTTGATGGATCGGAGCTGCGTGCAGTCTGTGCAGGAGCTACAGGACTTGCGTACATAAAGTTCACAAGTCCCACTGCGGTGCGCATATTGCATTTCCTACGCTACGCAAGGAGCACAAATTGGGCTTCCTGAGTACCTGAGTTTGAGGGGAGGAGCAGCGCCTGGCAAAAGGTAAGTAAAATGGGGCTAAATAATAAAATAATAGTAATTGGGCAGAGGCTGTCAGCAGCCTCTGCCCAATTATTTAAGGGCGAACAATGGACACATTACTTTTCAGTAGAGTGTTCATTTAATACCATAAATACAATCATTAGCTGTTTAGGCTAATGTCAGATGAACGCAGTCAGAGCGCACTCTGCGTGCGTTCACAACAGACGGACGTACGTACTGACGGAAGATACTGTAGACACCACACGGTCTGTTTTTGTTGACGGTCGTAGAAATAAGGGAATTATGGGAAATAAAATTAATATGAAAAATTATAAATTTGGAAAGGATATGAAAAGCCATTTTGTGTGTCAAGGTGCTGGACGTCGCAAATGCGCTGTGTCTGACATCTCCGCATCACTCGCACAGAACGCTACGCGAACGTGGCTCACTCTGCACGTCCGTCTCTAGCGGTTTAATGTTCTTGCCTAACTTGCGGCCATTTGCCACGTGCATTGTGCGTGCGCAGTTTGGTGCGCACGTACTTCATGTGTGGGTCTCTATTGCTCTTGATTCTAGGCTACGACAGACGTTAAACTGTGCGGCGACATGGACGTGATCACTGCGTTCATCTGACATGGGCCTTAGTCTAAGACCTGTCATTGATGGGATATATAGATGTTGTGACAGACTTAAGCAAGATATTGTCATATCTTGTGAACTAAATTCCCATAATTTATTATCATAGTTAGATTGTAGAAAATCTGCAAAAATTTTAAAATCTTTAAAACCCTTAAGCCTTCTTATGAGCTTTGAGATGGTGTGGTTTGTGTAATTGAGTTCTCTCCCCTTGGTTTGTTGTGTGTGTGGGTATAAATATGCATGATATGGATTTATTTTTAATCAAGCAATATTAAAATAAATTTCTCAACTTGCCTAACTTGTCATTACAAAGAACAAACTAAATGGATGTATATTGCGGCCACACTAAACATGTTCTGCAATCACAATTCCAAAATCTGTGGCACTCTTTAGATCGGCTTTTATTAAGACATGAACTGAAATCAATTTATTATTGTTCTAAACATGATTACAGGCACATACATCTAATCTAATAAGAACCTACTTGCAGCTCTCAGTCCATCTAAAAATCCTCGATACCATCCTTCAGCTTCCAGCTCCAATAACTTATCAATAAACAGTTTAGCTGCATTTGTTAGTCCCGTCTCCTCCATGCACTTTATTTGTTCTATGACATCTGTTAAAAACATAAAAATGTTAAAATGATCAAAACCTCATGGAATGTTTCAAGTATCAAAGAAATAGCGTGATTCAATGAATCTAGTGCAGCACATAGGCAAGTATATTCTTATGAAAAACAACATAAAAACGAACCAAATAAAAGTGAGCGTGGTGAACATAGAGTCAGTTTGGGTTCGCTAACATTTGGCAATCATACAGTAGCTCGTGTAGGTGTGATCTATAGACGCCCTGGACAAGTAGAAGAGCTAGATAATCTGCTGTTTGAGGAAATAGCCAAAATGGCAATGAAGGGGGAAGTTATTATCATGGGGGGACTTTAATCTTCCTGATGTGAACTGGAAAACCAAAATAGCTGGGTGCACCAGGAGTACAAATATTCTAAACTCCCTACTGGGATTATCTCTAACACAAGTAGTTGAGGAGCCGACCCGTAAAGAGGCCATATTGGATTTAATACTCACAAATGGAGGTTTGGTATTGGACGTTGTTGTAGGTGAAAAATTTGGGATCTAGTGATCACCAGTCAGTGTGGTTTAATATAAGAACAGGGATGGAGCTGCACCACACAAAAACAAAAGTTTTAGACTTTAAAAAAACAGATTTTTCTAAAATGAGATTTTGTGTGAAGGAGTCATTATCAGACTGGAGGAATTTAAAGGGAGTCCAGGAGAAATGGGATTATTTAAAGGAGGCATTATTGAAGGCCACAGGCAATTGCATTCGGCTTGTTAGCAAAAACAAAAGAAGAAACCACTGTGGAACTCTACAGAAGTGGCCAAAATAGTGAAGAACAAAAAGATAGCATTCAATAATTAGGCAAACCTATGAGGTTTTTTATATCTTCTTCACTCTAGGATTATGCAGAAAGAGGCAAAGCAATTTATAAGAGCTTCCAAAGCACACGCAGAAGAGAAAATAGCTCAGTCAGTAAAAAAAGGGGGACAAAACATTTTTTAGATACATAAACGAGAAAAGAAAAGTAAAACAAGGATTAGTTAGATTAAAAACAAAGGAAGGAAGGTATGTAGAAGAGGCTAAAAGTCTCGCTGACTGCCTTAATGAATATTTTTGTTCAGTCTTTGCAGAAGAAAAGGAAGGAAAGGGACCTCAATTAGGAGGAAACACTAAAGAGACATTTACATATGAGTTTACAGAGGAGGAGGTTCTACAGCAGCTGTCTAAAGTAAAGTCAATGGGGCCTGATGGGATCCACCCTAAATTATTAAAAGAGCTCAGTGGTGTAATAGCAAAACCGTTAACAAGGATTCGTTAAATAAATCTGTTAACGGGAGTCGTCCCAGAAGACTGGAAATTAGCAAATGTTTTGCCCATTTACAAGAATGGTAGTAGGGAGGAATCCGGGAACTATAGGCCAGTTAGTCTTACGTCAGTAGTGGGGAAATTAATGGAAACCATGTTAAAGGAAAGGATTGTTGAACATCTAAAAACACATAGATTACAGGATCAGAAACAACATGGGTTTTCCTCAGGGAGATCATGCCAAACTAATCTTATTGATTTTTTTTAATTGGGTAACAAAAATAATAGACACAGGTGGTGCAGTAGACATTGCTTATTTAGATTTCAGTAAGGCTTTTGATACTGTTCCGCATAGAAGGCTTATCAATAAATTGCAATCTTTGAGCTTGGATTCCAATATTGTTGAATGGATTAGGCAGTGGCTGAGTGACAGACAACAGAGGGTTGTGGTAAATGGAGTTTATTCGGCGCAAGGTCTTGTTACCAGTGGTACCTCAGGGGTCAGTACTTGGACCCATTCTCTTTAATATTTTTATTAGTGATATTGCGGAAGGTATTAATGGTAAAGTATGTCTTTTTGCTGATGACACAAAGATTTGCAACAGGGTTGACGTTCCTGGAGGGATCAGCCAAATGACAAATGATTTAGGTAAACTAAAAAAGTGGTCGGAGCTGTGGCAATTGAGTTTTAATGTGGATAAGTGCAAGATAATGCACCTGGGACGTAAAAACCCAAGGGCCGAATATAGAATATTTGATACAGTCCCAACCTCAACATCTGAGGAAAGGGATTTATTGGTTATTATTGCAGAGGATCTAAGGGTAAGTAGTCAATGTAATAGAGCAGCAGGAAATGCTAGCAGAATGCTTGGTTGTGTATGGAGAGGTATTAGCAGTAGGAAAAGGGAAGTGCTCATGCCACTATACAGAGCACTGGTGAGACCTCACTTGGAGTACTGTGTGCAGTACTGGAGACCGTATCTCCAGAAGGATATAGACATCTTAGAGAGAGTTCAGAGAAGGGCTACTAAAATGGTGTACGGCTTGAAGGAGAAAAGTTACAAGGAAAGGCTTAATGATCTTAACATGTATAGCTTGCAAAAAGACGAGACAGAGGAGATATGATAGAAACATTTAAATACGTAAAGGGAATCCACAAGGTAGAGGAAGGGAGTATATTTAAAAGGAAACAGCGTAGCAAAACAAGAGGACATAGTCTTAGATTAGGGGGGCAAAGGTTTAAAAGTAACATCAGGAAGCATTATTTTACTGAGAGGGTGGTGGATACATGGAACAGCCTTCCAGTAGAAGTGGTAGAGGCCAAAACAGTGACTGAATTTAAGCAGGTATGGGATAGGCATAAGGCTATCCTAAACAAAAGATAAATCCAGGTAAAGTATCCATGTAATTGGGCAGACTAGATGTGCCGAAAGGTTCTTATCTGCCGACATTTTCTATGTTTCTAAGATGCCAATCATTATTCAGAAATTCTCTGCTCGGTAAAACACATATTTGGACCAGTCCAATACTAGTCACTTTTGGAATGAGGATAAGGCATGAGAGGCTAAAAGGGACATTCAAGTGAAGAAAAACAAGAGGAAAAAAAATCACTCGCCCATATCGGAAAGTGAATTCTTTATTATTATTATTCTTTATAAAGCGCCGGCATATTCTGCAGCGCTGTACAATAGGCACAGTATAGACAGGGTTACAATACATTGAACAACATTTGACAAACAGTACAGGAGGAGATGAGGGCCCTATTCCCGTAGGAACTCACAATCTAGGGTTGGGGTTGGAAACAGGAGGAAAGGACAGTGAATGTAATTTTACAAGTGAATTTAATTTTAGCCCTAACAACAAAAGAAAGTGCATGTTTTACCATCTGCAAAGTTGTTAAAAACACATGCAAACACGTTTGCTCATTACGCAAACGTTAACGCTCACTTGCGTGAGCATTAACGTTAGCCGCGGTGTTTACCGCATATTATAATCCAAACGGGATAAGTAACCCGTTTGCGTTTGGTACCTTGTGCTTTTCAGTGCGAGTTTACTGTACTTTGTGCATCCTATACTTAACATGGGGAGCGCAAAGTGTTAATCAGCGTTAGGATTACAATCTACTAGCGCTGATTAACATCCGGCTGTGCTTAGCAAAAAGTTAACCACAGCCAAGACTTGGTGTTAACGGATACCGCTTCTGCAGAATCCGTTAACACCAGGACAAAAAAAAACAAAATGAACCTTATACTCACCCTCTGTCCCGCGGTGGGGACCGCGGCTCTAACCACCTCCTTCGTCCGGCGGGAGCAGCGAAAGACTGGGGGAAAAAGTCCCCCTTAGTTCATTAGCCAATCGGCTTTATGTGTGTATCAAGTGGCTTGGCAGACACTGCGACATATTGGAAACATTAAGGTTTCGGTTTCAATGTAGATACCGTCCTGATGAGACTGCACCGCGGAAGGAATGAAGTTGGAATGAAACAAACACTATGTGCTTTAACTGCAGACTGTCATCTTTAATTTGAGGGTATGTACATCCAACTCAGGTAAACGGTGTAGGACTTACAGCAGTTTGCAGATGTGCCTCCCACTTGTTAAGGGACCAAAGGTAATGGGACAGTTGGCTTCTCAGCTGTTCCATGGCCAGGTGTGTGATATTCCCTCATTACCCCAATTACAATGTGCAGATAAAAGGCCCAGTGTTCATTTCAAGTGTGCTATTTGCATTTGGAATCTGTTGCTGTCAACTCTCAAGATGAGATCCAAAGAGCTGTCACTATCAGTGAAGCAAGCCATCATTAGGCTGAAGAAACAAAACAAACCCATCAGAGAGATAGCAAGAACATTAGGCGTGGCCAAAACAACTGTTTGAAACATTCTCAGAAAGAAGGAACGCCCTGGTGAGCTCAGCAACACCAAAAGACCCGGGAGACCACAGAAAACAACTGTGGTGGATGACCGAAGAATTCTTTCCCTGGTGAAGAAAACACCCTTCGCAACAGTTGGCCAGATCAAGAACACTCTCCAGGAGGTAGGTGTATGTGTGTCAAAATCAACAATCAAGAGAAGACTTCACCAGAGTGTATACAGAGGGTTCACCACAAGATGTAAACCACTGGTGAGCCTCAAAAACAGGAAGGCCAGATTAGAGTTTTCCAAACAACACCTAACAAAGCCTTCACAGTTCTGGAACAAGATCCTATGGACAGATGAGACCAAGATCAACTTGTACCAGAGTGATGGGAAGGGAAGAGTATGGAGAAGGAAAGGAACTGCTCATGATCCTAAGAATACCACCTCATCAGTGAAGCATGGTGGTGGTAGTGTCATGGCGTGGGCATGTATGGCTGCCAATGGAACTGGTTGTCTTGTATTTATTGATGATGTGACTGCTGACAAAAGCAGCAGGATGAATTCTGAAGTGTTGTGGGCAATATTATCTGCTCACATTCAGCCAAATGCTGCAGAACTCATTGGACAGTGCTTCACAATGCAGATGGACAATGACCCAAAGCATACTGCACAAGCAACCAAAGAGTTTTTGAAGGGACAGAAGTGGAATGTTATGCAATGGCCAAGTCAATCACCTGACCTGAATCCCATTGAGCATGCATTTCACTTGCTGAAGACAAAACTGAAGGGAAAATGCCCCAAGAACAAGCAGGAACTGAAGACAGTTGCAGTAGAGGCCTGGCAGAACATCACCCGGGATGAAACCCAGCGCCTGGTGATGTCTATGCATTCCAGACTTCAGGCTGTGATTGACTGCAAAGGATCGTTCCACTAAGTAATTTTTCCCAGCAAGGTGATTTCTCAGACTACTCTCTATCACCCATACTTAGCCTCCTATGCTTTTGAATGCTTAATATGACTGCACTGTAATTTGTCCGTGTGTGTGTGTTTTTATATATTTATAGGATATATGTATTAAGTGTGTGTGTATATATATATTATAGTTTTTGTATATACTTCTAGGATATATGTATTAAGTGTGTGTGTGTGTTTCTCTCCATATGTATTCAGTCCTGTGCTGGTAGACCTAATTGCTACTCTGTATATATGTATGCATATTTTTCTCTATGTATTCAGTTTATGTGTAGCTAGGCACATTTGCCACTGCTCAATTTCCTTTAGAACCATTTATTCTTATCTATTCCCCCCCTCCGGTCCGAACCACTGAGTCTACGAATTTTATTGCACCCCAAACCCCCTCTGACCTTTAGGTATACTCTCTTTTTTTTTTCCCAGCAAGCATTCTCTCATCGCTCCCTCACCCATCAGACTTAGGCAGCAATTCACTCTGGCTTCTCCTGGACTTTGTTCCCACCCTATCCTCCCCTCACCCACCCACCCCACAGTTTTCATTTGATTTATACCCTCCTATCACACTCCTTACGCAGCTGCACTAAATTCCCTCCTTAAATCCCTGCTTCCTCTACTCTCCCACACTTACTCTCGCCCACCCAACTACTCTCATCCCCACCTTTCTCTATAATGTATATACCACTACTGCTTCTCTTTTCTCTCTTCTCCCTTCTCTCCAAAGCTACCCTCACCCTCTATACACCTTTCCAATTGCCCCAGGATGGAAATCAAGTCCCTATACACCCCAGCCTACTTGGTTCTTCTAACCTGTCAGCTGAGTGCTGGTGGAGAGTGCTAAAGTCCAGCCCTCCTACCCCCACACAGAGATTTAATACTGTCCAAATTACAGTATCACCAAAAGAAAACTCTGTCCAATTCTATTCTATTCATTCTATTCATTCTGCTACTTTCCCTGGCAAACAATGTGGAAACTAACCCTGGTCCTACAGCTGACACATCCTTTATTCTCCCCACTAAAAAAGGCCTTTTATTTGTGCACTGTAACATCCGAAGTTTACTCCCTAAATTGGATGAGCTTCAGGCTTGGTGTTGCTATTACAAACCCAAAATCATTGTGCTCACAGAGTCATGGTTAACCCCAAAAGTACCAGACTCTGCCATATCAATACAGGGGTATTCATGTTATAGAAAAGACAGAGCAAAGAGAGGAGGGGGAATTGTTATTTATGTTGAGGAGTCCTTAAGATTCACCCCCTTACAGACTTCTAGCTCTCCTGTCACCTTTGATTTCCTCTCTGGTATAATTGAGATCCCATTCAGTAAAGCAATCATTGTTGCTGGGTTCTATCGTCCACCGAGCTCTCCAGTGCACTCCCTCTCTGACATATCTCAAATCCTTAATAACCTACTTGCCCAAAACCAAAAAAGTGAACTGCTGGTCCTCGGCGATTTTAATACAGATTGGCTAAATCCTAAAAACAATAAACACTGCACACTGTTTAAAACTTTGCAGCTAACTCAATTAATCTCCTCCCCCACTCGCATTAATATGAAAAGGCCTAACCATACCTTGCTGGACTGGATTCTCTCCTCATCTCTTGATAGAATACAGGAGGCAGGCGTTCTTGCTAATAGCTTTAGTGACCATTGTCTAGTGTACTGCGTGCGCAAAATAAAAGCCATGAAATCCCCCCAAAGGTAATAACCACCAGGTCTTTCAAGAAATTTATTCTTGAATCCTTCCTAAGTGATCTCAAACAGCTCTCCCAGACCTAGACTGTGCAGTTGAATACTTTCAGTCTGAGCTCCTGCAAGTCTGGAATTCCCATGCCCCGCTGCGTAAAGTGCGGGTAAAAGGGACCCATCTCCCCCTGGGTTACAGCTGATCTTACACTAATGTACCAGCTTAGAGATTCACTATGGTCAAATTTCAAGAGTACTGGTTCCATGAACGATCACTACGAATGCCGGAATGAATGCACAAAACAAACAAAAATGGCCAAAGCCCATTACTTCAATGAAAATCTAAACAATAACATATCAAACCCTAAAAACGTTTGGAGAACCATAAGTAACATACAAGCACCCCCAGTCCACTCCCAGCCGGCTGCTGTCAAAGTAAACAACCAAACCCTGCAACACCCCCTAGATGTAGCAAATGCTTTTAATGATTATTTTGTTCGATGCGCCACCACTTTGATTGCCAAGCTAGGAAATGACATGCAATCAGAGAGGCCTCATGCAGGTCAGGCCCCTCCAACTGTGCAAAGTCCCTGTATCAGACAGGAATTCAGTTTTAGACCAGTGCCTGTCAGTGTCATTACTAAACTTCTCCGTAAGCAAAAAATGAAATACCAGTCTGGACCTGATCAAATGCCAGCAATGCTGCTGAAAATCAGTGCACCAGCAATTGCAAATCCTGTCGCAACCCTAATAAATGAATCACTGGCAACTGGATACATACCCAAACTCTGGAAGACTGCAAGAGTGGTGCCTATCCATAAAAGTGGTGACAGTACTTTGGTATCCAACTACCGTCCAATATCGTTGCTCCCTGCAGTGTCAAAAATCTTGGAAAAATGTGTCTACACACAATTACGTGATTACTATCAATATTGGAACTACTTAACCCCGGATCAATCAGGCTTTCGTCCAAATCACTCAACTACAACCACCCTTTTAAAAGTCTGCAATGATATCCAAGCTGGGATGGAACAAGGAAACCTAACTGGAGCCATCTTCCTTGATTTTGCCAAGGCCTTTGACACGGTAGACCATGGCATCTTGTTAGAAAAAATTTAAAAACTCTGGCATTGGTGATCGCACGCTAACCTGGTTTCAATCATATGTATCCGACCGATCACAATATGTGTCAATTTCTGGCAACTCCTCCCTCCTGCTCCCAGTCACTTGCGGTGTACCCCAAGGCTCAATACTAGGCCCCCTGCTATTCACAATATTCATAAATGATCTGCCCAACGTCTGCAAAGCCTCAACTGTACAGATGTACGCAGACGACACTGTAATCTATACCAGCAAACCAAATCTCCAGCAGCTGGAGGCCGTGCTGCAAGAACAATTCACAGAGGTAGAAAAGTGGATCAAACACAACAAACTTTTTTTAAATACTGACAAAACTGTAACGATGCTCTTTGGAACAGCACCTATACTACCCAAATTGCAAATTCCCCATCTATGTGTTGGGACAAAATCAAATGGCACGCTGACCACAGTCACTTCTCTCAAATATCTAGGTATGTGGTTGGACCCTAATCTATCCTTTGGCCCCCACATCGAAAAACTCTCATCTAAACTTTACCCCAAACTAGGTGCCCTGTACAGAAACAAATCCTGCCTGAGCCCCGCGGTAAGAAAGCAGATTGTACAACAAATGCTTATGCCGGCTATTGATTACGGAGATGTAGTGTATGCAGCGGCCCCGCAAACACACCTTTAGAAACTTACTACATTGTATAACTCCTTCTGCCGCTTTGCATTACAATGTAACTACATGACCCACCATTGTGACATGTTAAAAGAGCTAAACTGGCCATCGCTGGAGTCTAAATGCACACTTCACCTCTCCAGCCTGGTGTCTAAGAGCATTTCTGGGAAGCTGCCACCCTACCTGAATAGACTGTTTCCCCAAGCAGCTCCCTCATCCTATAACCTCCGATCCAGGACCAGCACCTTACTTGCAATACCACAATACAAAAAGACAGCGGCTCGGTCCTCATTTTCCTACAGAGCACCACAATTATGGAATAACCTCCCAGACACCATCAAATCTTCCCCCAGTCTTAAGTCACTCAAGAGCTCCTTACTAACATTCCTTAATACAGAATGCACCTGTAAACATGTAACCTAGTGACTATATTTCCTACATATTTATTTTCTGTTAATCTGTATATTTGTGTTGTTTTTATAATATCTTGCATTGTATTACTTTGTATTTCTGTAACTGTAACACTTCAATGTTCTTGAACCCAGGACATACTTGAAAACGAGAGAAATCTCAATGTATCCTTCCTGGTAAAATTCTTTATAAATAAAATAAATAAATTTGCAACCAAGTATTAAGAAGGGAAAGTTTGATTTATGATTATTATTCTGTCCCATTACTTTTGGTCCCTTAACAAGTGGGAGGCACATCTGCAAGCTGCTGTAAGTCCTACACCGTTCTCCTGAGTTGGATGTACATACCCTCAAATCAAAGCTGACAGTCTGCAGTTAAAGCACATTGTGTTTTTTTTCATTCCAACTCCATTGTGGTGGTGTATAGAGCCAAAGATGTTAGAATTGTGTCAATGTCCCAATATTTCTGGACCTGACTGTAAATTCTCTTTTGCGACTTTAGCTGCAACAATAATGTTTATTTGCATGAGTAGCCGATCTTTATTGACTATCTCGAACCTCACGGAGTTGTCTTTTGTTGGTCTTTAATCTTTTGTATCTGGGAGTGTCTTTGTTGTACAATTAAAGTTTATTAACTATCCTTTCTTGCCACTCCAATGATAAACAGTTGACAACACAATGGGTTTGCCGACTGGTCATTATTTATTCTCTTCATTTGATGCATGTTTAGTCCTGACACTGGGGTGGGATCCCTGGTGACTATCAGGGATAGGTGATTAGACTTAAAAAGATTGTGCATTGTGTGGTTTCTTCTTCTGCTACTGACAGCGGTTTGATGTCCTGGAAGTGGGACTGCTTCCAGTGCGCAGTTTCGATGACATCAGAAACTAGGGTCAATAAGCATTGCTGGCAAAATGACGTTAGGAAGATAAAGAATTCTTTGGTATGGTGTAAGTAATATCAGAAAGGTCCTTACCTGTCCATTGATACAAATCCTGAATACGTAAAATGCAAAAAATAAATGTAAAAAAATCTTTTTTTTCTAAAGTAGCAGTATTTTACATTTTTCACTTATAAAGCTAACAATACCACAGCAATAGTTCACCTCTTGACTTCCCATGTCAAGAGCAAGTGCAGAGGGGTCAGGTAGTGCATACTAGTTGAATTTTATTCCAAAAAGAACAGCTGATAGTTTGGACCCCCGCATCTCTATTTCTCTAAAACCCGCAAGATCAGGTGAGGTTTAATGGGAAGGATAAGGGTTAGGCCTTTCCAAAGATAGCAAACATAACCATGTAAATTGTGATATTTGTTTGTATGCACATTTTTGCTTTGCAGAGAAGTTATGGTTCATAATTTTAGACCCTCGCTTCTCAGTTATTTTAATGCCTAGGAGCCCCAAAACCCATTTTTGGCAAAATAACTGCCAAAATCTTTCAAAAAATGTTTTATTCGGGATATTATTATTGTAAAATAAATTTAAAGAGTATGACATAATGATATTGACCATTTCAATTTAGGATTAGGATATGGGCATTATGTCATACTGCTATAAGGTCAATTACTCTATCTCAAGCTCCAACCATAGCGTTTTACCCCAACAACATAGCCAGTAATATACTTGCCCTACCTGGGGGCTTCTGGTGGGGTTATAATGTCACTAACTTGCTTATCCCTAAAGAGCTTGGTATGTTAATGGGGTGTGCTGTTAGAAACCTTATCTCTGTTGATACAATGCACGATGGGGCCCTATTCTGATTCTTCTCTAATTACGTTGATCTTGAATCTGAGACTATGCTACAAACTTATCTATAGTTCAGAGCTGTGCTTACCCTGAGAATCACTGAGGTTACAGTCCACAGCACATTCAAGCCATACCTGTTGGCAGCAGTACTGACATGTCTCTAGAATTGTCCTGTCTTTACCCATTGCACCATTGTCCAGTGCTGCTGAATGTGTTGGTGCTTAATGACTAATAATAGTGAATTTGGAGGGCATCACGTTTTACAGAAAAATTGATAGTCCGTATGGGACCATAAAAAGTGCCAGATTTTTGTTTAAACTCTATACTTAATTCATACAAACTGCACACATCAAATAAAGTACCATGCCAGCATTGTTCTAAACCCTATGGACATGCAAACTTCAATATGAAAGTGGAAATCACCTTTCTGCAGCCAGTGCATCATGTAATGTATCACACAGGAGGGTCGAATAATATTTTCAATATGATGTCTTATGCACCCGAGATAATTCTTGGCCTCCTCCATTATATCTGACTATCTTGATTAGGAGGCAAATATTGCAAGAAGGTCTTCTCTCGGATTTGGTGAAGTCAAGATATCTACCATTAGGGAAAGAAAAGAGATAAAATGAAATTATGCACAGACATCAATTGAAAACAAAAGTGAACTGTGTTTTGCACTTAATAAATGCAGTAACATAATATTTAACAATTTGTATTAATTAACTATAAAGTGTTATTTTAGGGCCCCCAAAACATTGTCAGCTCTGCAGGGGCGTCGCAAGGGGGGTGATACCACCCCCTGGGGTGACACCCTAAAGAAATATATATATATATATATATATATATAAATATCCACAGCAAGAACGCCAGCACTCCAGGGATTTCCAAAATTATTCCTTAATTTATTAGGTCATAAAAATCAACGTTTCGGCTCCTAATACGGAGCCTTCATCAGGACAGACATGTATAAACAAGTACAACCTATAAATAGGCATAACACTTACCAACAATAATAATGATTCCAATTGATCTCCACCCGGTGTGTAGTGATCCCGGCGTGTTCACCTGGCCAATGCGCATGCGCCAATACTCGGCGCTGACCCGTGACCTCACATTCGTTGCTGTAGCAACCACAGTGTTTGCCATGGACTCAATGCACTGACCTATCTGAAACCCATGGTCCTACCTAGCCTGGGGGTGATAATTGGAAAAGACTATACAATCACATACTACCACCTTACAACATTAATCATAAGTTTAAAAACTATTTGCAACAGTCACTTCGCGCCCACATCTAGGTATTAATAACTTTTTATCCAGTTGCCTGGATAGTCACATGCATATTTTTAATTATTATATTTATCCAATTATACCCATCCGGGACCCCACTTGATTAAATGAATGCTGAGTATACATTTCTTTCGTTAAGGCCCTGTGGATATACCATATCTAACCTATGTATCCATTGTGCCTCTCTTTGGAGAAGTATTAACGCTCTGTCTCCCCCTCGTTTTAATGGTGGAATATGGTCTATTGCCAAAAACTTTAAAGAAGACAACGGGTGACCTAACTCGAGAAAGTGCCTCGCTACCGGTTTATCCGATTTCCCATCCCTGTATGCCGTTCTTATATTAGACCTGTGGTTTCGAATTCTCTCACAGAGTTGGGTGACGGTCTTACCTATATACGCAAGCCCGCATGGGCATAGAATTTCATAAATCACATACTCCTTTCTACATGAAATCGAATGTCTAATAAAGAATCATTTTCCCATATGGGGATGACGGAATTCCTTGGAGGGGATCATATGGCTGCAAGTGACGCAACCTAAGCATCTCTTGCAGGCCCAGTTCTGAAACCATTCTGTCTTCTGCTCATAACTCTGAACAGGATCTGTCCAGACCAACAGGTCCTTTAAATTACGATTCTTTTTATAACAGAACATTGTTTTTTGTCTAAATCTCCCCGGTAAAGCATGATCCCTCTCCAATACTGACCAATTCCTTTTTACAACAGATGTGATTTTATCAGAGGCAGTGTCGAATGTTAAAGGAAATTTTAATCTATTTGTTTTAACCTTTACTTCCCTGGGGACTTTGGCCCTCTCCAAGGCATCCGTTAATAGTTTTCAGGAATAACCGCGATCTACAAACCTCTGATACATAAGGTGGATCTGTTCCTCCCTTGTGTCCTCATCCCTGTTGTTCCTTAATACCCTTACAAATTTTGCATATGGCAAAGAACGTTTAGAATGCTCTGGATGTGCACTCCTCATGTGGAGTAATGTATTCCGATCAGTAGGTTTTGAGTACAGAGAGTACTGTAACTGATTATCCTTTTTAAATATCCTTACATCCAAAAAATTATTAGATAACCCATCAACCTCACTTGTAACCTTGATGGGTGTATCAAGGCTGTTGATGTATGATTCAATTTCCTGAGCTTCGTTGTTCGTTCCCCGCCAAATCATGAAAATGTCATCAATAAATCTGACATAATCTACAATCTTATCTGAAAACCGGTCAAGAATATTCTCCCTCTCAAATTTATACATGAAAACGTTAGCATACATGGGTGCCATAGCGGCACCCATGGTTGTGCCCATGCATTGTAGGTACCATTTATCCTCAAATCTAAAGCAATTGTATTTCAATGCCAGTTCAAGAAGTTCCAGAACAAATTCTATACAGGGGCCAGTATACGCATCGGAGTTCAATAATAACTCTCTCATTGCTTCTATACCCCCTTCATGGGGGATAACTGCATACAGGCTTCTGTCATACCCCAAGACGCCGTGCCCGTAAGAAAGGCAAAAAGCCTAAGAAAACACATTAACCCTTACAATTCCTGCCTGATCTATTCTACCAAAACACCTGATCCCATCTATGGTTCTGCTGTTGCTTCAGGTGTTTTCACTAATCACCTAGCTCTCCCTACTAAAGGGCTAAAGACCCATCATGCAGTGCTTCTGCATCGTTTGGACATTGCTGATTCAGTGTGTTCTTGCTGTCTGCTAAGCCTGTCTGTTTTGTATACCTGTGTACCAGATTTATTACTTGGAAAATAAATGGACTTCGCCTGCTAGTCTGTGACCCTTTGACCTATTGGACTTTGACTTGGATATGCCCTTTTGATACCACGCTTGAACACCCTGTTCCTAATTTCCCAAGGATTCTATTTTGTTGCAAGTATTCTATTATTTCTCTGGACTTTACATAACTCCCTGGTATCTACAGCTATAATACATCCTGGACTCCAACTCCCAGTATCCCAGCACCTTTATTGCTTCTGTTTATACCAATAGTTCTGAATTAATTACTATACCTGCTTCGTCATCTTCAGTGTTCTATGTATCCTCTTTAAATTAACCATCTAAACAGCCTATTCCTGTAGTGTCCCTCTGCTTCTGTCCCTTTTATTACATGTACTTCAGTCAACCTTTTTCCCTCTGCTTAATTCAGCTTAGTTATCCTTGTTATTATTTCTCCTTGTTGTTTAGTCATTATCTATCTAGTATTTGCTCTATTTCATTGCTTAGAATATTACTTCATTCTGAGTTGCCTTTGCTTATCACTATTGTCTCTTTTTTTTAATAAATCCCTCAATATATATGTGCCTGCTCTACTCTTGTGTTACCGCACACTAGCTCGAACCTCTGAACCCTGAACGCTGAATCAGTTATATAACAGTATGCAGAAGCCAGTAAATTTCGAGCCAGCAGTAACTAAAGCAATTGTGGAGCTGATCCAGACTTCCATTCAGGAAGTAATCCGACACCTGACAAGCTTCTTAACTGACATGCTGCAGAGAATTGGGAGTTTCTCTACTAAACTGTGCACTCCTGAAGTAAAAAATGGACATGCTCCTTTATCCGCTGAGGAGCGCGCATGGCGACAGGCGGCAGGCCTCTGCCTGTACTGTGGTTCGGCAGGGCATTGGATCCCACTTTGCCCAGTACGCCCACCCAAAAGATCCACCGCTGCACCAAAATTGGCCACCAAAAAATCATCAGTGCCAAAGAAAACTCCACCACCAAAGAAAACTACCTTGCCTGACTCAATACCAGTAATTGAGCCCTTCCAGCAACCTGAACCTTCCCATGAACTACTACCCTCACCGGATACAGTGACCAAACCTCTTCATGGTGAACCACAGGATGGGTTTAATTATCACGAACTCATCGAACCTATGGACACTGACTCTACCATGTCTACAGATTATAATGCTATAGAACCCATGGCCCTATCATCCCTCCAGAAGGGTGGTCTTCAATATATCCTTGCTACCACCATGACGCCAGTGCCGGTTCCAGCCACCTACGAAACCACAGAGGCGGTGCAGATGACCCAACCGCCGCAAAGATCTCTGGGTCAAGTTGGCAAGGCTTCTGACCCGGCTCCCTCCAGTGACCATAAGGAGGTTGAGCAAAGAGACCTCAAGATCACCAGTGCCCGGCACATCTCAGCTTCTACCGTGACTACAGCACCAGTTCCAGCTACCTACAGTACTATGGAACCGCCACAAGGATCTCTGGGTCAAGTTGGCAAGCCTTCTGACCCGGCTCCCTCCAGTGACCGTAAGGAGGTTGAGCAAAGAGAACCCAAGATCACCAGTGCCCGGCACATCTCAGCTTCTACCGTGACTACAGCACCAGTTCCAGCTACCTACAGTACTATGGAACCGCCGCAAGGATCTCTGGGTCATGTTGGCAAGCCTTCTGACCCGGCTCCCTCCAATGATTACAAGGAGGTTGAGCGAGGAGACCTCAAGGTACCTACTACTGAAGAGCCAACATATGTTGTGATGAACTCAACTGTAGCTACAGACCCCTTGGAAGTCGACTTTGAATCTTCAAACAAAGTATATGCTTCAAATGGAACATTAGTCCGTACAGAAGATTTAAAAATGTTTGAAGAAGCGCTTAAAACAAGAGCAGCTGAAAGGATACATACAGGGTACATCATGTCCTCGTCCTCTATGAGTACCGTTCCTGATCGACATGCTGTATACCGATACGAACCTTGGCTAGACTTTTCCCCTCTCAGTGACTCTAGATCTGATGTGGAATCCGATGGGGAATACAACTATTCGGGGTACAGTGATGAAGATCCGGACAATATACCCAGTCTGGAATCATCTCATAGTGCCCATCCTGTACACATAAGCACTGTTCTTCCTGGCGATTCTACCTCCCACGTACCTTGTACAGTCTCCAAGGCTGATCTTCAGGTTGCCAGGCATCCCCACGGTGGTCCAGGTCATAATGCCAAGTTAATGGTGGCATCAGCCTCTACAGTCCTCGTTACTAATACCAGAGAAGTTAACAAGGCAATTGACCCCCTGCCATCCGATCAAGTTCTCCCAGCTTACGAGCAGTCTCTAGCCGCCCAGAGTTCGGCCTTAGTAAGGGGGCACTGTCATACCCCAAGACGTCGTGCCCGTAAGAAAGGCAAAAAGCCTAAGAAAACACATTAACCCTTACAATTCCTGCCTGATCTATTCTACCAAAACACCTGATCCCATCTATGGTTCTGCTGTTGCTTCAGGTGTTTTCACTGATCACCTAGCTCTCCCTACTAAAGGGCTAAAGACCCATCATGCAGTGCTTCTGCATTGTTTGGACATTGCTGATTCAGTGTGTTCTTGCTGTCTGCTAAGCCTGTCTGTTTTGTATACCTGTGTACCAGATTTATTACTTGGAAAATAAATGGACTTCGCCTGCTAGCTTGTGACCCTTTGACCTATTGGACTTTGACTTGGATATGCCTATGGATTTGCCCTTTTGATACCACGCTTGAACACCCTGTTCCTAATTTCCCAAGGATTCTATTTTGCTGCAAGTATTCTATTATTTGCAGAAAAAAACACTATACAGTGAAGAAGGAGCGCTAAAGGATTAGACACAGATCACATGTATATTAGTATATTGAACGGAAAGAAAAAAACAAAGGTCTATTTTTCTTCTTTCCCTTGTTCTTATTTCTTTCAGTGGAATTATAGATCTATTAAATGCCATCAATTCTAAAAAAGACAAGGGGAAAAACTCATTGCATAGTATTGTATGTACACCAGGTAAATCAGAAAAAGATGAGATTTCCACTCAGAGTCTGCGAGACTCCAAATGTATGCCTTTAAGCCTCTTCTGGGGGGCTCCACCCATCAACAGGAAAAGAGATTCACAATCCTTTTTCTTCCAGGCTTGATAGTAGCTTTAGGCCGGAAGTATATTATGATCTCGAGACAGAAATCAATAATAGCGTAATACTGTAGGTTAAATAGGAATTAGAAATCAATAGGGATTTCTAATTCCTATTTAACCTACAGTATTACGCTATTATTGATTTCTGTCTCGATCATAATATACTTCCGGCCTAAAGCTACTATCAAGCCTGGAAGAAAAAGGATTGTGAATCTCTTTTCCTGTTGATGGGTGGAGCCCCCCAGAAGAGGCTTAAAGGCATACATTTGGAGTCTCGCAGACTCTCTGTTTGTGAGTGGAAATCTCATCTTTTTCTGATTTACCTGGTGTACATACAATACTATGCAATGAGTTTTTCCCCTTGTCTTTTTTAGAATTGATGGCATTTAATAGATCTATAATTCCACTGAAAGAAATAAGAACAAGGGAAAGAAGAAAAATAGACCTTTTTTGTTTTTTTCTTTCCGTTCAATATACTAATATACATGTGATCTGTGTCTAATCCTTTAGCGCTCCTTCTTCACTGTATAGTGTTTTTTTCTGCATTCTAATTTTGGAGTGAGGGATACACTCAACTAGTGAGCTGCTTTAAAGTATATTGTTTTATCAATGATATAAATTGTATAGCGCCTCTACACTAAACCCTTTGGGTTCCCCTTTTAGTATTCTATTATTTCTCTGGACTTTACATAACTCCCTGGTATCTACAGCTATAATACATCCTGGACTCCAACTCCCAGTATCCCAGCACCTTCATTGCTTCTGTTTATACCAATAGTTCTGAATTAATTACTATACCTGCTTCGTCATCTTCAGTGTTCTATGTATCCTCTTTAAATTAACCATCTAAACAGCCTATTCCTGTAGTGTTCCTCTGCTTCTGTCCCTTTTATTACATGTACTTCAGTCAACCTTTTTCCCTCTGCTTAATTCAGCTTAGTTATCCTTGTTATTATTTCTCCTTGTTGTTTAGTCATTATCTATCTAGTATTTGCTCTATTTCATTGCTTAGAATATTACTTCATTCTGAGTTGCCTTTGCTTATCACTATTGTCTCTTTTTTTTAATAAATTCCTCAATATATATGTGCCTGCTCTACTCTTGTGTTACCGCACACTAACTCGAACCTCTGAACCCTGAACGCTGAATCAGTTATATAACAGCTTCTGACATCAAGAGTTATAAATACTAAATCATTAACATCAATCGAGACAGCCCTTACTCTCTGCAAAAAATCTTTAGTATCTTTAATACAAGTCAGAATGCCCTTTACCGGGTCCTTGAACAAAAAGTCCAACCACTTTGCAATAGGTTCAATGACACCACCTACTGCTGACACAATTGGCCTTGATGGTGGAGATGTCATGCTTTTGTGGATTTTAGGTATACAGTAAATAACAGGAGTCCTAGGGTAGGGTTTCAACAAGTACTGGAACAGATCTTCATCTATGTATCCCGCCAGTAGACCTCTCCTAAGGCTTCCTTCGAATTTAGACACAATATCTGCTGTCGGATCCTCTGGTAACATACGGGAAAACGATTCTTTAGTAGACATTCGATTTTATGTAGAACGGAGAATCTGATTTATGAAATTCTATGCCCATGCGGGCTTGCCTATATAGGTAAGACTGTCACCCAACTCTGAGAGAATTCGAAACCACAGGTCTAATATAAGAATGGCATACAGGGATGGGAAATCGGATAAACCGGTAGCGAGGCACTTTCTTGAGTTAGGTCACCCGTTGTCTTCTTTAGAGAGATTTAGACAAAAAACAATGTTCTGTTATAAAAAGAATTGTAATTTAAAGGACCTGTTGGTCCGGACAGATCCTGTTCAGAGTTATGAGCAGAAGACAGAATGATTTCAGAACTGGGGCTGCAAGAGATGCTTAGGTTGCGTCATTTGCAGCCATATGATCCCCTCCAAGGAATTCCGTCATCCCCATACGGGAAAACGATTCTTTATTAGACATTTGATTTCATGTAGAACGGAGTATGTGATTTATGAAATTCTATGCCCATGCGGGCTTGCGTATATAGGTAAGACCGTCACCCAACTCTGTGAGAGAATTCGAAACCACAGGTCTAATATAAGAACGGCATACAGGGATGGGAAATCGGATAAACCGGTAGTGAGGCACTTTCTCGAGTTAGGTCACCCGATGTCTTCTTTAAAGTTTTTGGCAATAGACCATATTCCACCATTAAAACGAGGGGGAGACAGAGCGTTAATACTTCTCCAAAGAGAGGCACAATGGATACATAGGTTAGATATGGTATATCCACAGGGCCTTAATGAAAGAAATGTATACCCAGCATTCATTTAATCAAGTGGGGTCCCGGATGGGTATAATTGGATAAATATTAGGGTTGCACCGATACCGATACTAGTATCGATATCGGTGCCGATACCGGGTACTGCAGGAGTACTTGGTACTCGTGCAGTACCCCCGATATTTTTTTCCGATACCGGAAGCCGGCATTGAGCCGGCTTGCCGGTATCCGAGGGGCTGCGGCGGCTGTCCGAATGCTCTATCGGCATTCAGACAGGCCCTGCAGCTCCTCTCTTAACTTGGTTTATACTTACCACCTTCCTTCAGCGCCGCCGGGAAAGTCTTCGCGCGCGCGCGCTCCTTGGAAGGTCCCCAGCCGCGACCACGTGGGACCATGTGACCGCGGCTGGGGTCCTTCCAACGAGCGCACGCGCGGAAACTTTCCCGGCGTCGCTGAAGGAAGGTGGTAAGTATAAACAAAGTGAGCAGCTGCAGGGCCTGTCTGAATGCCGATAGAGCATTCAGACAGGCCCTGCAGCTGCTCTCCGCTCATACTTACCTTCCTTCAGCGACGCCGGGAAAGTTTCCCCGCGTGCGCTCGTTGGAAGGACCCCAGCCGCGGTCACATGGTCCCACGTGGTCGCGGCTGGGGACCTTCCAAGGAGCGCGCGAAGACTTTCCCGGCGTCGCTGAAGGAAGGTAAGTATGAGCGGAGAGTGCGGGGGGCACATCCATGAGCAGGGGGGCATTATCCATGAGCAGGGGGGCATATCCATGAGCAGGGGGGCATATCCATGAGCAGGGGGGCATATCCATGAGCAGGGGGGCACATCCATGAGCAGGGGGGCACATCCATGAGCAGGGGGGCACATCCATGAGCAGGGGGGCACATCCATGAGCAGGGGGGCATTATCCATGAGCAGGGGGGCATATCCATGAGCAGGGGGGCATTATCCATGAGCAGGGGGGCAGGATATCCATGAGCTGGGGGGCAGGATATCCATGAGCTGGGGGGCAATTATCCATGAGCTGGGGGGCAGGATATCCATGAGCTGGGGGGCAGGATATCCATGAGCTGGGGCAATATCCATGAGACCTGGGGGCTTTATAGAAGGTCTGTTCTTCTTGGAAAGCGTCACATGACATAAAATAAAAGTATCGGTAATTGGTATCGGTGAGTACTTGAACAAAAGTATCGGTACTCGGTCTTAAAAAAGTGGTATCGGTGCATCCCTAATAAATATAATAATTAAAAATATGCATGTGACTATCCAGGCAACTGGATAAAAAGTTATTAATACCTAGACGTGGGCGCGCAGTGACTGTTGCAAATAGTTTTTAAACTTATGATTAATGTTGTAAGGTGGTAGTATGTGTTTGTATAGTCTTTTCCAATTATCACCCCCGGGCTAGGTAGGACCATGGGTTTCAGATAGGTCAGTGCATTGCGTCCATGGCAAACACTGTGGTTGCTACAGCAACGAATGTGAGGTCACTGGTCGGCGCCGAGTATTGGCGCATGCGCATTGGCCAGGTGAACACGCCGGGATCACTACACACCGGGTGGAGATCAATTGGAATCATTATTATTGTTGGTAAGTGTTATGCCTATTTATAGGTTGTACTTGTTTATACATGTCTGTCCTGATGAAGGCTCCGTATTAGGAGCCGAAACGTTGATTTTTATGACCTAATAAATTAAGGAATCATTTTGGAAATCCCTGGAGTGCTGGCGTTCTTGCTGTGGATATTTACTAAAAGGCCATCCCTGAGCACCGAGTACTGGAGAGAAATTTGGGTGAACCGTGAGTGCAAAACCTTTTTTGTTTTATTGTGTATATATATATATATATATATATATATTATTTTTTTTTTACAAAAAAATATTTTACCAGGAAGGATACATTGAGAATTCTCTCATTTTCAAGTATGTCCTGGGTAGGCAAGGCCTAGGCTGGCACTTTCCAGGGGGTGGCAAAAAAAACACCACAAAGTGGATATTCACAGAGCACCGAAATGACGCAGACATTTCAGTATTCTGTTGTTCCCCGCACTTTGGGGAATTAAATTTCCCTGGTGAATTCACCACAGGGTCCCTAAAGTGCAGGGAATCAGCCACCGAATGCTGCCGCAAATCCGTTGCCTGCTGTTTTATAAAAACTACTGAACGAAAATGTCTGGAACTAACATATAAGTTCCTATGAATGATAATAAAAAGGTCTGTTACAGAAAAAAAGAAAAGCCGCTATTAAAAAAAAAATAGATTTTTTTTTAAAAATGCCTAAAAGATACTAAAAAAATAAAATCAATAAATAAAGAGATTTTTTACTATGGATTAAAGGAATAAACGGTTTATTAGATATTGGATAAAAACAGGAATATTTTTAACATTGAAACCTGTGGTGTTCGTTCGCCTGAATAAACCTGCCAAATGAAAACACCGGACATCAGGAGGACATTTCTTTGCTGTTTGATATCTCTGAACAGATTAACCATTACTTCTCTACGGAGACTTTCACTGCCTTCGAACAGGCACCGTACTTGCTGGCAGTTCTCCAAAATTTGTGTATGAGCATATCACTGAGCTCCACAGCAATAAACCTCACAGTAATGTGCGACGTGTATTATGAGCATTCAGTGTTATATGGGAGTACTGATTTATGAGTAAAAGTAGTTAAAAAAAAACGTAAAACTCGGGGGGGGGGGGGGTGACACCATAAGTTACCGCACCGGGTGACACCAACCCTAGTGACGCCACTGCAGCTCTGAGCTATTGTGTTCTGAGATTTAAGAATCAATTTTGATGCTTGACAAAGACTATTAATACAACCAAAGAGTTTTTCACATTGAGACTTCCTATAAATAACCGCTCACTCTGCCTGTTTTTCCTATACCTTCTTTCTGAGCGGTTCTGTGTCCTTCTCTGAATAATATTGTGGCCTACGTGAGGCTATTAGGGGGCCTTACCCCGTTACCCGAGTTATACCGCGCCTGCTCTCAGCTATTTTGATTTCCTAGATTTTAACAGAATCTCAATAAAGAGATTTTTTACTATGGATTAAAGGAATAAACGGTTTATTAGATATTGGATAAAAACAGGAATATTTTTAACATTGAAACCTGTGGTGTTCGTTCGCCTGAATAAACCTGCCAAATGAAAACACCGGACATCAGGAGGACATTTCTTTGCTGTTTGATATCTCTGAACAGATTAACCATTACTTCTCTACGGAGACTTTCACTGCCTTCGAACAGGCACCGTACTTGCTGGCAGTTCTCCAAAATTTGTGTATGAGCATATCACTGTGCTCCACAGCAATAAACAATACCGCGCCTGCTCTCAGCTATTTTGATTTCCTAGATTTTAACAGAATCTCAATAAATAAAGAGATTTTTTACTATGGATTAAAGGAATAAACGGTTTATTAGATATTGGATAAAAACAGGAATATTTTTAACATTGAAACCTGTGGTGTTCGTCACTCTGCCTGTTTTTCCTATACCTTCTTTCTGAGCGGTTCTGTGTCCTTCTCTGAATAATATTGTGGCCTACGTGAGGCTATTAGGGGGCCTTACCCCGTTACCCGAGTTATACCGCGCCTGCTCTCAGCTATTTTGATTTCCTAGATTTTAACAGAATCTTCAGAGCTCTTCATTGGTATGTTTGGCCCAGAGATATACTGTGATCTGCTGAGCTATAGTGTGGCTTGCTATAATTTGGCTCCATCTGAGCAACCTTGTGACCTGATATCAGGGGAAGCTGAATGCACCTCATGTTGCTTTTAACCAGGAGAAGATTGATGCTGAAACACAACTGCCCCCACCTATGCTTGCTTGTTATGAGTTACACTGCAACCTATTTTGGAGTCTACCTGTAATGGATAGTGAGTAACCCAGCAGTCAGAAAAAAACCCAGTTAAGCAAGGAAACCCCTGATCTGACAGGCCGGTCTGTAGAATAGCCAGATCTGAACTGAAAAACGCATATGAATAAGGACATTACATCGGAGCACTGAAACCACAGGGACAAGAGAAAAATCATAGTACAAATACGAAGCCAGAGGTCGATACCCATAATCAGGGGTCAAGTCGAGGGGATGCATGAGAAAGTGGTTCCTCCTCTATTTTTGCAGAGGGAACTGAGTTCCCATTAGTCCTGCATGCAATAAAATTGTATCCAGGTGTTTAATCATATCATTCCCTGTTAAGTCACATTAAATATAGGATTTATCACATATTTTTGTTAAAATCCACATACACTCAAATCTGATTATATTTATGTGTATGTCTGTTAGGTGTGAGATGATAATTGCTAACTGGGTGATAGAAATCTTGGTGAGTGTCCACACTTTTTTTTAGGACATTCCCCCAATAAAAATCATTCAGGGAATAAAGTGCAAAACCAAAGTCTAGATATCATAGCCAGGGTCAGTAAAAAGAGAGATTGCCCAGTGACAGACGCTTAATAAAAGGACTATCACCGGACTAGCTCCTTATAATCTCCACGGTGTACCTGTCCTATTACCGAGGCCAGTGAGGTTTCCTGATTTCTATTCTGCAGATTTTGGTTTCCCAGTCTCTCCCCCACTGTGCCTTTCAGCTTGGTCGTATTGTATCTCTTTATCTATAAAGACCTGGTGCCTTGATTCCCAGTTTTGTTTTCAGAGATAGCACTGAGCAAACTGTATTTTTAAATCATTTTGCATACAGCGCACCATAGTTTTTATTCACTATTATTTGCTGTCACTCATCTTTTACATGGTTATGTGGAGTTGATACAATTTAGATACAGAAATAGAACCTTTCTGTATGTGTAATCAGCTGATTATTGTATCCTCCTGAATATCACCTTTCCTTTACTCACAATGACATTCTTGATTATTTGTAAAGAATTTGTGTAGAAAACTGTTGCACATGAAGTGCAAATCATCTCCAATTTACCTATTTTGTGTTAAATTTTGTATTTTTGTGTAGCTGTCCTAAACAAACATTTTCATAATTTTTTGTCTTTATATATGCTGTTTGCAGTCCAAGGTAAAGTTATCAATATTATATTCTTTATGCATCCCCCTACTTAATCTGTCTATTCAGATTGGTAGACAATGTGGAAAGTAGGTGTTTTCTGATGTGCCTATGTGATGACTAAGGCTAGGGTCAGACGAAAGCATTTTTACACGCGAACGTAAAAAAGTGCGTCCGAACGCATTGATGTATTTTTTCACGGAATATACGAAAACGGTCATACGATGCGCATTTTCGTGCGTGATGTTTTACGAATCCAAACCAGGAAACTTTTTGCGTCTGGACGTTATGTTGGCCGGACATGAGCAGGGTCTGACGTCTCCAAATCACACACACACATGCCGCTAGCGGGCGCAGCGCACTCTGTACGTCCGCACTAGCGGTTCTGCGTTCCCGAAAAAATGCGTTCATTTTCCACTTGCGTTGCGCGGCCGGACTTTCGTGCGACCGTACTTCGTATATTGGCTGTCATTGCCCGTCATTTGCTGCTAGTGCGGCCGTGATTAAGTGCGCCAGAACGCACGTTAAAAATGCGCTGGTCTGACCCCAGCCTTAGGGGCAGGGCTAAATTACAATCTTCACGCAAACGTTTGTGCCAACGCAAATAATCATTAATGCGAGGGGTAAAACCATTTGCCCCGAATGCCGTATTACATAGTCAGTGCAACAACCACGCACAATCGTCTACCGCGGGTGAACCTGCGCAAACCCTGCGCGAGCTTACTGTACTTTGCGCATCCCATATACTTAACATTGTGAGCGCAAATGCGACTGTGCGCTGGTACGCGGATGGTATTACAATCTATTTCACGGTAATTACCACATGGCCTTTGCACGCATAATTTTAGCAACTCCTAAAAGCTGGTGTTAATGGCAAATCTGAACAACCTGGCCGAAACCAAATACACCAGCCCAAAAAAAGTTGTGTGTACATGTATTATTGCTGCAGCATATATGCTCAGATTGACTTTGACAGGCGCAGAAACTTAACGTGAGATTATTGCGGTTCTTAATTCTGATTGGCTGAATCGCGTGAAAAAAACAGTGCGCACACTGATTTATGCGCGCAATGGTACTGCGCAAGCAATTAGGCGCGTCCTGTTTGTGTGCGTTATTGATCGGCGGATGAAAAGACGCGCGAGGATTGTAATTCCAGTGGTGATTTGCGCACACAAAACTTTAACGCTTGGCACAAAGATTTTCGCTTTGCGCAAGGATTTTTGCGTGAAGATTGTAATTTAACCCTGAATGTTTAAAATATGTATTTTTTTTTTCTTGGAGTGTGTCTTTGCTCTCTGTCACATACAACTTTAAACTATATTGTGGCAGGCTCTGAACTACCCTGTAACCTGAGAGCAAACGAGGGCTTTACAAATGTAATTGCCCTTTTGTAACCAAACCATCTATCTCTGCCTTTCCCAGCTTCTCATTATAGCATTAACTCTTTCAATCTCATAAATTGACTAAACTGTGAATTTTTTTCTGACTTTATCTCTCTCTCATAAGGGGTTATTCAAAGAGCACCGAATTGGCCACAAAATTGCACCAAACAGTGACCTTCGGCGGCAGTGAAATCGCCAATCTATTCAGAGAACACTGAACAGCACCGAAATGTCAGTGAAATGCCCTGATTTTCAGTGATTTCATTCAGAAGGTTTAGGCTAGGGTCAAACGAATGCATAATTGGCAGCGATCGTCAAAAAGTGCGTCCGAACGCATTGACGTATTTTTTCACGGAATGCGCAAAAACGGTCAGACGACATGCATTTCGTGCGTGATTTTTTTGGATCGTCAATAACACACTTTTTGCGTCTGGACGTTATATAGGCTGGACATTAGCAGCGTCTGACATCTCCTAATCACGCACACACGCCGCTATGCCAACGCAGCGCACTCTGTACGTCAGTACTAGCGGTTTTGCGTTCTCGAAAAAATGCATTCATTTTCCACTTGCGTTGCGCGGCCGGACTTTTGTGCGGCCATACTTCGTATATTGGCCGTCATTGCCCGTCATTTGCTGCTACTGCGGCCGTGATTAAGTGCGCCTAAACGCACGTTAAAAATGCGCTAGTCTGACTCCAGCCTTAATCAGGCGAATCAGGTTTCAAATGTTAAAAAAAATTCAGTTTCTTTCAAAATATGTATTCAACCGTTTTTTTTTTTTTTGCAAAATCTTTTTAAAATGTTTTTTTTTTTTCTGTAACAGACCTTTTTAATACTATTCGTAGGATCTTATATATTATTTCCATACATTTTCATTCAGTGTTTTTTTTGGAAATGCCTTTTGCAGTGATTGTTTTTTTTGGGGGGGGGGGGGTTTAACCCCTGTTTGGCAGCTGATTGGCTTTTTTTTGGATCGTTTTGGCAGGTTGATCAGCCGATCTTCGGATGTATTCGGCACGTTATGTGATCGATTCAGCATGTTTGCAGCGTTTTGAAAATGCGTCCTGCGGATTTTCGGATCGATTCAGTGGTTTTTCGATTTCTTTGGCGGTTTTCCGGCGGTTTGAAAATGCGTTTGGTCGGTCGATTCGTTGCACTCCGAGGACCCTGCAGCAAATACTAAATTCACCGCAGGATCGGTGAATTTAACTCGCCCAAGTGCGGCGAACGGGAGAGCACCAAAATGTCAGTGACATTTCAGTGCTCTCTGACTAACCCTTTTAGTCTGTGTGTCTATCACTATGTATTGCTATCTTCCCGTCTCTCTGTCACTATTACATTGTCTCTCTTCCAGTCTTTAAATCTCTATCACACTGTCTCTTTGGGTGTCTGTCCCGCCTTGTCACTATCACACTGTCTCCTCCTGCCTCTTTCTCACAGTCACTACCTCGTTGTCTCTAGACGTCTCACACTGCATCTCTCCTTGTGTTTTTATTCTCCGTCCCTATCTCACTGTGCCTGCCACCAGATCTCTCCCAGATCCCCCCCCCCCTGTCTCTCTATGTCCCCAGCACTCACCTCTCCTTGTAGGTCAGAGTCTGGTGCAGCAGGTGCTCAGGATTTGTCTGATTGCAGTGTGTGCAGTAACAGATCCCTGTGTCTGCTCCAGCCTGAAATTCTCTTGATTGTATCAGCAGCAGCCAGAGCTGTGAAACGAAACTTCATTCTTAAATCAAGGAAAAATGTCAATAGCGCAGACTCGGACAAAAGAACCTCCCATTCACTGGCTGTTGGATTCACACCTAAGCGTTTTACAGCGCGCTCCTGCGCGGTGTAAAACGCTTAGGCAATCATGGGATTTCATGTTTATGTGGGCATGTCACACCTAAGCGTTTTAAAGCGCGCAGGAACGCGCTTTAAAACGGCCGAAGCAAAAAGAAGTCCGGGAGCTTCTTTTCGGCATATAGCCGTGCGTTCGCGGCCATATCATAGCCGCGAACGCACGTTCGCGTGTTTTTTGTATGCGCGAACGCGCGTAAAAAAAACGCGCGCATTGCGCGACGCTGCGCTACGCCGTGGTGTGAACTCAGCTGACCTGCACTTCTATTCAAAGAAAAATGAAACTCAGGTGAATGACTGGAGGTGTAGTCTAGGTCAAAATAGCCAAACCAGAAAAATTCTCCTATTTATATCACTTTCCAAATCGGCTATTTGGTCTAGATTGTTCTCTTCTCCTGCCAGTTCTCCTTATTTTCACCTGTCTTTGAATAGACCTGCTAGAGTTTTAGAAAGAAAATAAATTTCGTGGCTCTTAGGCTAGGGTCAGACTGAGGCAGTGCGAACGCGCGTTCTGGCGCACTTAATCACGGCCGTGCTAGCAGCAGATGCCGGGCAATGACGGCCAATATACGAAGTACGGTCGCACAAAAGTCCGGCTGCGCAACGCAAGTGGAAAATGAACGCATTTTTTCGAGAACGTTAAACCACTAGTACTGACGTACAGAGTGCGCTGCGTCCGCTAGCGGCGTGTGTGCGTGAATTGGAGACATCAGACGCTGCTAATGTCCGGCCAACATAACGTCCAGATGCAAGAAGTGTTTTATTGATGATCCGTACAAAATCACGGATGAAACTGCGCATAGTATGACCGCTATTGCGTATTCCGTGAAAAAATACGTCCATTCTTCGAACGCACATTTTCACGGACAACGTGAAAAATGCGTTAGTCTGACCCTAGCCTTATTGTGATCAGATTTGCTAAAGTTCCCCACAAAAATGGTGCTTCCTGTCACCAAAATTAATCGAAACCAAAACACAACGTGGGAATAGCACTTCTTTAGGCTAAGGTCAGACGAAAGCAGTTTTAACGTGCGTTTAGCCGCACGAAATCACGTCCAATGCCGGGGAACATACGACGAACGGCCGCACGAAAGTTCGTCCGTGCAACGCAAGTGGCAAACGAACGCATTTTTTCGAGAACGTCAAACCGCTACTACTGACGTACAGAGTCCGCTGTGGTCGCATAGCGGCCTGTTTGCGTGATTGGGAGACGTCAGACGCTGCACACGTCTGGCCAACATAACGTCCAGACGCAAAAAGGGTTTTATTGGTGATCCGTACAAAATCACGGACGAAAATGCGCATCGTATGACCGCTATCGCGTATTCCGTGAAAAAATACATCCATTCGTTCGAACGCACTTTTTCACGGACAACGTGAAAAATGCGTTCGTCTGACCCTAGCCTTAGACTCGAGGATACGTTGGAATTCGGAGGATGCCAAAAAAAATAGTGATAACATACACTGTAAGTTCTTTTGATGTAATAAAGACTTGGAAGAAAAGATGTTTCTTCTTCTTTCCCCAAGGTTCACAACCTCAATAAAAGGAGACAAAGAGACACGACCAATGGTACAGTATATAGGTAAAATAGTGATGTACCCATAAAGAAAGTGCCAGTGAGCATGTGAAGCATAGAGACTCCTAGGATGGTTTAGGCTGGGGTCAGACGAGCGCAGTGTTAACGTCCGTGTTGCCGCACATAAGTACGTCCGTGATAGCATACAATTGTGTTAAATGGAGCCCCACACACGAAGTACGTCCGCACAGAAGTGCGGGGGCTGACGGACGCTGCAAACGGACGCAGGTTAGGCAAGAACGTAATACTGCTAGAACGGACGTGCAGAGTGCGCCACATCCACAACGTCCGCATAGCTTTGTGTGTGAGTGATACAACAAGGTCAGACAGACTGCATTTATACGTCCAGCATTTTTGACGGACAGAATGTTTTTTCATTGTAATTTATTTTCCCTGCTACATCAGTCAAAAAATACGTCAGTGAAAAAAACGGACTGTGTGGACCTTGTCGTCAGTCAGAAAGTATGTCCGTACTGCACGGACGCACAGTCCGTACAAAATGCGCTCGTCTGACCCTAGCCTTAAGGGACAGTATATACAAAACACACAGGGATTAACCTATTAACTCTTGCTGACTTCCATCCAATATTATGCACTTAATGCTGAAAATTCACTTTTTCATCACATGGTACTATTTTCTGGTGCAGGCCCCACTGAATATTTAGCTAAGGACAATGAATAGACATGGTGCCCAGAATGTCATTTTAAATACCAATACTTACAGGGTTATCCAAAGAGATTCGAAAAGTCACTGCACGTTCGGTGACTTTTCGATCTCTTCAATTCGGTTCCTTTTGCCGATTACATTTCGGTGACCCTGCGGTGTATTCAGCAAACACCACAGGGTCCCCGAATTGCAGGGAAAAGCTACCGCAAACCTGACGAAAACTAACTGCAAAACCCACCGAATGCACCCCGAAAACAAGCAAAAACATCTGGATCAACCTTCGAAAAACCCGAGCAGGAGCCGATCACAGGCAGCGAAGCAGCCGAACAGGAGCCGAATCACACAGAGCCGAAGCAGCTGAGACGTAGAGGAGGCAGTGAATAAATTAGCAAAACCATTTGTATGAATCTGTAAAAAATGAAACGCTGTTTGCAAAGAAACTACTGAGCGAAAATGTCTGAAATTTACACAGGAGGTCCAGGGAATGATAATAAAGAGGGCTGTTACAGAAAAAATAAGTAAACTTAAATTTTTTTTTTTAAAAATCGGACTTTTAAAAAATAAATTAAAAAAATTCAGAAAAATGCTTAAAGTATCCTAAAAAATCTATAAATAAAGAGACTTTTTGCTGCAGAATTTTATAATGAATGGTTTATTAGATATTGAATTAAAATGGGAATATTTTTAGCTTTGAAGCCTATGGGATTCGCCTGAATAAATCTGCTGCATGAAATCACCGACTGGCAGGGCATTTCGGGAACCTTTCACTGCTGGTTTGTGTTCTCTGAATAGCCGAAGCAGTGCATTTTCATGGGGATTTCACTGCCCTCGAACAGGCACCGAACAGTCACCGTATGTGCAGGCAATTCGCAAGGATTTGGCGAATTGCCTGCTCTCTGGATAGCCGAATGGCCAGGAAAGGCAACCGAACACTGATTTTCAGCATTCAGTTACCTTTCTCAAGCAATTCAGAGCTTTTTGGATAACCCTGTTAGTCTTTTTTAAAGGGACATTCTAGACACCACGACCATTTGTTTTCCTTGTCAGTCACACAGAGTGGCTTCGCTAGAACATAATGGCTTTAGTACCCGCTAGTTGCCAAAGTTCAAGAAAGGCATCATGGAGTATCCTGAAGCCACAAGCCTCCTTTATGAATAGCAGACAGATGGAACAAAGTGAGGTGCCCCACATCAGAGTTCACAAAACCCATTGTGAAGGGGGTCCTGTGGCAAAATATATCTTGAACCTGATAAAGTGGGAACCCTCCATCTTCACAGTCATTGGTCTTGACTCATGGAGGGGTTGCCTGTTACCTTGGAAAAGGGGGAAGCTGCACCCTCATAATAGCCAAAGTTAAAGAAATGTGCTCTTCTCAAACACATAGTTGCATAGTGACATAGCAATACTGGTTGATAAAAAGACAATTTCCATGAAGTTCAACCTTTCACATGCTCATGGCTGCTGTTGAAAACTAGGTGAAAACCTCCTTCTGGTGCATTTTCCAAATTGGGTAGGAAAGGAATACAAAATCCTTCTTGATTCCATAATGGCAATCCGATTTTTCCTTTGACAAATAAGCAATGCATTTTAATTTTAATTCTTATTTGTTTATATTATTTTACCAGGAAAGTATACAGACCTTGAAAATGTCATGTAAAAAAGAAAAAAAACACAAACATGAAAGATTTTTTTTTACAATGTATTTATTTTGTTACAAAGCAGTGGCATTGTCCATTTGTCACATTTAAAATGAGCAAAGCCAGCCGTGGCCAGCCGTGAAGGGGAGAAGACGAGTGTTGACAGAGCTCCGTTCTTGCTTAGGCACATGAGGTGTTTTTGTGGACTTTCTATAGCTGATTTCTGTGCCTGTGATCCCTGAGCGGTTGGCCATCGGGGGTGAGTACTCCGGAGCCCGCGCTGCCCTACCTCCGGAGCAGAGATGCTGGTTTTGGCCATCTATTTTCAGCTGGAGCACGCTGCCGGTGGCCAGTTTGAGGCCTACTCCTCGGCCCCTGTTAAGGCCCTGCCTCGCTGCCCCTTCGCTTCCTTGTGGAGACTTGAAGATGCGTACTGGGGAGATGGAGGGCCCCCATCTCCCAGTCGCTACGGCGGATGCTGCAGTGGAGGGGGTCGGTAGAGGTAAGGCCTGGTGTCGGGACGTCTCTCCTCCCTCCACAGGAATAAAGATGGGCATGATAGTAGGCTTGGATGCCTGCCAGGAATTGCTGGGGAGAGATGATTCGCGCCCGCTCACGAGGGGGATCTGGAAGCAGATGATCGCCACGCTGCGGAGCTGCAGGGGAGAGGACACTTCGCATCAGGTAGAGCCCAAGACGACCTTACCTACACTTCGAGTCTCGATCGACGACAGCGGAAGCTTCAGGTGGCAGATTGGCGCGCACGGCTGTGCGGCCTTGGAAGAGACTGCTGATCCGCGAGGATGGAGCGGCGCCCTGGAGACTGGACTACGACCGGTTATCCAGCCGGTAGCTGAGCTGTCCCCGCTGTATGGTCCTGAGTCGCCCATTGGCCATGGATCCCCGACTCAGTCTGCGTTGGCGGTAGCACTGTGGAGGCCTGAGAATCCTGGCGGGTACTTAGTGGTGGAGGGGTGCCCTCTAGTGTCGACTGGGGGGGTCGTCACGACCTGGGTTTATCGCCCCTTCTCCTTCCATGCTGCTGCCTGCGGCTCCTGCCCAGAGGGCTGATGACGCAAACTGCGATGCGGTCCGAGAACACCAGTGGCTGTGTACCTGGTTCATGGTGGATGGGCCTACACGGGCTGCATACTCTGGCCTCTTTGGTAGAGCCCTGCCTGCTATACGAGCCATCACATTCCGGGATGCTGGCTGAAGGGACCTCTCTGTGCTCTTTTTGTTTTCAGTTTTTGCGTTTTTCATCTAGAGGACATTTATTTATTTTACCCGCTGAGTTGTTTCCTTTTCTAAGATGACTTTCATTTTTCCTATTTTATGATGTCTTGCTGCTGATATGTTCTTGCTCAGTGTTCGAGGACGTTTTTGACTTTTCGATTTGCTCTCCTGCCTCTTCGCCTTCTTATTTTTCTTAGTTATATTTTTTATGCTGAGTTCTTATAGATGTCTGTGTGCGGCCCTGCTAGGCCCTCATTTTCTTTTATGCTTATTTGTATGATGACATCTTCAAAAAATTAAAATTTTATATACAAAAAAAAAAAAACAATAAAATGAGCAAAGCCACTGCCATTGCTCACCTTCTCATTTCCCACACCTCGAGCAAGGTCAGTCTTTTATACAGTCATATTATTCATAAAACACAATGCGACAAAACGCAAGCGAAAATTTTTATTTCTTTCAGTTTTAGTTAAAATGGTGTATTTTTTCAGAAAAATGCAGTAACCGTTTCCCATTTCTAAATGTTTTAACAAGAACACTCCATAGAATATATAACACAAAGGTTTGGATGATAAAATGTGAAAATAATTTTTACACAATGTAAATGATTGAAATCCGAATAGAAATCTACTTTTTTTTTTTACATTTATAGTTAGTATAGACTGGATACAACGTATAGATATAATAATGATATGATTTAAATCATTAAATCATATGTTTTAAATCATGCTCAGCACACAGGAGGCTCAGGAGCGAAAGGGTTAATCAATGGTAACTGAGACAATGCAAATCAGGGCATTATGCTGGAATTTGCTTAAAAGGCAGGGAGCTGCTGCAGTCCCAACTACAGTAACTTCATTTGGCCAGCAGATGGTGATATCTTTCTGAATTAGGTTATTACAGTCAGGCATATAATCGTAATATTCCCACATATTTCTTATTGTATAATAAAGCAAAAATGATTTATCAAAAACCACTGGTTCCTCATGGTGGATTTTTGGAAAATTTCTCAGTTAAGGGGGCTAACGGACACTAACATAAATTGTAACTAGATTACTTGCACATTGCAAAAAAAACCCAAAAAACCCAAAAAACAACACCTTATAAAACACATGCTGGTGTTTATATTTTCTTTGTTGGAAATAACTGCATATATAAAGGAAAAATCTAGTTAGTGTTTATTGCCTGCTGTTTCATTTTGTGTATTTTTCCCAACATGCAACAGTTACCAAAATCTTAGCTAAAGTTTCACTTTACAGCTGTGGAATTGGATCAAACACTATTGAAATGGCGACGGGGCGGGGAGGTAATGTTTAGACAAGACTGCAGGGGGTCTATTGTGTAGGCTTTTCAATAGAAGAGATGTCTGCTTAATGATTCATGATGGTAAATTAATCTACCCCCTGGTGATGTCCGTTGCATATACATACCACGCAATGCAATCTTTATCAGTCAGATATTTGGAGAGCTGACCTATTCACTACATAGTATGCCCAATGCCACACAGTAAGGAGCAAGTGCTGTAAAGATACTTTGGGGTTGGCAGGTGCCACAAAAATATTACAAAGTGGATGCACCCAGTGTCACTTACAGAGTAAAATATTTTCTTAACCAAATAAGGACATTTCATTTTTTGGTAGTAGTGTGTCCCTTTCAGGGTGAGTGTTATTGCTGAGTAGGTGGCTAGCAGTGATATTGCTGATGGTGTCCGAATGCTCACAGCTCAATTCCTGCATTTGAGACTGGGGCTTTTTTTACAGTGTACATAATAAGAAATGAAATGTCCTTTTAAACTTCTTGGAACAACTAGAGTTGCCAGATATCTGGTATAACTAGATGTTCTAGTATTTCTGCTGGCTGTCCATGTTAATTGTTACAAACCATGCCCAGGGGCGTGAAATGGTCTCAGAAAAGCTGTGTTTGCACTAACTCAGTTGTAACCTGAGCCCCGGCAGCACCCTTTCTTTCATGCCCTTATGTCTCCAGTCCGGGTTTTACAACCATCAAGTATAACAAATATCAAGTCACAGCAGCGCTTAAAAAAATGATAATCGTATACATGCCAGTGCACATGCAAGTGACTTACGGGAAAAAGAAGTGGGACTAAACTTCTATGCTCAGTCTTTTAGGGATCCTTCTACTTCTACAACACCATGGATACCCAAAGAAATAAACACAAAAAAACAATGGTGCAGTAATATTTATATATTATGAAAATCTCAATATCCAAACCGTTGTGCTAAACACTCACATCTTCCAGAGCCAAAATTCCAGCTCTAGTTATAGGCACATCTGTTCAACTAAAGGGTGACCCAATCCTTTTCCCGGGTTTCCTCATATAAAATTGGAGACAGAGCTCCCTTAGTTTAGTATATCACAACACAATATGACTGTCTAGGAATGTAAAAGAAATTCACTCACCTAATTTGGAGCCACTTTCTCTGTAGGCTCATAGTTGTTAGCATTTGATTGTTTTGTCTGGTAGGTATCTGACCTCCTGGAGCTTGTGAAGGTGGTAATCCAATTGGTTCATGCACAATACCGAAGTAGCTCAGTAAAAATAATAATAATAATAAAGGGTGGGGTGGGAGCAGCTACACACACTTAGGTGCATTTGAAAATTATCTGCAAAGTGCCTTTTATTCAAATAAATACAGACTGAACCAGCTGAGGCAGACTCAATTTAGGATTTATTATATAAAAAAATGAATAGAATTATTAAAATTATTGACAATATAAAAAATGTAAATAGAGGTGCCCAGTTATAGCACCAATGGAATATATATATATATATGTGTGTGTGTCCGTTAACTTTCAAAATATAAAAGTGCAGCCGCTATTGACGAGAAGTGTGGAACGTTAAACCTCCAAGGTTACCATTATATAATATATGGAACAACAAAAGAAAACGCCCAGCTGGCGCAAATATATAGAATATTTCCAATATAATAATTCAATCCAGTGTAATAAATTTTATATAAATACCAAGAAAACACTAACATATAACTATAGCTATATTTTTATATACACAGTGTTGTTTGACGGTGATACATATAAAAATGCATGCAAAATTGTATCCTTCAACTTGTGAATAATCTAATAATTGGTATAAATATCAAATATTGTGCAAATATATTTTTGTGGAAAGTCTTTAACTCTTATACAATAAAGTGTGATGATGTAAAAGACCTTTTGTAGTCCAAATTGGGTCTTATAGCTATCATCACAGTTTATTGTGTAAGACCCAATTTGGACTACAAAGGTCTTTTACATCATCACACTTTATTGTATAAGAGTTAAAGACTTTCCACAAAAATATATTTGCACAATATTTGATATTTATACCAATTATTAGATTATATACCCACAAGTTGAAGGATACAATTTTGCAGATAATTTTTATATGCATCACCTACAAACAACACTGTATATGTATAGTTTTATGTTACTGTTTTACTGGCATATTATATATAATTTATTACACTGATTGAATATTATATTGGAAATATTCAAAATATATTTGTGCCAGCTGGGAGTTTTCTTTTGTTCATTATAAAAAATGTATCCAACATGAAAAAAAATACTCTATAGTCTGCCCTTAGTTTCCAAACTATAGCAGGGAACAGGGCACAATGTGCATTTCACCTCTATAAGGCTGGTCGTCCATTGTATCCTTAGTCGTGTGACTAACTGGTCATGCCTAGTCATGCGTATAGGCCCAACTAAACCCCCAACATGGGAAGAAGTTGAACGGCAGCCATTGCATCAGACCTCGGTCATCCGACTTCAGCAGACTACAGAGATTAGAAACTGCTCCCATTTAATGAGATTTGCTTCTTATCGGACGACCTGGTCCAGTTTGCACTATACACAGCACACATAAAAGCACTGTCGTGCCAAAAAAAGTCAGTCACCAACTATTGTACAAGACTGTGGAGGATCTGGGGTTGTTTCAGTTGGTCAAGTCTAGGTCCAGCAAGGTTATGTGCCCAAAAAAATTAGGTCAGCTAACTCCCTGAATATACTGAATGAGCAGGATTTTCCATCAATGGATTTTTCTCCACTGATGGCATGGGAATATTCCAAGATGACGCCAGGGTGCACCTGGCGATGATGACATCACGTGACGGCCGGGCTCTATAAATAGGTGGGGCAGGCTTCAAGCTTGCCAGACCATCGTGGGAGCCCGGCCAGAGAGGTGAGTATAGGGAGGGAGGGGGATTAAAGGACCATGACGTACATAATACAGTCATGGCCGAAATTATTGGCACCCCAGACATTTTTCCAGAAAATCAAGTATTTCTTACAGAAAAGTATTGCAGTAACACATGTTTTGCTATACACATGTTTATTCCCTTTTGTGTGTATTGGAACAAAACAAAAAAAGGGAGGAAAAAAAGCGAATTGGATATAATGTCACACAAAACTCCAAAAATGGGCTGGACAAAATTCTTGGCACCCTTTCAAAATTGTACATAAATAAGATTGTTTCAAGCATGTGAGCCTGTAAACTAACCTGGGGCAAGTAACAGGTGTGGGCAATATAAAAATCACACCTGAAAGCAGATAAAAGGAGAGAAGTTCACTTACAGGGTGTCACGGTTCCCAGATCCCACCACGCAGTACTTAACACCCCACACTCCACAGAGCCCAGAAGCTACCAACAGAGTAGCCGTGAAAGATCTCTAACTGTCTGGTCCTTAGAATTGGCCAGGTAAACTAGCTAGACAGAAAGGGTTAACAACACGGGGAGTAGTCAGCCGAGCCAGAATAAGGAATACAGAGTTCAGAATGGTCAAATGGAATAGCCGGGTCGATATCAGAGCAGTAGCGTAGTACAAGAAAATGGTCTAGGGCAACAGAAGGCAGAATAGTCAGAAACAAGCAGAGGTCAATAACGGGTTAATTCAATATAGCAGTCAGGTACAAGGAGCTCAGGTATGGATAACCACGATCTGGCAACTGCTGAGAATACACTGAGGGTTTTTAAAGACCTTCACCAGGCCACGCCCCCCACTCAAGCCGCGCCTCATGCAACCACCTCCCTGCCTGTCTCCATTTAAACCGGGCATTGGTCAGCGAGCAGCATCAGACATGCTGCCCTCAAGCACACAGGTAGGGCTGGAAGCTCCCAACGTTACACAGGGTTATTCAGAGAGCGTGAAAAGCTGGAGAATGACTGGAGAATGAAAAATTCTAGGTCAAAATTGCCAAACCAGAAAAATTCTCCCTTTCATCTCACTTTCCAAATCGATTATTTTGACCTAGAATTTTTCATTCTCCAGTCATTCTCCTGCTTTTCACGCTCTCTGAATAACCCTGTTAGTCTTTGCATTGTGTGTGCCACACTAAGCATGGACAACAGAAAGAGGAGAAGAGAACTGTCTGAGGACTTGAGAACCAAAATTGTGGAAAAATATCAACAATCTCAAGGTTACAAGTCCATCTCCAGAGATCTAGATTTGCCTTTGTCCACAGTGCGCAACATTATCAAGAAGTTTGCAACCCATGGCACTGTAGCTAATCTCTCTGGGCGTGGACGGAAGAGAAAAATTGATGAAAGGTTGCAACGCAGGATAGTCCGGATGGTGGATAAGCAGCCCCAAACAAGTTCCAAAGAAATTCAAGCTGTCCCGCAGGCAGGCTCAGGGAGCATCAGTGTCAGCGCAAACTATCCGTAGACATTTAAATTAAATGAAACGCTATGGCAGGAGACCCAGGAGGACCCCACTGCTGACACAGAGACATAAAAAAGCAATACTACAGTTTGCCAAAATGTTCTTGAGTAAGCCAAAATCTTTCTGGGAAAACGTCTTGTGGACAGATGAGACCAAGACAGAGTTTTTTGGTAAAGCACATCATTCTACTGTTTACCGAAAACGGAATGAGGCCTACAAAGAAAAGAACACTACCTACAGTGAAATATGGTGGATGTTCAATGATGTTTTGGGGTTGTTTTGCTGCCTCTGGCACTGGGTGCCTTGAATGTGTGCAAGGCATCATGAAATCTGAGGATTACCAAAGGATTTTGGGTGGCACTGTAGAACCCAGTGTCAAAAAGCTGGGTTTGCGTCCAAGATCTTGGGTCTTCCAGCAGGACAATGACCCCAAACATATGTCAAAAAGCACCCAGAAATGGATGGCAACAAAGCGCTGGAGAGTACTGAAGTGGCCAGCAATGAGTCCAGATCTAAATCCCATTGAACACCTGTGGAGAGATCTTAAAATTGCTGTTGTGAAAAGGCACCCTTCCAATAAGAGAGACCTGAAGCAGTTTGCAGAGGAAGAGTGGTCCAAAATTCCAGGTGAGAGGTGTAAGAAGCTTATTGATGGTTATAGGAAGCGACTGACTTCAGTTATTTTTTCCAAAGGGTGTGCAACCAAATATTAAGTTAAGGGTGCCAAGAATTTTGTTCAGCCCATTTTTGGAATTTTGTGTGACATTATGTCCAATTTGCTTTTTTTTTTCCTCCCTTTTTTTGTTTTGTTCCAATACACACAAAGGGAATAAACATGTGTATAGCAAAACATGTGTTACTGCAATAATTTTCTGTGAGAAATACTTGATTTTCTGGAAAAATGTCTGGGGTGCCAACAATTTCAGCCATGACTGTATGTCCTTGGTCCTTAAAGTGAATTTTCCCCAGGACGTACTATGTTCATCAGTGGTCCTTAAGGGGTTTAACCCGACACCCTGAAAACCCTTTGCCGCAGCAGGATGCTCTTTTGGGATTAGGGTCCGCCTCATGGGAGCTGAATTTGGGGTAATTTTCAGGAGGGGGCTCCATCTGAGCCTTTCTTGGCGCCAGGGGCTCAGGCAGCAGCGGCCATGCAGCATCACCTGAGGTAACACGCTGCCGGAACTGGGCATTTTTGGAATGTGACACCATAGGGGCCTGAGCTATCAAATGGTACCCCCGGATTGCCGCTGCTCCCCTGAAATAACCTCAACCAAGGACCCTTGCTCTGTATGACTGCAGTTACAGTTATTTATAAGGTGCCACCAAGTTCCGTAGCACTGTATAATGGGAGAGACAAAATAACCAATATACATACAAGTTAAACACATTGAACAATGTTAGAGAGGCCCCTGCTCAAGAGATTACAATCTGCGAGGAGGACCTGATGGAGACCAGAGTGAGCTGCGGTGCTGGGATGTCTAGGTGGGCTGGGATGTTAACTGTTGTGTGATTCTGTACCAAATAAAAACAGGCCTGCTGAAATGGCCAGTGAGTCTGCTTAACCCAATCTGACAGCGTCGTCTGCTTTATTGGGAGAAATTAAGAACTGACATTGATTCAGCGCTGCTTGCTGAGGGGAGAATCCAGGAACTAGCGGAGGAAAACGAGTCACGACGGCCAAGGGAAAATCTTTGACCCTGGCTCTCGTAACAAATACACCTCTCCTTGTATTTTTAACAACTGGCTGTTTTTCAGTTTTGCAAATCTATGCGTTGCACCCAAAAACACAAGCAGCATATTTGATCAAGGTGTGAATCCATGGAACAGTCAAACATATTCCGATCTATAAATGAACTACTTTATTAATAACCAGTTAAATGTAGAAATAGAAGTTATTATAAAGGCATAAAATAAACACATTTTTTCAAACAAAGCTATATTCAGGAGTTTGATAGTGTTATTGTCAATTCCCATGATTACAATTTTGAAATCATTAAAAAGCAACTAATAGGTGGAAGTAGTAGACCAGTAGGACAAAATCCCACCCTGAAGTATGCCTGGATGCCCAACATGGGCATCCCCGTGTGTATGCCTATTGCATACACGAAACCCACAGAAATTGGTAGGAAATATGCTTTCTCTTCCAATCGACTTCCTGTAGCTTGTCAGAAAAAACATTTACTTCAACCAAAAATTTTAAATATATGAATAGGAGCAACCGGCCAGACAAGTCATCATGATTGCCCCTGCCAAGCTATACATTTGAAAAGATAACTGGACAGATTTAAAAGAAAAGTAAGAAAGCGTGATGCTTGTGCTTATAGACCTTGGTTGCTAAAATGTGCGCATTGTTTATCATTCTTCTGGGCTAGCAGAGAAGGACTCTGATATTTCCTCACTCATGAATTCCTTCATCTTGAAATCAACTTTAATCCATTTGGGAAAATATTCTTGTTTTCCATTTTGGCTTACAACCACAAACTTCTCAATTTTGATTAGAGGGATGTTCTGAAAGTTCTGGTAGGTACCAGAAACTCCCCAATCTTCTTTGCATGTTGGATTTCTGCAGAATATTTTAAACTTCTTTGTGTATCCTACAAACCCACGAGGCTTTGGATGAGGTTTTGTAATGTAGCGATCTTTGAAAGTAGGATCAATCACCGTGTGATGGGAAACCTTCAGACAGGAAAAAAATGTTTTATATGTCAAAAAATATTAATAGATCACATTCCTACTCTAAGAATTCTAGTCCTGCAATAGTGGTCTAGTGATAATATTATAGGTGAGCATAAGTTTTTAACAAATCATCCACGGACATTAGAAAGATATTCAGAATATTACAAGTTAAAACCAGGACTTTTGTTCAGAGATACTTGCCGGTACTCAGTACCGGCACCTCACCACCAGCCCGAACTAACAGGAGAGAGCATGATGCTCCTCCCTCATCCTGCATTGGCAGGCAGAGAATCGGAAGCGCTCGGCAGTTTATATTGCTCCTGAATGCTTCTGATTGTCAGGAGTGTTTGTTGGGACCGACAACCCCCCCTTCTCCCAGTAAGTGACAAGGGAGGGCTGGTTAAATAAAATCTCCCCTCTGTTTCTTCAGTGCCCTAGCTCTGGCAGATGTGTGTAAACATGCTGCACCCTCCTCTCTCTGCAGCCGCTGAAACTTTGAACAGCATGGGGAGAAGTGGGGTGCAGCATGGTTACACACATCTGCCGGAGCTGCGGATTGTCAGGCAAGCGGTGTGATCAGAGGAGCTGGCACTGTAAGGCAGTACAGGAGGCTGCCTAAGAGCACAAGACCAGGAGGGGGTGCAAAAAAAATTATTGAATCCTTGGTCACTTGTCTTGACAGGGATCCAAATTTTTAAACTATCTGCCTGGCGCTGTGTCCCTGCTGCTCCTCCTAAGATGCAGCCGGTGCCCAGCGAGCTGCATTGTATCTGCCAGGTCAGAGAACAGACTCCCCGCGGTGCTGGATATGGAAGCCTGCGCTCTCTCTCCTCCTGATCCCTTCATCATTGATGGTGCCTGGCCCCCTCTGATGAAGTCAAGAGGAGGGCATGCAAAAAGATGTCTACACTGCCACCTTACCCCCAGTCTCCCCAGCAGTTCCAGACAGTGTGTGGTGCACCCTGAAAGGTGAGACAGTGGAAATGTAAGTCCTGGCTGCATTGCTCTGCAGAGACTCAGTGCCAGGCAGGCCTCAGAACAAAGAAAAAAAAACTGCTGCTGCTTCCAAATACACTTCAAAACAGCATTTAAGAATATCAGCTCTGGCAACACAGGTATGTTCATCTGGTCCTGCAGTTTCCACCACGTGGGGGTGTTCTCAAGGTCAAACACCCTCTCATTGGAGTCCACCAATATTATACAAACAGTACTTGGTGGAGAGTGGAGTTTTATAGCTGTGGAGCTCATAGACACTGTGCATTACTGTGAGTTTCATTGCTGTGGGACTCATACACACTGCGCATTACTGTGAGTTTCATTGCTGTGGGGCTCATACACACTGTGCATTACTGTGAGTTTCATTGCTGTGTCGCTCATACACACTGCCCATTACTGTGAGTTTCATTGCTGTGGACCTCATACTTACTCAGCAAAACTGAGTTTCATTGCTGTGGTGCTCACAAATGCTAGGGGATTATCCACTCAGTGCCAGCATAGCAAAAAAAAAAAAAAAACCAGCTAACTGCACTGCAATACAGACTTTTCTTGCAACAGAGGCACTTAGTGGATAACCGCCATAGGGTTACAACAATAGTTGTAGTTCATTTAAAGGAACACAGTATTAAAAAATATGGGTCCCTTTTATAGTGTCTTTCTTTAAGTGAACTACAACTATTGTTTATTAGGACATGAAAATAGTCATAATAATCAGTTTTTCCCCAGAAGTGAGAGTACCCCCATCTATTTTTCTAGAAAAAAAGCACTGCTTAAAACACAGATTTAGTTGATCTTCTGGAGCAGTGACCAGTCTAGCAGGAAGAAGACCTCTGAAATACATTTCACGCACTATTTTTACGGTATAATTTTTGCATAAATTTGTAAAAATTATATTCCTTAATTTACATCCACTTACATACAAAAACAGGACAATCTTCACTAGTGTGTCAAGACAAACTTCACTGAGGAGTGATGTAGGAGATGAAGAAAGTGCTCCTACACTTAAACATATATATTTTTTTTAGGAGTGGACTCCTGTATACTAATGATTTAGGATGTGGACACACAAGTGCACTGAGTGCGTCTGTGTGATCCCTCCTCCCTGCGTCTGTATCAGCATTCTGATGGCTAGACGGGCAGGGCCTCACGGTGTAATGTGTGTAATAGTATCACACTTTACACTGGATGTACTGAAACCCTCCCCGTTAAAAGCTACGACGCGCGTTTGACGGGGCTACAAAGCGCAATCCTCCATAGGAGGATTAAGCTTTGTAGCGCTGAGTGTACTAGCTGTGCTCAGCCAGGTGGCCACTCAGGCATCAGAGTGGAAGGAACATCCGCTCTCACGGATGTTCCTAACGCTCTCAAGTGCGTTCGTGTGACCCCCCGGCCTTGTGTGACGTTCATGTGACCCCGGCCTTGCGTGATGTTCGTGAGACCCCGGCCAGATCCATTTGAAGCTGGGGTTTTTTTTGAGGGGGAACACAGGTCCCCAGTTATTTTTGAAGAGGGAACAGAGTTCCCATTTGCCTCACTCTCTGAATCTTTTATGTTTAGGTAGCTCAATCATATATTTCCTTTTTCAGTCCCATTGAAATATATGGTCATTATTAAAATTATAAGGGTTCCATAAAACTCAGTCCATAAATTGAAAGCATTATATGTTATATACATATATTCATATCAAATTTGAGTGAAGGGTGGTCGATTAAGAGTGAAATCACAATACAGTATTTAACTGGGGAGAGAAATTTTGAGACGTTAATGGATTAAGTAAACATCTCTAAATCTAAAACATATATCTTTAAATACTTTGCCATTAGCAGAAATTACATCTTTGTACATTTCAATGACTTCAATTGTTGGTAGTCGTGCTTTCTGTGCTCACCCACCTGTATAAGTCGAATATCGTCTGTATTGCATGCAAATGTTTTACATTTGTAACAAAGCAACTGTTTATTTTCTTCTGTCAGTTTTGGTCCTTTAATACTTTTCTTTACATCACGTTGGTATTTTTCATCTTTTTGAATTTGGTTAATCTTGAAATATAATACATAAAGTAAACATTTAATAACCTGTCTGGACTTTCCTAGTTCTTAAAAATAAATGAAAGATGAGATATAAAATATACCGTAAGTCATAAACATGTCTTAAGTGCCCACATGTATGTACCATTAACATGTGTAGACATCAAGGGAGATACTGTATATACAGTCATGGCCGAAATTGTTGGCACCCCAGACATTTTTCCAGAAAATCAAGTATTTCTCACAGAAAAGTATTGCAGTAAAACATGTTTTGCTATACACATGTTTATTCCCTTTTGTGTGTATTGGAACAAAACAAAAAAAGGGAGGAAAAAAGCAAATTGGACATAATGTCACACAAAACTCCAAAAATGGGCTGGACAAAATTCTTGGCACCCTTAACTTAATATTTGGTTGCACACCCTGTGGAAAAAATAACTGAAATCAGTCGCTTCCTATAACCATCAATAAGCTTCTTACACCTCTCACCCGGAATTTTGGACCACTCTTCCTTTGCAAACTGCTCCAGGTCTCTCTTATTGGAAGGGCACCTTTTCCCAACAGCATTTTTAAGATCTCTCCACAGTTGTTCAATGGGATTTAGATCTGGACTCATTGCTGGCCACTTCAGAACTCTCCAGCGCTTTGTTGCCATCCATTTCTGGGTGCTTTTTGACATATGTTTGGGGTCATTGTCCTGCTGGAAGACCCAAGATCTTGGACGCAAACCCAGCTTTCTGACACTGGGCTCTACAGTGCCACCCAAAATCCTTTGGTAATCCTCAGATATCATGATGCCTTGCACACATTCAAGGCACCCAGTGCCAGAGGCAGCAAAACAACCCCAAAACATCATTGAACATCCACCATATTTCACTGTAGGTACTGTGTTCTTTTCTTTGTAGACCTCATTCCGTTTTCGGTAAACAGTAGAATGATGTGCTTTACCAAAAAGCTCTATCTTGGTCTCATCTGTCCACAAGACGTTTTCCCAGAAGGATTTTGGCTTACTCAAGTACATTTTGGCAAACTGTAGTATTGCTTTTTTATGTCTCTGTGTCAGCAGTGGGGTCGTCCTGGGTCTCCTGCCATAGCGTTTCATTTCATTTAAATGTCGACGGATAGTTCGCGCTGACACTGATGCTCCCTGAGCCTGCAGGACAGCTTGAATTTCTTTGGAACTTGTTTGGGGCTGCTTATCCACCATCCGGACTATCCTGCGTTGCAACCTTTCATCAATTTTTCTCTTCCGTCCACGCCCAGAGAGATTAGCTACAGTGCCATGGGTTGCAAACTTCTTGATAATGTTGCGCACTGTGGACAAAGGCAAATCTAGATCTCTGGAGATGGACTTGTAACCTTGAGATTGTTGATATTTTTATATCAGAGAGCGTGAAAAGCAGGAGAATGACTGGAGAATGAAAAATTCTAGGTCAAAATAGCCAAACCAGAAAAATTCTCCCTTTCATCTCACTTTCCAAATCGGCTATTTTGACCTAGAATTTTTCATTCTCCAGTCATTCTCCAGCCATTCTCCTGCTTTTCACGCTCTCTGAATAACCCTGTAAGTGAACTTCTCTCCTTTTATCTGCTTTCAGGTGTGATTTTTATATTGCCCACACCTGTTACTTGCCCCAGGTGAGTTTACAGGAGCACCACATGCTTGAAACAATCTTATTTATTCACAATTTTGAAAGGGTGCCAAGAATTTTGTCCAGCCAATTTTTGGAGTTTTGTGTGACATTATGTCCAATTTGCTTTTTTTCCTCCCTTTTTTTGTTTTGTTCCAATACACACAAAGGGAATAAACATGTGTATAGCAAAACATGTGTTACTGCAATACTTTTCTGTGAGAAATACTTGATTTTCTGGAAAAATTTCTGGGGTGCCAACAATTTCGGCCTTGACTATATATATATGTTACGGTTAAAGCCAGAAGTGCGGTTAATCCTAGGATTACCCGGGTAATCTTAGCTTTACCCAGGCATCATTAGAAAAAGTCTGAAGTGAAATGAAATTTCAGACTTTACCCAGGTAATCTGCAAAGTGTCCAGAGGCCTTTGGGTACTCCGGTTTTCTGCTCTGTTTTCACTGGGTAATTCGCACATTACCCTAGTGTTGCTGGATAAAGTGTGTTGTGCAATGAAACATCAGACTTTATCCAGGGTAATCTGTAAAGTATCCAAATGCCTCTGGGTACTCTGCTTTTCTTGGGTTTTCAGCAGGTTCCAGGTGACTGAATTCCGAGGATTACCCGGATAAAGCTGCAAACTGTTATCTGACAGATAACAAAATAGTGTTTTTTTGTTATTTTTAATGAAATTGTATCCACAGTCACAAACCACACTAAATAACCATGATGTTACTCTGTGCATTAATTGTCTGAAAATTCATTTATTTATTTATAAAGGATTTTACCAGGAAGGATACATTGAGATTTCTCTCATTTTCAAGTATGTCCTGGGTTCAAGAACATTGAAGTGTTACAGTTACAGAAATACAAAGTAATACAATGCAAGATATTTAAAAAAAACAACACAAATATACAGATTAACAGAAAATAAATATGTAGGAAATAGTCATTATGTTACATGTTTACAGGTGCATTCTGTATTGAGATATGTTAGTAAGGCGCTCTTGGGTGACTTAAGACTGGTGGAAGATTTGATGGTGTCTGGGAGGTTATTCCATAATTGTGGTGCTTTGTAGGAAAATGAGTATCGAGCCACTGTCTTTTTGTATTGTGGTAAAGATAAAGATGTAAAGATAAAGATATTATATAAAGAGTAACCTGATGGTTATTATGTTTTATAAATGATATATAAGCACATATGCCACATAATAAAAATCATGTAACTCTTTCACATTCATATAAGAAACATATCATGTTACTCTGTATATTCATTATATCCGCAATACATTTTAATGTTTGTCTTTTGCCATTTTCATTGATAATATCCATAGATAATAGCAATATTCACTTTTACCCAAGCGGGGTTGTATGCTCTGCAGATTAGCCAGGTGCAGCTGTGGATAGTCCTCAGATTACCCGGGTGAAGCTTCAGTTTTGCACATTATCCGGGTAAAGTGTGAATTTTTCAGCTCTTCCAGACCATTACCTAAGGGCAGTTGGTTAGTCCTAAAATTACCCGGGTAAAGTCCGAAATTTAAATTTTTTTGCAGCTTTACCCAGCGGTTTTGGGTTATGTCAGGATTACCCGGGTAATCCTAGAATTAATTTTGCTTCGGGCTTTACCTGTAACATACATATATATAAAAATGTAGAGAAGGTATGCCAGCACTCCAGGATTTCCAATACAATGTTACTTTATACATCCATAAAAGTCAACGTTTCGGCTGTTTGATTTTTATGGATGAATAAGGTAACATTGTATTGAAAATCCTGGAGTGCTGGCATACCTTCTCCACATTATATGCGGAAAGAGGCCAAAGCTGAGTACCAAGTACTGGGATACATGGTGGACCGTGAGTGCAGACCCTGCTGTTAGTTTTGTATGTATACAGTATCCCCACAGTCAGGCGTATGCCCGGTAGGCCATTGGCCTTCAGGGCCGGTCGACAGCTTGACAGCTGGCCTTAACTGCAGCCTTGGCCCGGCAGGGACTCCAGTTAGGTGGCTGTCTGGCCATCCGTCCGGCGGCCCAATCTCATAATCAGAGGGGGCTAATGGCTAATTGGTCCAAATTTAGACTTTTTCACTTAGGGGTGTACTCACTTTTGTTGCTAGTGGTTTAGACATTAATGGCTGTGTGTTGAATTTTTTTTTTTTTTGAGAAAGTATTTTACCAGGAAGGATACATTGAGATTTCTCTCGTTTTCAAGTATGTCCTGGGTGGCGAGTATGTACCGTAAGGTGTCTGTCCAAAGACACTTACTGGAGAGGTACTCATCGAGATCGAACCCATGACTCCACAGGCTCTCTCCACGCAGAGCAGTGATGTTATTTTGGGGGACAGCTAATTTACACTGTTATACAAGCTGTACACTCAATACTTTACATTGTAGCAAAGTGTAATATCTTCAGTGTTGTCACATGAAAAGATATAATAAAATATTTACAAAAATGTGAGGGGTGTGCTCACTTCTGTGCGATACTGAATATGTGGTGCATTGGTCTTGGGGCGTGTGTATTTGTCTGTGTGCGTCTGCACTTGGTATGTTAAACAGATCATCACAAAATCCACCAATCGAGCAAGAAAACTTTCTGGCTACAGTTTTGAAAATTATATATTGACAATCTGAATGTATGCTGTACTTTATATTATTATTATTATTATTACCCTTTTTAGGAACTCCTCTTTATTTTGTTGATATTGGTTTTGCAGATTTTCCACAACTTTAGTCATCAGCTTCTCATGTAACAAATTGTTCCTCTCCTTTTCAGCTTCATCTCGCTTGGAAGTCACTAGGATACACTGGCTGTCCTTAGCCCTCCCTCGACCTGCGAGACATAATATAAATATTTTAAGACGCCGCAGTCACCATACTTTGCCTATACAACACAACCTCCCCAAAGAGCAATTATGAGTTTTACAGTTTCACAAAATTGTAGAATTAAAATCTTTACTGGATTTGATGGATCATACAGATACATAAGTTTGGAAATTCACACTTCAGATGTTCTGGCGTCTGAAAAAAAGGCAGATGCTTGTCAAAGCCACTGAATATGGAGAGACATTTAGGCTGGAGAGTCTGTGATAGCGTAACATTGTGCAGACTTTTCAGCTAAAGTAAAGTAATACTGATGCATTTTAATATCACTCATACTATATAATGCTTCACTATTACTGTATTATTAAGGTAGCGCCTGCCCCGGAATACCACGTTAACATGGAGACACTAAGCCTAAATCTGCAGGTGCAGACTTTCCCTGTTAGCGTTAAGGATTGAATAGGGCCCAGTATATTTACATCACTTGCTGTGTGGCATTAAGCGTAGAATGGAGTCTATGGGCGAAGCAGCAGACTCACATCATTGTGTTGTGTGGGATGTATTCAAAGGACATCACCATGGAGTAAAGTAGAAGTCTTTTTAGCTCCCTGTCTTATCTCATCCAGCTGCCTTTGCTTATCGCGGGTAGCCTACAGAACACAATAGCCCCCTGCAGCCTAATCTAAATATTCACTCATCCAAACCGATGTAGAAGCAATGCAACAGCTGTAAAGTAAAACATTTGCACATATTTTGAAAAATGTTGCATCATTGGAAAAATCCACAAAATGGAAACAGGAGATAAAAACCTTTTACAATATTTTTCATTTTACATACAATTACTTCAAACAAAGAAATTAAAAAGCAGCATGTGGTTTAGAAGGTGGTTTTGTTTGTAATGCACAAGTAATCTAGCTAAATTCATGTTAATGGAGGTGTCCCTTTAATCTTGTGAAAAGCATGGAGAGCCTCAGGTGTGAAGTGACAGGTAATTGAGCCCTTTTTGGTGATTTCCAGAAGGGTGCCATGATAGAGACGTTAGTGAAATGCAAAACCAGATTTATTTATGTACTTAAATGAGTTATGAATGCATTATAGGGAAAAATAACCTTGTTATGCACATTGCAATTTGTGAACATATTTTGGTGAATAGCACAATTGATTACATTTTAAATACATAAATATAGCCCAAAAGTAGCATTTGACATTTTTCTAATTGATGCACTTTATATAGATTTTGTAAAAAAAAGTGCATAATTTGTCGTAAAATTTCAGTAGTGATTGATTCTGCAAATTTGCAGAATGTATGGTATAAGGATGATATCACGTTCCTAGCCACCCTAGAGGCTGAAACCAATGCTGCCTCATAGTAATGAGACAGGTAATAGCCTTCCCAGCAATCTCTGCCTGTCCAATCCACAGGTGTTGGCTAAAACAACTCATGCCTTCTCCACAAAAGGAAACCACGCCTAGGTCTGAATGCTTCTGCATTGCAACTGTGATTCAGTGTGTAGCCTGTTCTCAGAGAAGCCTGTCCTCCATAACTTTGGCTTTGTTTATATGGACTTTGTTTGCCTGCTATTGACCCATGACCTCTGGAATTTTAATTGGATTTGTCACTTTAATACTGCACCTGGGAGCCTTACTTTTGTTTTTCTCCAGACCTGCATTTGTTTTACGAACCCTGCCTATGCTTTAAAGCAGTTCCCAACAGCGGCCCTCAGGTACCACTAGCAGGCCAGGTTTTAAGGATTCCCTTGCAGACTGAATCCTGCAATCACTGAGCAGCAAATCATATCACCGGTGCTGTGATTCAGATACATGGAAAACCTGCCTGTTAGTGGTATTTGAGGAGAGCAGTTGGGAAACACTGCTTTAAACAATCCTACCGTTGTTGCCAAGAACTCTCCACGAATTCCTAGTTCCTCAGCTATTATTATTACCCGGACTTCCTCACTCAACACCCTTGGACTTTCACCATATCCCTGCATACTAGTACTTTAGATTTCAGTCCTATTACTGTCCCTTACTCCTGTCTATTGTATACTGTGTGTTCTTTAGTTAACCCCTTCATATTTGTGTCTGTGGAGTCTCCCCAGTGCCAGTAATCAGTCCTATTCCTGTATTGTTCCTCTGTTTTTTATTCTATGTTTAGTGTATACCTTGGTCAGCCCTTTTCCTGTCTTGTCTGTTCCGCAGTGTTCTCATTTAATCCGATTTCTAGTCTTGCCCCTCTGTCTTTGATTTGTTTATTACTTATCCAGTGTCTTCCCTATTTTTTTGCCTCACTCAGGCACTTATCATACTTTACTTATTGCCTTTGTTTCATTCCCCCTGTGTCTACAAATAAAACCTTAAGGCTAGGGTCAAACGAAAGCATTTTTACACGCGAACATAAAAAAGTGCGTCCGAACGCATTGACGTATTTTTTCACGGAATACGCGAAAACGGTCATACGATGCGCAATTTTGTGTGTGATTTTTTACGGATCCAAACCAGGAAACTTTGGGTGTCTGGACGTTATGTTGGCCGGACACGAGCAGCGTCTGACGTCTCCAAATCACACACACACACCACTAGTGGACGCAGCGCTGTACGTCAGTACTAGCGGTTCTGCGTTCTCGAAAAAATGCGTTCATTTTCCACTTGCGTTGCGTAGCCGGACTTTCGTGCGACCATACTTTGTATATTGGCCGTCATTGCCCGTCATTTGCTGCTAGTGCGGCCGTAATTAAGTGCGCCAGAACGCACGTTAAAAGTGCGCTGGTCTGACCCCAGCCTTATACCTGCCTATCCGCCTTGATCACTGCGTATTAGGCTCGTACCTGCCACCCTGGAACCAGCACCTGACAGACGCATTTGTAGTGCACTATTAGTTACCTACAACTAATGACCACATGCAGTTCTAAAAAAATAATGAGCACAATATGTTAAGTAAAAAAAAAAAGTGTGATCCCTTTGAGAACTTGTATTCTACAATATGTAGAATATAAGAAGTACCACATTGACTTTCCATACCTCTGACTTGGATCATTTTGGTGACATTGCCCACATATTCATATAAGAGGACCAGGTTACAAGCTGGAATATCAATTCCTTCATCAGCCACGGATGTAGCAATCAACAACTTGCTGTCATTATCAGATTTGAAAGACTCAAGCGCGCCCTTCTGACTAGGTAAAGACATACCTATGGGAAAAGCAAATAACTCATAGCAAACAGTTTCAATTACAATCTTGAGATTAACATCTTGTAACAGATGTGACAAACATTTAAATATTATGTGGCATTTTTGTTTCATATTTAAATGTTAAAAAAAATGTACTTGGGCCGGGGTTAGACAAGCACACTGTGCGGCCTTACTGACGTGCCTCCCGGGGTCCATCACAGCGTTGTTGGGCCAGCCACACGCTGTAGCGTGCGCACGAATTGCGCGCGCTACAGCGGGCGTGCTGCGGACATTCTGAAAGCCTTGAAGTGCTACAACGCACGTTCGACGGGGCTGCAAAGAGTGATCCTCTGTAGGAGGATCGAGCCTTGCAAGCTGAGCACGTTAACTGCGCTCAGCAAGGTGGTCAGACAGGCATCAGAGTGGAAGGAACGTCTACTTTCACAGACGTTCCTTCCGTTCTGCAAAACGCTCGTCTGACCCAGCCTTAGCTGAAACTGAGATTTAAGAAAAAGGCAGAAAAAAACAACAATATGAAGTAATTTCTAACTGCCTCAAAATAGAAAAAATCCATAAAGCTGTCACAATGCACTCAGATATCTCCTTGTATAAATATGTTGTTCTCAAGCTGCGAATTTACACAAGCTCTGGTTCAATGTGGTCTATAATATCCTCCAGTAAGGCAACAAATCCATATACATACAGTGATATAAATACAAAACCACACAGAGCCTGCACGTTCGGTGACTTTTCGTTCTCTTCAATTCGGTTCCTTTTGCCGATTCCATTTCGGTGACCCTGCGGTGTATTCAGCAAGCACCAAAGGGTCCCCGAATTGCAGGGAAAGGCTGCAGCAAACCTGACGAAAACTAACTGCAAAACCCACCGAATGCACGCCGAAAACCCACAAAAACATCTGGATTAACCCGTCGAAGACGCCTGAAAAACCCGAGCAGGAGCCGATCACACACAGTACAGCCTCTGGAAAAAGCCGACACCGCAGACAAGGGAGGTGAATAAATTAGCAAAACCATTTGCATGAATGTTTTAAAAGTGAAACACTGTTTGCAAAGAAACTACTGAACGAAAATGTCTGAAATTTACATATGAGGTCCAGGGAATGATAATAAAAAGGGCTGTTACAGAGAAAATAAGTAAAGTTAAAAAAAAATAAACAAATCTGACTTTTTAAAAAAAACAAAAAATCCAGAAAAATGCTTAAAATATCCTAAAAAATCTATAAATTAAGAAACTCTTTACTGCAGAATTTTATAATAAACGGTTTATTAGATATAGGATTAAAACGAGAATATTTTTAACATTGAAGCCTATGGGATTCGCCTGAATAAACGTGCCGAATTAAATCACCGAATGGGCAGGGCAATTAGGGAACCTTTCACTGCTGTTTTTTATTCTCTGAATAGCCGAAGCAATGCTTTTTCATGGGGATTTCACTGCCCTCGAACAGGCACCGAATGGCAGGGCAATTCGCCAGGATTTGGCGAATTGCCTGCTCTCTGGATAGCCGAATGGCCAAGAAAGGTAACCGAACGCTGAAAATCAGCGTTCGGTTACCTTTCTCCAGCCATTCGGATCTCTTTGAATAACCCTGTATGAATTTAGTTGACACTAGTCAAATGCCTATCGGATTTTTCAGATTCTATTAGAAATATTTGTAGATCATATTACAGAAAATGTGATTGTATGTACTAGATAAAGATAAGGTTTCATCTCACTGCACTATGACATGCATTAAAATGTCAGAATCCAACTGTAGGCATATGAGATCTACAGCTAGATACCCATAAAAAAACTGTCTGAAAGAGGGGTTTAAAAATTGAGCCAACTAGCCTAGATTAAGGGGGTTATTCAGAGAAAGGTGAAACTCAGGAGAATGACTGGAGATGGAGAAGTGAAATTTCTTGGTCAAAATAGCCAAACCAGAAAAATTCTCAAATTTATTTCATTTTCCAAATCGGCTATTTGGTCTAGATTGTTCTCATCTCCTGCCAGTTCTCATGGTTTTCACCTTTCTTTGAATAACCCTGTAAGTATTTATACGATAGATACATATCTATCTATACATATCTTATGAGAAGAAATAATATTCCTCTACTTGCATTTGTTTTACTTCAGAGCCAACAGTGCTATACTGACCACGTAGTCAAACCTAGAACATGAACATACCTAAATCATCATTCCTCTTGCTTCTGCCAATTAAAATATCCGGCTTCAAGAAACTGAGATTTGGGTTATCGTCGATCCATTTCTTTAAAGCCTGAAGATGAAAATAAAGGTTGATATTTAGTCATGGGCTAAAGCAGACGTTCCCAATCTTTTGACCATCCTCTGACAACAGAAAATGGTAAATAATTTCACTTGGACAGCACAGAAAACAGCAAGGTTCTGGCAAGAAGCTGCTCGGGAGGATAAGAATGTCTGTACTGTCCTCCATGCAGTTAAGATGTTTGATGCCTTCTATTGGTGATTTATAGTAAATTCAGTCTGCCATAAAAGAGGTGATTCTGTTGTAGCGCTCACTCCCGGAGGAGCCGCTGAAAATGAACCACGGGTCAAAAAGGGACACGTAGCGAAACCCCAAAAAAGACAATCTCTTCGTATTACGGTAAACGCGCAGCGGAAAAAGGCGAAAATATAATTCGGAACGTATCTTTAACCCCTGTTCCGATTCGTAACAGAATGAGTCCTGCACAGGTTAAGTCCCGGAATGTAAAAGGTGTGTATGTGTGTATGGTACCTGGGTACTGTTCAACTGGCCAGTGAATTTACTCAAGGAATGTCTTCGACTAGTCAAGTTGGGGCCCTGTGGACTTTAAAGAGAAAACAGCAGCGCGTTCTTTATTTACAAACTGCCTTGGAGGCCTCTCACCCATCCACCGGTTGCTTTAGGCTCCGCTGACCCAGGACGTCTCTCCGCTCGATTTTGACTGGGGATACTAGCGGCTGGATCCGTTGTCTGACTTCCCGTAGCTTGTCCACGACTTTTCCCAGCTCACCGCCTGCTCTCTGTACCCGATCAACTCGCGGTGACTCCTTACTCGAGGTCTTCGGTTGGTTTAATCTGCAGCAACTCTGGAACTTGAAGGGCTCCTTCTCCTTAAGCTGAATGACCCGGTAAAAGAACTGACAGGTCTCACTTGCGCTCTGGCCTAGGCCCTCTCGCAATGTATGACACTGCGTCTGCTCTCTCTCGTTCCCTGGCGCGCTCTAGCGCGTTCTCCACGAGGTTCGGGATGTAAGTCCGCTGGGTCCCACCCACTTCCTGTCCTTTTGCAAAGCATGCCGGGAAATGTAGTCCCAATGTCCAGTGTCTCTAATTGCGATTGTCTCCATCTTGTGGCCAAAAATAGGTACTGCCGGCAGCAAGATTTTAACACAGCGCTACACTGTCATAAAGGAAATTGCCTTACAGTTATATTCTGCAGGAAGTAGATTCAGCTTCCTGTAGGGCACAGGTTTGGTTCTTTTATCAGCCATGTGTATTAGAAGTGTAACTCTTAAGCTCCTGATTTTTGTATATCCTCATACCTGTAAGTAGTATATTACTTGTTAATACTGTTCATATCGATTATTCTGTATTCCTGCCTAGTTTTATGTCCTTATATGGTGCCATTTACCGTCAAATCATGGGTGAGAACCTCCTTCCTTCAGCCAGGGCATTGAAAATGAGTTGTGGATGGGTATTCCACCATGATAATTACCCAAAACACACAGCCAAGGCAACAAGAAGAAGTACATTAAGTTGCCAAACGTCGGCCTCAAAACCTTAATGACTTAGAGAGGATCTGCAACGAAGAGTGGGACAAAATCCCTCCTGAGATGTGTGCAAACCTGGAGGCCAACTACAAGAAACTTCTGACCTCTGTGATTGCCAACAAGGGTTTTGCCACCAAGTACTAAGTCATGTTTTGCGAAGGGGTCTAATACTTATTTCACTCATTAAAATACAAATCAATTCATAACTTTGTTGAAATGTGTTTTTCTGGATGTTTTTGTTTTTATTCCGTCTCTCACTGTTAGGTTTATTTTATCATTAAAATTATAGACTGATCATTTCTTTGTCAATGTACAAATCCAGCAGGGGATCAAATCAATTTTTTTACCCCTCACTGTAATGTCCTTTTATTTCTACAAGGAAAAGGCAGATGTAGTGTTTGACCTTACTGAGTAGTGGGTAGTTTATTTTATAGCCGTAGAGAGAAAATGCATTTATAACAGTGATAAACATATGCATATTGCTGAGGACTTTGAGTTTATTATCAAACAACTCAGTGATATGCTTGCAAAGGACACATTAGTGAGAAAGCTAATGTCAAGGGAAGGAGCACTTTGCCACTGACTCTAAATATCAGCATGAATTGATTTTCTGACTGTTTGGCACTACAGTCAAATGCCAGACTTTGTGAGGCCTTAGGCAAGGCTCACGTATGACACCCTTCATGTCATATAAAATAATTAGAAATCAACTATGTGCATTGTAATTAATAAACATTCTCCATTCTGTCTTGATAGATGTAGGAGTGTATTGGTGTGGAATGTCTGTATTCACATGAATTCCATATTCAAAGTAACATATCTCACAAATTCCTTCACGTGAGTCCCCTACGTGAGTGACACCTTAGGTGACCATCTATTCTGCCTAATATAGAGTTGCCACTGTGCAAATGCAAAATGTATTACCATGAGTTTGTGTATTGCCATTAATCTCTGCTCATTATTCATAAGTGTGTTCATATAGTTTCTCTTTCTTTTAGGCTTGTGCACCGATTCTTTTTTCGGTTCGATTCGGTTCGATTTTTTTGGATTTTTAAACTTTTCGATTCGGCTCGTTTCGACCGATTTCTGTTTCGATTCGGTTCGGCTCGATTCGATTGTATCGACTTTTCGTAATTTCTGAAATTTTAGTTTTTTCGGAAAGGCCGGTTCTCCTCGTATCAAAGCAATAAATTTCGATTTGACACATTTCAAGTCCATTCGAAAATATTTCGTTTCGGCTCGGAAAACTTTTCGGATCTGACATTTTCGGATCTAAAAATTTTCGGAAATTCGGCCGCATCCGAAAACACGAATCGGGAAATTTCGTGAAAATTCCGAAACCCGAAACGCACATCCCTACTTTCTTTACGTAGCTCAATGATATGATAAGAGATGAGTCTCAGTATCTAAGATCTAAAGTCAGATTCCTTTGGAAAATTTCTCCTGCTTGTGCTTTTGTCCTAATTTCTATTTCACTAGTACCTCCAAAATATGGAAAAAGAAGCAACATTGTAAGCACCAAAAACAAAAAGAAAAAGGTCTTACCGACACCAAAGCCCTGGTTTTGACGAATAGCAGTGTGCGCGTCTGTGGATTCTCACGATAGGCTTCTTTCAGAATAAACTGCACATCATCTAACTTTGGATTTAAATTCTCTTCTGAAATTTTCTCCAACATAGGCAATTTAGCTGTAACAGAAAGAATGACCAAATAAAATTCTTCAATTAGGCTAGGGTCAGACGAACGGAATTTTCACGTCTACCGTCAAAACGTGCGTCAATGCGTCCGGACGCACTTTTTCACGGAAGATGCGATAGTGGTCATACGGTGCGCATTTACGGCCGTGATTTTTGACGGAGCTAGAAAAAAAAGAGAAATCTGAGTAACCAAAGTTTGCGTCTCTGGACGTTATGTAGGCTGGACATGGTGCAGCGTCTGACGTCTCCTAATCACGCACACACGCCGCTATGCCAACGCAGCGCAGTCTGTGCGTCAGTACTAGCAGTTCGTCGGTCTCAAAAAGATGCATTTGTTTGCCGCTTGCGTTGCGCCCAAACTTTCGTGCAGCCGTACTTCATATATTGGCCGTCATTGGACGTCATTTGCTGCTACTACGGCCGTAATAAAGTGCGGCTGAACGCACGTTCGCACTGCGTTCGTCTGACCCCAGCCTTAAATGGATTGAAATACTGAATTAAGTTGGTGTTTCATCATTTTGTTTATATCATTCATATCTTTCAAAATCTAGCATCGTTATTTATAATTTGGGGAGGGTTTTTAAACTGAAAGTAATGTTGAAATGTAGAAAAGTACGGCATACAACTTTATTCCACTGCTGGAAGTGCATGGCAAATGTTGAATGTATCAGATCATTTGAAGTTGCAACGAAAGCATATTATGCTTGATAATTTGCTAGTTTACAAACGGGATTTATTCAGTGTCTATTAATTTCTCAAGCCTCAGATTGGTGAGTTTCAGGTATCCGAACCGGCAGGTGAGGACATGAGCTCACTATGCAGTGATATAAAGTCAAACAGATCTACCTTCAAAAACCTTTGTAACGTCTTGTTCAACTGGGTTATAGCTTCCATTTTTAACATTGTCAATAAAGTCCTTTAGATAGTCCAAGGCATCCTTTGTTCGGGCATCATCGTTGATCATGAGTGCATCGTTGTATTTCTGTTTTAAGGGGTGAAAAAACATTTTACATATTAAACAGTAGTTGATGTATATTGTTGTACATGTTTTGTGAGGAGCATATGAGAGGTCCATGTGGTCAAGAATTTAATAAGTGGTATTAGAGATAAAAAATGGCTATAATGGATGGAAAGTAGAGACCAACTTCCATGATATGCATAAATGCATAGAGAGAAGTCCTAAAACTGATAAAATAAATCACAATAGTGTGATCCTGGTTCTATTCCATGAAATGCATGTGGCATGTAGGGCATATTTCGTTGTAGAGTGCGTGTTATGTATTAGAGAGAAAAGTATTGTGTACCAACGCATATAATGCAAAATTTGTATTAAATCATCATAGTAAAGCTATAGCAAGCAGTCCTTAAGGGCAGAAAGCACTTCATATTGCCTACCCTTAAGTATTCAGTGTATGTGAAAAGAGCTTGGCAGATTCTCCTCTCTTCATCTTTACTCTCCATAGGTATGATCCGGCACTTTCTCTGAGTATCAACAATCCACTGCTCATACTTCTGAGTACCAAAACGTCGGTTCTGGATATTGGACAGAGTATCTGGTGCAAGAAGGTAACATGGATGACGAGCAAGTAACAGGTAGTTTTTTTTTTTACTTTTAGTTATGAATCTGATCGAATTTGTAAGAGTTAGTTCTATGGCAACCATGAAGTGATATCATGCTTGAAGGAGAAAAGTTACCAGGAAAGGCTTAATGATCTTAACATGTATAGCTTGGAAAAAAGACGAGACAGAGGAGATATGATAGAAACATTTAAATACGTAAAGGGAATCCACAAGGTAGAGGAAGGGAGTATATTTAAAAGGAAACAAAGTAGCAAAACAAGAGGACATAGTCTTAGATTAGAGGGGCACAGGTTTAAAAGTAACATCAGGAAGCATTATTTTACTGAGAGGGTGGTGGATACATGGAACAGCCTTCCAGTTGAAGTGGTAGAGGCCAAAACAGTGATTGAATTTAAGCAGGCATGGGATAGGCATAAGGCTATCCTAAATAAAAGATAAATCCAGGTAAAGTATCCATGTAATTGGGCAGACTAGATGTGCTGAAAGGTTCTTATCTGCCGACATTTTCTATGTTTCTATGCACATTTGAAATGTCCAGAAAGATGTCATGTAAGTTGTTGTCTGGAAGTGCTTGTTCAGCAAGGTTCTGTACAATTAATAAAGTTAGGGACTCACTGATGGCCAGTGTTTGAAAGGAGTCATATCCAATATGAAGATGTATGGGAATTCACCAAGATATCTGCTCACTTTCTCTAGTAATCATTTTTATCCCACCCTTACCCACCATGGAAATTTCATAATAAAACTGTAGACACACAGGGTTTCAGGGTAAAATTATTATAATTATCATAAATAACTTATATTTATTTTGACTTGATACTGTGATATAACTGAAACCTAAATTAATGCTACTTTCTAGTGTGTTGGTCATAGGGGAACTCCATTTCCTTTGAAAAAATAGTGGGGGAAGCACATTCCCATGTGTTCCCACTCAACTTGACCCCCAGTGTTTGTTGATATTTAAGGCTGGAGTTTCACTGACAGAGTTACAGTTTTATTTTAGGATGAACATTAATTGTATCCCCAACTCTAATTCTGAATGTGTAACTAACAGTCCTATAGGAAACTCACTAGCCTGTTAGTGTAACCCTAACTTAAAGTGAATCAACAGGTCCACTTTTTCTATGATGTCTCATCACGTGTTGGATATACAGTATAATGAAAATAGTTGAAAATTATTCTCATTATCAAATAGTTGCCGATTAATCAATTAGCTGTTTCAGTCCTAATACGATGTCAACAAAATTATCCCTGATTATCACAATAGTGTTACAATTACAATAGTATTTGAAAAGCAAACAGAAACTTACCAAGACAGGGTAAAACTACTTTTGCCATTTGTTCTGTCGCTGACATTATTGCTGACATTATTTCAGTAAAAGGATCCTTCTGACGGCGCTCTGTTTCACGAATTACTGTAATAACAAAGGCAAATATAAACAAAATACTAGTTAAAACTGATCTAGATGTAATGTGCAGCATTACAAAGCTGGTGCTAACTTAACCAGAGCTGTTGTAAACTTACCAGAGCCATTATAGTCTATGGAGCTGTTAAATTTACAACAGCTCTGGTTAAGTTAGCACCAGTTTTGTAATACTGGCCATTATGTATAGAATTCATACGTTATAGGTATCAGTAGGTCCAATTAGTTTAGAGAGCTAAAACTAAGAAAAAAAGAGAACAGATTACATAGCAAGTAAGTCACTGCACAGACTTGTTCCTGATTCCAGATATGTGACTCACATCATGTATGCCGTATCTTGAATGTTAGCAACCACCTTAGAGCCGCCTCCGGAAGGTTCTCACTCCAAGGACCGGGTCAAAATCAAAAAATAAATAATTCCAACATATCAAGTATGGCAGAAACAGGATTTAGTGCGGGTGTCAGGAATACTCATAAAAATTACATAGGTCCTAAATGTTGTTTGCCCAGTGTCCAGCATCAACTCGCAGCCTGTGTTATTTCAATGACACTGAATCGCTCTCTGCATCATTTTCCCCTTCATCAGACATATGGTTTGGTGCAGAATGCTGCTTTAAAAATCTACCATGTGTCTTTCTGAGCAAAGCCTTTGCCACGTGCAATTGATTAAAATGCACAATAGTTATGTCTGAAGCATTTTCCTTTAAATATCCAGTGCCCCTATCCTTCGGTGCCCTGTTGTGGTTATGACTCTACTGACCCTGTAGTGCTTCAAGGATTCAGCCCACTCCCTTTAAAATAAGTTTAGCGCAGGCTACTTGAACTGTGTGTGGATTGTGGTGTTTGTACTGTAATCCAGGCTTTGGACAGAGACATGCAGCCTGTCACAGCTGCAGAGGACTTTCTCCCCTCCCTTTTCCCTTTCTCTTCACTGGCAAAGGAAGTTGTTTAAGAAAGGAAGATGCAAAGGATTCTGGAACATGTAGTTTTAATTACAGAGGACCTAATGCAATTTGTCAGGAAGAGAACTACACCTCCCAGCAATGACAAAGGGAGGTGGGCGTTTTCCAAGAGGGGAATTGCACGTGCAGAGCAGAGAGAAGTCAGAGAGGGTGAGACTGGCAGCGTGAAAAGTCCTGTGTTGCGGATCGTGCATGCAGCTGCCCTCGTGCCTTCAGCGAAGGAGAGATCCAGTTGCCCTCATGTGTTGCCAGTACCAACTGATCGTGCGTTCGGCTGTCCTTGTGCATCCAGTGAAGAAGGGGTCCATCTGCCTTTGTGTGTGTTGCAGTGACAGAGGGAGTGACCGAGTACATTCAGCGGAGAAGAAATCCAGCTGTCCTCGTGCATCCCATGGAGAGGGATCCGGCTGTCCTTGAGTGATTCTAGGGCTAAGAGATAGGGATTGAGCTACTGTCCAGCAAGGAAGGGGTGAGCGTATTAAACGGAGAGAGGTATTCGGCCATCCTGCGTGAGTTGGACTTGCTAACTTTATTGTCTGGCCTAGTTCTACTGCCCGCACAGTGGCAGCTAAAAGGAGGATCGCTGCAGTTACAAATCTTATTGTTCAGTGACACTTTGCAAAGATTTCTTTCTCACTTTGTGGAATACAAATATGGTTTCATGTTAAAGGAACCCAACAATAGAAGTCAAGGGCCCCAACGCTAGCCGTCTTGAATGCTTGTGTAATTTCCACTGGCCAGTGGTTAGGCAGAATGTATAAGGTTTAGCCAGGTTACTGATATTGGTTACGTTGGTTATAGTTGATAATCGAACTGCACTGAAGTATGGTAAAAATTGCTGTCTTGTTCATTCATTAGTGAGTTGAATAGTAATGCTAAATTAACTCTTTCAATACTGTTATACTGTTGATTACTTTGTCCTACAAAGGGTTTGCTCGCTAGTCCTAATAAACCCCTTTTTATTTAAAGTAATCTTGTCCTGGTATTACTTGGCGCCAAAGGTGGAGGTGGGTAATCACTGGAGTGAGACAGAAGGCCCGTCAAATTCAGCGGCTCTCGCGGGAGTAGTGCTACATAAGGTAAACAGAAAAGAAAGCAAAATGTTTATTTTTAATTTGTTTAAAGGGGCTTTATTTAGTTTTAAGGGGCTCTGATCAGTGGTTCCATAAGGGCCCCCAAGATTTCTGATTGTAGACCTGCCTGCATGCATCTGTATACTATGGGCAAATCTGCAGTCTACAAGTTGTTAGACTGGATATAAACTGTTTTTTCAATATGATGAAGATTTGTGTTTTCATTCCATTTAGCAAGCTTTGCAATGAAGTTTGTGTTAGAATCTAGTTTCCACATTCCTTGGAAAACACAAAGGTTTAAGGAGTGGCCTTGAAGGAAATGTAAAGAAGCTACAGCATACAAAGCAGTATCAATAGCTACTATGTCGGAACATATTACAGCATCAATGCAAAGTACCAATATTCTTAAAAGTAAAAGAACATCGAGGTGAAATCAGTCTGACAGTAATGTAGAATAGGACAATAGATGTACAAAAACATGTGTGTTGCATTTCTTCTGCTGCTGCTGCTGCTGGAGTGGTTAAGGAGCAAAAACAAGATTTATGAAAGTACTTCAAAGGGCAACAATGCTAGTGGACTGCCCTATGGTGGTTCGCCACACTTGTCTTATAAGGTTTTCAGTACGCTCATAAACCTTGGTTTGGAGTGGCATTGTATATAAAACACTTTACTTAACAAAACCATTAAGAATGCAAAGTTAGCTGCACAATAAGGCTTACGTTTCTCTGGCTGATTCACAATTTCTTTCAATTCTTTCAAATTTTCTTTGACTGTAGATAAGACTTCAGTATCAAGACTTGCACATAGTTTACGGACATACTGTGTAGCTTCATGTTCATTTTTTGATTTTCCCGTTCCTACTGACGCTGTCAATCCAACAATCTGGGTTTAGAAAAACAAATAACACCTCTAGTTAGACAGCCGTAGTACTTTAAAGCAGCACTTTATAAATACACAGGATGGCTTAGCTTCTGTAAAAAGCTAATCTTATTCCCAGATATATTTTCGGTTTACTGTGCCAGTACTCTGCATGTTATTTAATAGGGTAACAAAAGCTGAGTCAACCAAAACAAATTATAAATGAGAATGGAATAGCTTGGTCATCTGTTGGTCCCCGCTCATGTCTCATCAAAATTTTATTTCAACCCTTACTCACTGTGTGTAGAATGATATGAACTATAGGCTCCTTGCCAGGCCCAAGGAAGGCTGAAATTATTTTTTAGAGATTGCTGTATCACTTTCACAGAGGAGACTTGCTTCCCATTTTAGCCCTGGATTGCCCATTAGGCTGGTATCTAGCTGATTGTTATGATAGGTAAATGGCCCGAAAAGCAGATGTGCACAGAGAGAGAGCCCAGGATGGCCGGAAACTTTCTGGTAAAGGATAGTAAACAAACAAGCTGAGGTCAGAGAAAAAGTGACAAAAAAAGTAGTTTCAGACGAAAAGAAATTTCATCCAAAATGAAATTCATTAAAACTTTCAATTTGTTTCGTAATTTTGTATCGCTTTGGATGCTAAAGAAATCAATAAATGCTGCTCAATTAATGTAAGATTAGGTTTAGAAATGAGGGTTAAAAGCTAGGTTTAGAAATTAGTGTTAGATTATGATTACAAGCTAGGGTTAGATGATTATGGTTAGAAATTAGGGTTAGAGAAACTAGGGTTCAAAGCTAGGATTAGGTTAGGGTTAGAAATTAGGTTTAGAAATTAAGGTTAGGGTTAGGCTGAACATTCACCCTGGAACTCTGAATATTCACCCTGAGATTCTGAACATTACCCAGAGATCCTGAAATTCTGAACATTCACCCTGAGATTCTGAATATTTACTCTGAGATTCTGAACATTCACCCGAAGACTCTGGATGACGGTTCAGAATCTCAGGGCCTCTGGGTGAATGATCAGGGTCTCAGGTTGAATGTTCAGAGTCTCAGGGTCGCTATAAATGTTCAGAATTTCAGGGTCTCTGTGACTGTTCAAAATCTCAGGGGCTCAGGGCAAATTTTGTGAGACCCTGAGATTTTGAGAATTCACCCTGAGACCCGGAACATTCACCACACCTGTGTGTGTGTTCATAATCTTAGGGTTTCGGGGTGAATATTAAGAGACCCTGAGATTCTGAACATTCACCCTGAGATTTATTTCTCAGCACTTCTGCAATCTGTATAGAGGAATCGTTCAATATCGGTGCTGCCAAACTCTGCTGAACTGCACCATGTTTTGCTGTCAATTGGCTTGTAGTGCTGAATCCAATAAATTCAGCACCACAGGCCAGTTGACAGGGAAATATGGTGCAGTTTGGCACACTCCAGCTGCAGCAAAATTGTCTGATTAAGAATTATTGAATGATTCCTCTCTATAAAGATTGCCGAAGTATACCGAAGAGCAGTGAAATGCACCTTTTCTCCCTGTACATTCCCGGCGGTGCTGAATCAGTTCAGATGACACCTACATGTGATTCGTATTTTGGAAAGAATTCCAAAATTGAATTCAATACGAAAGAAAACACAAAGATGGGGATAGGAATTTAGGAATGCTGAATGATTGTTTCGGGCTACTGTACATATTTCCACCAGTGTGAAACGTAATAACCAGACAAATTCGTTATAACGAATCAATGCAACTGGTTTCGGATTAAATTGATTTGTTATTTCCGAAATACGAATCAATGGAATTTCTGTGGAACACACATCTACAAGAGGTACACATAATGTAAAAATTTCTTTATAAGCCTAAATTAAGTGCAGAAGTATGGATAGTCACAGGAATAGCCAAAGGTCGGTACACAGATAAACAATAAAGAATATAACGTACTGAGGGGTAAGAGAAACCACATCAGGACGAGGAACATCAGGTTTAAATTGGGATAAAATGAGACCCCTGTGTCAAATCAAAGTGCCAAAATGTGTGCATCCTTCCTGCATGAGGTGACGTCAAGTTTTTAGTGTGACCCCCATATCAGGAGGAATAAGACTCCATGGACAACTTGTGGCATGAAGCATTGGTAGTCCAGCAGCTGGCTTCAGATACACCAAAGTAGTAGCCTCATGTGACAGATGCAGGAATGCTGCTGGCCTTGCGGCACTGAGGTACAAGTCAGGACACTGATGTGGTCATGTATAGGTGCCTCTCTAATGGCACAAGTGAGCTGATGTTCAAATGAGACCTCAGCACGGACCCACCAAGTATTCTAAGCTGTCTGAATGTTCTCATTTACACTTTGTTTTAACTGCTTAACAAGTATTAAATACAGTCATATCAGGAAATTTGATCTTACCTGTGGACACTTCTCTTTAGTTGAGCCGTGCTTCATATCCATGTAGTGAAACATAATCACATTGTAGGGGTGAGATCCTATCGTGTTGTGACACTCATCAAAAATCATTAAGGTAAATATTGAAACGGAAGACACAGATCCTTCCTGAAGACAATTGACTAGTATCTGAGGAGTCATGATAATGATATCATAGGACTCTAAAGCCAGCCCAATTGGCACATTCTCAGATGTTTCACCACAAAATCCAACAACTCCATAACTAGAAGAGAAAATAAAAGATGATGTAAGCGCCTCTATGCATTTTATAGAAACCGACCTGTGCTCATCCTAAGGGTAGTTTTTCCTCATCACAGTATTTGTATAAAATGTTAACGAACCTAGTCATTTTTCTGGCGTTTCTTAAGTTAGGGTAATTTTTCTTATACTAACATCATGTCTGCTATATACTCGATAAGGTAAAGTAAGCTTGAGTCAAGTTTGGACCATACACAAATTTTTAGGCTTTAGTTAATTATGCATCAAAATCATCAACTTTATAATTCTCAACCTAAAGGGGTTGCTGTTCTTAGAGGTTAACATGCCAGTGTACTTCTAGTATGTAACAAATAGGTACATGAGCATTTTGGCAGCCCAGGTTTCAATATTACTTCCCCCTGTCAACAACCTTTTCAAGCCACCGTCATGCTTTTACTACAATTAAAGGCTATTTAAGCTCGTGAGAAATTACAATAATTTATAAAGCAGCAACATGTTCATTATCACTTACAATGAAATAAAAATAGAAATATATCTTCATATCGTGAATATTTGTAAAAATCCAGTTACAACAATTCAGTTGACGCTGTATTCTTTAATAGTCAAACTGAAATAAAGTGTTTATTTAAAAATCATATTATACTGAATTCAAAAGTGATATAATTTTCTGCAAATTATCCCCGTGGTCACTAAACTAAAGATAGATCTGGGCGTAAATGCTCCCGAGTTGTAAATGTGGTTATAAAACATTTTGATGTACTTTTGTACCCAGTGAATTTAGATATATGATATTTAGAACTTGGTATAAACAAATGGTTAAGGTTTATCACCTGTACGATAGCCATGAATTATATATCACAGAAATAAATGTGTGTGAATAGCATACTGTCCCATATCACTTACAAACACACTTACAACACGTACATACTAAGAATGCAATACATACTCGCTGCCTTCAAAGTACTTGCAGAAAACATCTTTCTGTTGCTCATAAACTGGCACTTTAGTCGCCATGAATAAAACTTTTCCTTTTTTTCCTTCTGGCATGGATTTTAGATGACGTTCACATATTGAAAGTGCCACAAATGTTTTCCCCGATCCTGTAACAAGATATTTTAATATATCATGCGATACATAACAGACTGTAATTTATAAGGTCATTCCTAAGCTTATTTAAAGTGATATGTAAGTTATAAAAACAACAGATTCTCAGCAAGTTACATGGTGTGTAAGATGTTAATGTTGGAGGTAAAGCACGGAGCTGGTAGGAAAGTCAGATATACTTTTCCTATTCAACGGGATTTTTTCTCAGGAAATGTTATTGCTCAATCGGCAGTCTGAAAGAATCAAATCAATGTGAAGAAGTAACCATAAGTCATGCCATAACCTGTTCCCCTCAAGCAAAGTGCCTCTAGCTTCCAACCTATCACTCTGCGAAGCAAAGCACCATTACTTTGTAATAATAATGAAAGGTCAGGTCGCGATTTCAATCATGTCTGATAATTGGGACTTTATGTGACAAATGTACCAGTTTCCTAGACCTGTACTAGGGGTATAACAGGACCAGCAGTTTAGGAAACAGATTTGCATTTATGCACAAATAAGTGTCCATGTAGAGGCATAATCATCATGGGCGATAGACAAGGTATACAGTAATAAGATGACATTCACTTATTCTTGTCTAGTGACTCCTGTAAAAAAAGTCATTTCAACATATGTGTGTCTTATATCTTTTTGGATTTTCAGACTTAAATTCCACCAAAGTCTGGTCGCTACTACATGACATAAAATAAATTGAGTGATAATGCAATATATTCCCCAATTTGGAATAGCAATCAGAGTGGTATAGATTATGTAAGGCAGTAAATACCAAGCCTCATTCTATCATTACCACTCGACTTGGAACGGTGTGCCTTATCTCCATGCCAGGCCCTTATCTCCAATACCATCATTAGACTTTGATACACCAAAGCCTAAAAGTTCCTTGTAACACAGGTAGGTGACCAGGACTCTGAAAACCGAATGTGGTGGTTTACTTACATCTATAAAACTACATTTTACTGTGCCCTATCCTCGATTTATTCACTGCTACAGAAAATGCTTGAGAATATGAATTTTGTAGCCAGTGAATTTAGATATATGATATTTAGTACTTGGTATAAATGAATGGTTAAAGTTTATCATCTATCATTTATATATGAATCTTAAAAAATACAGTAAAGATAATATATTTTGAGATCCCTTAATGGTTTCCACAGTAAATCTATGTAGTTTTGCTTTTTCAATACCTATGACCCAAAAAAAAAGGATTGTTTCAAGTGATCTAACCTGTTGGGGCACATATAATTGTGTTCTTTCCTTTGTATGCAGGCTGCGCCAGCTCGTCTTGATATTTTCTTATTGTTAGCACAGGAGCAGGTTCGTAAGGGTAACCTAGCATAAAGAATCAAAATGTCTTTCTGTTAAAACATGATTTAAATATAGATCAACATCCCAAACAAAGGAAGGCTTTAAATGCTCAAGCAATGCTTACTGTTGTTCACTTCCACTGAACTGCTGTCTCGGTCTAGCAAAGGAGCAGCTGAAATGAGAGGAGGTTGGCATAGTTTCATTAGTATATAGCTTTATGCTCAATATGGTGCCATAAATCCCATAAATCGGTCTTGATGCAAGATCTCTATTAGCTAGCTCCCAAGTTGATGTCTCACAAGATACTTTAAAAAGGTTTCTTGGAGAATATGGATAACCAAGAGTGAAAAGGTGGGTCTTGGGGTGGAAGAAGTAAGGAAGAAAGGATGACAGAAACAATATAATAATAGTAGTAATAAAAAAGTGAATTAGAATTGTACGTGTTAATCCCTAGAAGAATTAAAATTACTGTTTTTATTCACCTGACAGACAGGAATTCAACTGGTCAGGCTCTTCTGAATATTGAACCAAATTAAAACAACTTTGCTCTCCTTCTTCATTACAATCCATTGCCTCTTTTTTGGTGGACTCTATTTTTAAGCAGAGAAATTAATATCAATGAGACATGTATAATATAGATATAATTATATATTGTATAAGTGATATTCATTTAAAATGTTAGCTGTTTGTTTTAACACACACATAAAGGGTCAGTAATAAAAACTGATACATGAGGCATTGATGTTTGACAATGGTTTTCCTGATAGATTGGTGATGGTGCACCCCAATATCTTTAATTATAAAAAGTAATTACTTACAGAATCCTAGATTTTCTGTTCTACAAAAATTAAAATCATAAAAAGCATTCGCTCATTAACAATACTTGTGCACTGTGCGGATATCACAGACCAATTATTTAACCTGATTTTCTCCTGATGACAAGTTTAGATGTGGTGATTATCGAGAACAAATTATTTCTTCAGATAGCCCATGTAAGGCTGTGGTTGTGGGGAGTGAGGAGAATAAAATTTCACCTTGACTATTCCATGAAAACCTTGATGCAGCAAAACTGGAGTTAGCTAACCTCTCCTTCATACGATCCAGTCACTTTACTTTATAAAGAGGTGGCTGGATGGTAGGAGATAGTGATGCTGTCTAGATGTTGACAATGCATGCCAAGAAAATGTAGAGGGGGACCTACAAGACATACAAATAGGGCTAATTCATCCAGATGACACCTGTTCTGGGCATATCTATATCTACCTATATCAATAATAATGCTTTTGAGATTAGCATTTGGTTTAATAACAGGAGTACTTCTGTAATTGGTTTACAATTCAACAACCTAACGTGTAAAATAGACTTGAGATAGAATTAAACAAGTAGTCTGAACCTTGGAACCAGAATACCTGTGAGAACCATATTAGCCATGAAACACATTAAATAGCCATGCTTTGTTTTTATACATCAAACATCATTGAATAGTAGGAAATCCAAGAGGTAGAAATAGAAATAATTTATTCCATCACAAAATACTGTTTCTAAATTAATAAAAAATAATGTTTGTGTTATTAGGGACTCTGTTACATTTAAAACACAGATACAATTATGGGTTTATGAATATGAATGTTAGTTCACCTTGTATTTGTACAGGTTTTAAAATAAAGTTGAACAATTAATAACTTAATAAATAAAAACAACAACCTGATGAGGAGCTTGCCAACACACTCATTATCTGTATCATTCTTTGTAGATTCTAACTATATTAAATTGACTAATAGCACTCACACCATAGAAAAAAGTATGTTGTTCGAAATAACAGAGAAAATCAGGTTAAAATGTTATCTGAATAAAATCTCAAATATTTGTTTGTAGGTGTAATATTACATCTCTGAGAGATTACAACATTAACGTATGCAAGTGACATCAGAGTACCTATACTAAAACAACCATACAGGTTATATTTACAAAGACAGAGAGTAGGAAGTAGCAATGGTAAGGTAATCTTAAATACCTTTATTTGGAGCCCACACCTGAAGAACTTGTGTGTGTCCTTCACTTTCCAAGGCCAATGTAAGAGTCTTTGGCCACTCCTTCTTATCTGATCGGAGCAGGCAATCAATTAGTTTTTCAGCACCAGCAGTATCCCCTTTTGTCCTGGCTTGCTAATTCAAAGATAAAAAAAGCATACTTAAAGTTACTACTTAAAAAGTTGCTAACATTTATATAGTATGTGTAAAACAGGACAGCTGCAGGGTTTAGGCAATTGTGGGTGAGGTTTGGGGCTGTGGTCGCTAGCTGCATGACTCAAAGGTGCAAAATGAAGCAATTTGTAGATAACTTGTGGCCCTCAGTCATTCCGGCCAATGCCTGGTTTGCTGGATGGACTGTCTAGGACTGTTTAAAACCAGTATTAATTTAATCATGATAACTCATAATCTAACAACATACTGCACTCCAATTTATTGAAGGCCAACTATGCTATCTAAACTACATAGTGTAAATTGTTTCCCTATGTCAAAAGGATTTGACATAATGGAGAGAATATTGGGCTCTCAGTTATCCAGCTTATGGGTCTGTTTAAGGTACACCAACCCCTCTTTACAACAAAAGTTGTTTCTAATGGGTACTACTTTAAAGAAAACTCAAATTAATCACCTTTTCACACTCAATAAACTCCAAACATTAATAGGGTCAGCTTTGCAAGTGGTATAAAGGTGGAGAAATAAAATACTGTATTCTATTTATTTCAGAAAATTTAAGTATAAAAAGCAATTATAATTACCACTGAGTAGTAAAAGCTGGCAAAATCATATTTCGTCAGTAATGGTTTGTTTTCCCCAGTTGGCTCTGTCCATTAAAATTATGTTCTGTATAAAGTTGTATCTTCAAGCAATCCCGATTTATCGGTACAACAGTTTCCACTCACTGCTCATTCTTGTAATAGTTACGTATAACTGCATATCTGGACCTCAAGATTCAGTATTACTCATGTGTGGGAATCCGCACTCTCACTGTGTCATTCTCTTCTATCTGTCCAGATAGATCACGGGTTGAGGGAATGCCACATTGACAGGGATATGTCTCATCAACTTCCATCCCATGGATGACAAGCTCATCCACCTCCTCTCCCGTTTCCTGCAGTAATGTTACCTGAACAAGAGTCTATGCAAGTACTAGATGCCTGTGGACCTCTAACAGAAGCGAATGACTCCAGAACATGTTCCTTGGGGTTTGAATGCATTGTGGCAGATACGGTCATGAAGTCGGAGCTATTGTGAAAAACCTAATGAGTGTGGAGGTAAGGCATTCTCCTATTGCACCATTCTTGTTAGTAGAGTATCCTGTACACAAATATCCACCCATCTCATGTTGCCCTTGTATTTAAAGTCGAAAGACAACCTTGTTCCTTTGACTGTCATGCTTGATTCTGGCACTAGTGGCATTTTCATGGATGGGTCTATCATCCATACCCTCCAGATCCCTACCTTACCAAAGTAACAACCGTATACCATTAGACTCCTAGACAGGAGCTATATGAAATCAGGTCCATTGCCAGAGAGTTGGTACCACTGGTAATGGTATTTGGGAAATCTCTACAAGAGTTCATAGATGTTTCCATGGTAAAGTATCCTGTGTTTTCACTCGCCCTGGGCCTTACGTGGTTAAGAAGATCTACGCTGGCTATCAATGGCGTGCGCAGCCCATTTCATTAGGATGTGCACCCATGGTATATACATATATTAATTAAATATCAATACTTGGATAATTTTGTACAGAACAATTATTTTAAGTTAGGAAAACACAATGTATATGCAGTGATACAGTAAATATTCATGCAATTTATCATGAACTTGCTAATGAACATCCAAAATATCTATGTATGGGGTCAAAGATGAACACTTCAACCAACATTAGGGTGTGCCTGGGCACACCACGCATACTCTGTGCAACGTATCATGCTTAAAAAAACAGTCTTTTATTTAAGGATAGTGGTCATATGAATCCATTTATTATCTCATAGTTGATTGGCTCCTTTCTAAATCATAATGATAAAAGAAATCACCCAAATGGCCCTGATCAAAAGTTTACATACCCTGGCATGTTTGGCTTTGTTACAGACACAAGAGGTGACACAAACAGGTTAAAATGGCAATTAAAGGTTAATTTACCACATCTATGGCTTTTTAAATTGAAATTAATGGGTGTGTATAAATAGTCAATGAGTTTGTTAGCTCTCACGGGGATGCACCGAGCAGGCTAGATACTGAGCCATGGGGAGCAGAATAGAAATGTCAAAACACCTGCATAACAAGGTACTGGAAGTTTATAATGAGGGAAAAGGATAAAAAAAAAGATATCCAAAGCCATGAAAATGGCAGTCAGTACTGTACAATTATTTATGAAGAAGTGGAAAATTCGGGGATCTCTTGATACCAAGTCAAGGTCAGGTAGACCAAGAAAGAATTGTTCAGGATACAAAGAAAAATCCACAGGTAACCATAGGAGAAATACAGGCTGCTCTGGAAAAAGGTGGTGAGGGTGTTTCAAGGAGCATAATATGACGATACTTGAACAAAAACGAGCTGTATGGATCGATTTGCTAGCCTGTACTGCGCCAATGCCACAAAAGAAACGGTTACAATATGCCCAACAACACCATGACATGCCTCACAGCTTCTGGCACACTGTAATTTGGAGTGACAAGACCAAAATAGAGCTTAATAGTTACAACTAGAAGAGCTATGTTTGGAGACGGGTCAACAAGGCCTATAGTGACAAGAATACCATCCCCACTGTAAAGCATGGTGGCGGCTCACTGGTGTTTTGGGGATGTGAGCTGTAAAGACAAAAGGAATCTTGTGAAAATTGATGGAAAGATGAATGCAGCATGTCATCAGAAATTACTGGAAGATAATTTGCACTCTTTTGAACGAAAGCTGCACATGGAACACTCTTGGACTTTCCAGCATGATAATGACCCTAAGCACAAGGCCAAGTTGACCCTCCAGTGGTTAAAGCAGCAACAGGTGAAGGTTCTCGAGCGGCCATCTCCGTCTTCTGACCTTAATAACATTGAGCCACTCGTGAGATCTCAAACATGCGGTTCATGCAAGACGACCAAAAACTTGGCATGACCTGGAGGCATTTTGCCGATACAAAGAGGCAGCTATACCACCTGCAAGAATTCGGGGCCTCATAGACAACTATTACAAAAGACAGCACGCTGTCATTGATGCTAAAGGGGGCAATACACAGTATTAAGTACTAAGAGTATTCAGACTTTTGAGCAGGGTCTTTTGATTTTTTTATTTGTTGCCTTGTTTTGTTTTATGATTGTGCCATTCTGTTATGACCTACAGTTGAATATGAATCCCATAAGAAATAAAAGAAATGTGTTTTGCCTGCTCACTCATGTTTTCTTTAAAAATACATATATTACCAATTCTCCAAGGGTATGCAAACTGTTGAGCACAACTGTAACTTTCTGTGATACTATATTACAAGGAATTGTTGTGAATACTGTGTATTGTTGAAGATGCCAGTGCAATGCATCATCTAAGTGACACAGGTGCCAGGGAGTGATGCACAGATGTCATGGTGGATTCCATCCCATTCTTCCCTCATAAAAACCACACCAGATCACCTGAGTCCTATTATTCAGATGCTTCGGAGATTCAATGTTGTTCACCTGTCCCTCAGGTCCCAGTTCTTTCCCCTTTTAGGTGGATTCCTCGACTAGGATTCTTTGCCGCTTCACTATAGTATTCTGCTTCCAACCTGCATACCAGACCTTGGCCTGTCCCTGACTCTGCTTGCAGCCTGCTCCTTCTCTGTTTTCATCTCGTGTTCCAGACCTTAACCCATTCCTGATCTTGCCTCCTGCATGCCTCTGAACCAACCACTTCAGCACCTCCTCTGCAGAGATGCCTATTGTACCTGCACTGAGTTCTATACATTACTCCTGCAGATCGCAGTCTGCAGTCCTGACAACTACTTACATCATAATATAACTTCCAGTGGCTACATCTATCGAAAAGACAAGAAATCACATTTTCTCAGTCTGTGAAATGGTCTTAAAATTAACATAATTCTCAAGCATTCATATTTATCTTAAATGATGACTTATCTGATATCTCTCAAGCTATTTAGCTATTTAACAGTTGACCATTTCTTTCAATGAAAGCATCACATAATAGTTTCTTTTTCTACCTGTTTTATCTCCTCAGTCTCGGCCTGGGAAAGAATATCTTGGAAATGTGGAACCACATCGTCAGGGTTGATGTTGCTCTTAACGTTGCTGTAAATAAGGCGTAGATGATCCCGTTGTTCTTCTAGACTCTCAATGTCATGAAAGTCTTGGTCTTCTAATGCAGCACATAGACCAGTATATTCTTATTAAAGATATGAAATAAGTAAGAAAAAGTGTATATCAATACAAAACGGAAACTGGAATTGCAGAAATTAATTCATTTTTTGTTGCAATTCAGATGACAAAGCAAACTTAACCACAAATTTACCTGGGACAATCAGTGACTAAATACCAACAATTCACAAAAAAATAGCTAATTATAGAGTGCCAATTTTTTTTTTTACATTCACACTTATACACGATTTAGTATTTTTCATCAAGCGATAGTAATATCAATTTCTTCACATGCCTAACTTGCATTACAGGGGACAAAGTACATGAAAATGGATGTACAGTCAGGTCAGGTCATTCCACAGAATTGGAATGTTATGCAATGGCCAAGTCAATCACCTGACCTGAATCCCATTGAGCATGCATTTCACTTGCTGAAGACAAAACTGAAGGGAAAATGCCCCAAGAACAGGCAGGAACTGAAGACAGTTGCTGTAGAGGCCTGGCAGAGCATCACCAGGGATGAAACCCAGAGTCTGGTGATGTCTATGTGTTCCAGACTTCAGGCTGTAATTGACTGCAAAGGATTTGCAACCAAGTATTAAGAAGGGAAAGTTTGATTTATGATTATTATTCTGTCCCATTACTTTTGGTCCCTTAACAAGTGGGAGGCACATTTGCAAACTGCTGTAAGTCCTACACCGTTCATCTGAGTTGGATGTACATACCCTCAAATTAAAGCTGACAGTCTGCAGTTAAAGTACATTGTGTTTGTTTCATTCCAACTCCATTGTGGTGGTGTATAGAGCCAAAGATGTTAGAATTGTGTTGATGTCCCAATATTTCTGGACCTGACTGTATATCGGGGTCACACTAAACACATTAAGACTTGAGTAATTTAAAAAATCTGTGGCACTCTTTAGATCGGCTTTTATTAAGACATGAACTGAAAACAATTTATTATTGTTCTAAACATGATTACAGGCACATACATCTAATCTAATAAGAACCTACCTGCAGCTCTCAGTCCATCTAAAAATCCTCGATACCATCCTTCAGCTTCCAGCTCCAATAACTTATCAATAAACAGTTTAGCTGCATTTGTTAGTCCCGTCTCCTCCATGCACTTTATTTGTTCTATGACATCTGTTAAAAACATAAAAATGTTAAATGATCAAAACCTCATGGAATGTTTCAAGTATCACAGAGATAGCGTGATTCAATGAAAATGACAATCATTATTTAGAAACCCTCTGGCATTTAAAACTCATCCTTGGACCAGTCTAGCAGAAGTCACCTGTGGAATGGGGTTAAGACATGGGAGGCTAAATGGGATATGCAGGTGAAAAACAAAAATCACATGGCCCATGTCAAAGGGTGAGTGTAATTCTAACCTCAATGACCCAAGAAAGTGTATGCTTTATCAGCTTCAAAGTTGTCAAAAACACACTTGAACTCATGCTCTGGTCAACACACAGAGAATCCATGCATGTTGATCATATGCCTTTTATAATTCTTTTAGTTATTGAAGTTTGCAAATATAGCAAGAGAACTAAGAACATAGTGAAAGAATAAACAGCATCTACACTAAATCTTCAAATCTCCTGGGAAATAATTATTTACACACTGCTTTCTCTTACTCTGCCTGAGTTTTCTATTGCTAATGGCAACACCAAGAAACCAGATCCCTATTGCCTAAACGGTGTTTTCTTCAATTGTCTGCTTACCTGTGATATGATGCTCTTTTTTTTATATGAACTTTGTTGTACGACCTGTGAGTACTTATTCCGCATCCAATGGCATCTGACCCCCTGGCCGGTGTACTGAGCTAACGTTGTACTCAGCATTTTTATTACAGCCCTTAGGTTGAAATTAAAGGACATTCCTGGCTTGCTTCAACAGATTTTGCATATGAAGAAACTAGCTTCCTCCTGGGTTACACAATACAGGACTATATTATAAAGTTGTTACCGACCTCACCAGAGCTATTGTAGTCTATGTAATTGTTAAGTTTACAGCAGCTCTGGTTAGGTTAGCGCCAACTTTGGAATATTGCCCTTAGGCTGGGTTCACACCTGCGATTTTTTTTGACTTGCGCAATATGCGCATTTTTTGACAAGCGTATCACGCAAACGTAAAAAAAGCGCAAACAGCGCGTCCACGCCCATAGACTGCAGCGTGAACGCGCTGCAATACGCCCAAAGAAGCTCCCGTACCTCTTTGGGCGTAGGACGTTTTACAGCACGTTCCTGCGCGCTGTAAAACGCCCAGGTGTGAACGGGCCCCATAGGAAATCATGGGATTTCCGTGCTTGGGAGTTTTACAGTGCGCAGGAACAAAATGCCACTGGGTTTCCATTGTGATAACTTACTACACTATTCAAAAACCCAGGGCCCTATCCCTCTCTTGCCATTAACTTAATAGCTGGAGTTATTTCAACCTTGTTGCAAAATCACCGAACACATTAGAATAACCCCCGGAAATATCACATATTTGACTATGATCCCATGGTGAAGAGGGTGGCGTGAATTATTCTCTTACTGATTCCCTTTCACTGGGAACAATGGAATAAGGCTTGCAGTCTGTTACTTTGTTTCATATTGCATCTGCGCTCTATGCTGAAGTTACATACATTTTATTGCTGACACTGTTTGGCAACGGTTGAGTCCAGTGGAACAGGAAATCCCTTACTATATGTCACTTCCTGTTACATCAGGGTACCAGTCTCTTCTTCTCTTTCTCTCTCTTCTGGAGGTTCGGGTGAGCTCTTAGATTGTAAGGGACCTCTTTTCATACTGTTCTGTTTGTCAGACTTAATTTTATGTTTGTTTTATCCTACCTGTTGTCCAGTACTGTGGAATATGTTGGCGCGTAATGAATAATTGTAGTTGTTAGAGTGTATTTTGTAGACCTGGCAGGTCTGACATCAACAGGACAGGGCTCTGTCCAGTGAGGGGATGTGGTCATGATGCATTAAACAGTGTATTATCACTTAGTCCTCTAAAACAGGGTGACAGCTTAGCGCAGGCAAGTGATCCGGAGGATTGAGGGAAAAACGTTTTACATGGTTACATGACTTGGCAAGGGATTACAGTTTATGGCACAAGGATTGCTCCAAGGGAACCAAAAAAGTGTGCTTAAATACATACAAACTCAAATGTAGTACCATTACAGCGCTGCTATAAATCAAATGAAAAAACAAAACAAAACACTGTTTTAATATGAAAGAGGAAATCACCTTTTTGCAGCCAGTGCATCATGTATTGTATCACACAGGAGGGTCGAATAATACTCTCAATATGATGTCTTATGCACCCGAGATAACTCTTGACCTCCTCCATTATCTCTGATTATCTCGATTAGGAGGCAAATATTGCAAGAAGGTCTTCTCTCAGATTCGGTGAAATCCAGATGTCTACCATTAGAGAAGTAAAATAAATAAAATGAAATTATGCACAGACATCAGTAGGATGCAAAACTGTGTTTTGCACTTAATGAATGCAGTAGAGTAATCTTTTATTAACATTTTGTATTAATTAACTCTAAAGTGATATTTTAGGGCCCAAAAATCATTTTCTGCTCAGAGTTAGTCTGTTCTGATACTTAAGCCTTAATCCAGATGATTAATGAAGACTGATAATACAGCCAAATGATGCTCACATTTGAGATTTCCTTCATAATAAATAGCCACTTTTGGACCGAACTGCCTGTGTTCCTGTATCTTCTTTCTGAGTTATTCTGTGACATGCTCTGGATAATATCATGACCAACACGACTCTATAATGTGGCCTTCTCTGAGTTACATTGCACCTTCTCTGAGCAATTTTTTTTTGTTTTGAGAAAGGTTTTTACCAGGAAGGATACATTGAGATTTCTTTTGTTTTCAAGTATGTCCTGGGTGGCGAGTATGTACCGTTAGGTGTCTTACCCAAGGACACTTACTGGAGAGGTGCTCTTGCCGGGATCGAACCTGTGTCTCCTCAATCTCTCTCCACAATTATAGAGCAGTGATGTTACCTCTACTCCACCCAGCCGGTATTTTGATGTCTTTCCTGCATTTTAACAGAAAACTCAAAGGTCTTCACTGATACAGTATATCTGGCACAGAGATATAATGTATACATGTGCAGGGCATAAAAATTTGGTTCGGTTTTGATTATTTTGGAATCCAAATATATCAGATTTCAAAATAATCGGAATCTGCTGATTTGGAGTATCAGGAGCTTCGTATATTTTGTATAGAATCAATTTGGAAATATCGGAAGCATCTGATATATTTGGCGTTTCCAATATTTCTAACCTCCAGGAGAGCGACACACACACACACACACACAAAGGAAAAACAACTGAAAATAAAACAATTAACACTAAAGAAAGATATGAATGACATGAAAAGTGCAGAGGCACCAATTTTCATGTAATGCATCACTACACATAGCAAAGTTTTTTAAATATTTGGTTAGGGTTACAATTTCTGCATTTTTTTAAGATTATGGTTGGGATAGGATTACAGTTTATGAGATTAATTATTAGGGTTAAGGCTAGTTTTAGAGATACAATTTATGTATTAATTAAAAATTATTGATTAGGGTAGGTGTTAGGGTTACAGTTTCTGCAAGTTTTATGAGTAGGGTTAGGGTCACAGATCAGGTTTGTGTTATGATTAGTTACTAGGGTTACCTTATTTAAATTTATTTAGGGCTAGGGTTACCTTATTTAAACTTTTTTGATTGAATCCAAGCAGATCCAATTAAATTGAGGTCTGGTCGAATTATAATAATAGGAAAAATTTGGATCGATTCAAACTTTTTTTCGGAAACTGATTTGTTTCTATAATCAGTAATTCAGATCAATCGATATTGCCGAATTACTGATAATATGGTTTAATGTGTCTGAACCAAATTGTGTATGTCTAATACACTGTGATCTGCTCTGGGTTATACTGTGACTTGTTATACTATGATTTCTTCTAAGCAACATTATGATCTGATAACAGGGGAAGTTGGAATGTTTTGATCTGTGGGTTTGGGTGGGATTCGAAAGTAATAGTAATGATGGCACTTTTACAAGTTATCCAAATCTGATTTATGGCAAGAATTTTACATTTATTACAGCAAAATGCACCTCATACTGCATATATTTTCAGTCAGCAAAAGAATGATGTGGAAACACAACTCACCCTCCCTCCTCGCCTATACTCGCTAGCTTGTTAGGAGTTGTAAGGCAACCTTTTCTGGACTATACAGTGGTCTGTACTGGGTTATACGATATTATGAAAAAAAGAGAGGTTTGTGAGGGTCCTGAGGACGAGCAACAGCACTAGTGGCCTGCTCTACGGTGGGGCCCGCTCAGGTATCACAGGGTTTTAGCTTGCTTGGGCCATTACAGGGATGAATGCTCCATATGCAAATCAACCTGCTCTCTCACCAGAAAGGGTGGCCAGTGCTGGTTGCCAAGGATGTGAGCTATACCCTCCTGATGAGGCCTAACAAGGCCGAAATGATCGTCGGGATTGCTGCACCTCTCGTGCAGGGATGACGTCCTTGGCAGTCAATACTGGCCACCCTTTTTGGGTGAGAGCAGGTTGATTTGCATATGGAGCATTCATCCCTGTAATGGCACAAGCAAGCTAAAACTTTGTGAGACCTGAGCGGGCCCCACCATAGAGCAGGCCACTAGTGCTGTTGCTCGTTCTCAGGACCCTCACAACCCACCGTTTCCTCACTATACAGTATTATGGCCTGCATTTGGTTATGCTGTGGCCTGAATTGGATTAGACCACGGACTGCATTGTGTTATAAGAGTGGCCTGCATTTGCACATATTATGGCCTGCATTTGGCTTTCACCATGTTTGGCATCGGATTATACAGTGGTCAGCAATGCATTGGGTTATAACATTGTCTGGATTGTATTAAACTGAGGTCTAATGTTTTTCCCTTATGTTATTGAGCTCCTTTTATTAAATCTATTCTAAAGGTAAGTTTTAAGCAGTTAAGTTACAGCAGGATTTCCACCATTTTGTTTCTCAGCTGACACCCACTTCTCACTGCGCCAATTTATTTCCAGGCTGAAATTCAAATCTACTTTGATTTACTTTTCTTCCTTGCACCCTCGATTTACCAATTTACCATTTCATACTGTGGTCTGCATTGGGTCATGCCATGGCCTTCATTGGGTCATGCCAGTGGTTCTCAAAATGTGGTGCGCGTCTTCCAGGGGGGTGCGCAGGCACTGCAGGGAGGACTTGGGAGATCTGCAGAAAAATACCAAATTAAAAACAGCTGTGGCAGCGGATGCAGCATGGAAGATGGATCAGTTTGAGATAGGGAAGAGAAAAAACCATTAGGTAAGGACTCCCAGACATCCCAAGTGCTGGTCATTCAAAAGCTAAATGCACAAAATATTTTTTATTTATTCATTTGCAAAGTATTTTACCAGGAAGGATACACTGAGATTTCTCTCGTTTTCAAGTATGTCCTGGGTTCAAGAACATTAAATTGTTACAGTCGTTGCAAAATACAGAGTAATAAATGCAAGATATTAACAACAAAACACAAATATACAGATTAACACAGAAAATAAATATGTAGGAAATATAGTCACTAGGTTACATGTTTACAAGATATGAGGCGGCATGTCTTGTGCTCGGCTTCACGTCTTATATATTGTTTCTGCAAAGCGGCATCACAGAAATATATATAGATTTTGTTTATTTAAATGAATGTTATGTTCTGATCTATTATTCTCTCTTATTGAAATATTTTTATTGAAATATTAAAGCAAAACAATTGCAGGTGTTTTTCGTTGTAGGTTTTTCAATGTAAAAAAACTTTCAATTTCGTGATTTTAAGTGAAATTATTTGGTAGTCAGACATGGGGGCGGGTGAAAACCATTGGATTACACTCTGACGTATTCTGCATTTCTCTGTGATCTGGACCGGGAAAACCTGTGGATGTGAAACTGATACTGTTTAGATACTAATACTTTCAGTTTCCATTATGTTTAGTCAGCTGGTCATTGTGTATCTTCCCAAATAACACGCCTCCTTCACTTCGCTGACACTTTTCAATATTTGTGCAAGATTTGTGTAGAAAATTGTTGCAAATAAAAGGGATAATCGTATCCAGTCCACCTATTTGGTGTGATATTTTGCAATTCCAAATATAAAATATTTACATCATTTCTTTGTCTATACACGTGCAGTCTTCAGCCAAGAGAAAAATCACGACGACTCTAAAACCTATTCTGTGTTTTGTCCTGGGGGGGGGGAGTACAAAAGTAATGACGCTCTTTTGAATACGCAAAATAGGTAAATGGCCCTTTTGCAACCAAGCCATCTATCTCTACGTTTCGCAGCTTCTCATTATCGCATTAACGTGTTCGATCTCACTATTGACTCTTAACTGTGGCTTTCTTTCTCACTTTATCGCTCTCTCATGGTCTGTGTGTCTCTATCACTATATATTGCTATATATCTCTCTCTGTCACTATCACACTCTTTTGCTGTCTCTCTCTAATACATTCAGGGTTATTCAGAGAGAGGTGAAAACCAGGAGAATGGCTGGAGAATTGAAAATTCTAGGTCAAGATAGCCAAACCAGAAAAATTCTCCCACTTATTTCACTTTCCAAATCGGCTATTTCGACCTAGAATTTTCAATTCTCCAGTCATTCTCCTGGTTTTCACTTCTCTCTGAATAACCCTGATAGTCTCTTGTGTTGTGTTTAACTCTTTCACCATCACGCTGTCTCTCCATTTCTCTTTCTCACTGTCACTGCCTCTTTGTCTCTAGACATCTCACACTGCATCTCTCCTTGTGTTTTTATTCTCCGTCCCTATCTCGCTGTGCCTGCCACCAGATCTCTCCCAGATCCCCCCCCCCTGTCTCTCTATGTCCCCAGCACTCACCTCTCCTTGTAGGTCAGAGTCTGGTGCAGCAGGTGCTCAGGATTTGTCTGATTGCAGTGTGTGCAGTAACAGATCCCTGTGTCTGCTCCAGCCTTATTTCCTCCTGATTGAATCAGCAGCAGCCAGAGCCTCAGCTCTACTGAGAAACGAAACTTAAACTGCTGTGTAATAATAAACAAGCCTGACATTAGCGCAGACTCAGACACAAGAACCTCCCATTCAGAGACTCAGAGGGCTGTAGCCATTACATACATGTGCAAGTCAGGCACAGAGACAAGGATAGTTAACTATTAACTCTTGCTGTCTCCATCCTGTGTTATTTGACCATTAAATCAATAATAT